>VZSZ01003995.1:1064910-1095089 GCA_013398815.1 Ibidorhyncha struthersii
CCCAGCCCGGGTTTTGGGAAGCCAGGGAGGTCACTGGGGTCCCTTTGAAGCTGGGGGAAGCTGGCTTGCTACTGCAAGGGGAGGAGGGGAATGGGAGGATGATGCCATCGATCACTGGAGCACCTTACTAACGGGCACCTCTGGGCCTTGCTCTGATCAAAGCAGCCCAAAATAAAGAGGAAAAGGAGGAGGTTCCGTGCAAAACTCCCTTTGTAGCCCCTGGGCCCAAAGTCGTCTTCTTTCCTTTGAGGAGTAAGAGCTGAGGGTGGGGTGAGGATCTGTGGAGCCTGTTTCAAGTTGGGCCATGATCAAGGGCTATAAAATTGTCAGGTGCTGGGATTAGTGGGCTGTACTGGGGAGCGGATCTCCAGCACTTCTCAAAGCCCCCAGCAGAGCTGTGTAGGTGGGCAGAGCTGCCCTTGCACCCCAGTCCTTCCCGGCCGGAGAGGTCAGATCCCGGAGGTGGGATCTGCTCTGCTGTGTCCTACACGCTCAAAGCTCAGTGTTCAGCAGGAATTTTCAATTCCTTTGGTCCCAAACATACTCTGGGCTTGCGCCAAGGGTAACATGAACCCTCCAGAACTGCAGGTTTGAATCAGATGTCATGTATTTCGGCTTCTTCTGCAAAACAGAGAGCTTCAGATGTTTCCTTCTTTCTAGGAAGCCAGATTTCTCTACCACAGACTGATCGTTGTTTTCCTCTTCCACTTAGCTGTAGGTAGGAAATAAATCCAGGGCCTCTGAGATGGCAAGTGGCTTTTTAAAGCCACCCTTTGTTCATCTTCTGTCTCCCTGGGATGGCCCAACCCTGCCAGTCCCTGGTCGAAGGCGTTGTGGGAGACCTTCGGCTCCCCCAGCCCGCCTTTGCCTCCCACCCCCTGGGGCATCGCTCAAGCCTGGCGGCTTCTGGCGTGATCAAAGTCATCGCCACTCAGCGGCCCCCGCTGCCGACGGCTGCGTGTGTGTGGGCTGTGAGTGCAGGCCAGGTTGAAAAACCTCCTAAACTTCTCATTAGCAGAGCTCAAGGAAGCGGCCAGCCTTCAGCGGGGCTGCGCGGGTTTACACCAGGCGCGGATAGGGCCCCCGGTGTCATCTTTCCCGATGTCTCTGCCAAACCTCCCCGTGAAATATGACAGATGCACTAGAAAATATTTCCTTTTTGTTTGCTGGATGGGTAATAACTCGCCTTAGAGACAGCCTTTATAGTCAGCACAAAAGTAATTTACCTACATGCAGTGCAACCAGATTGCAATAAATCTGCCGCTCTCCGGTCCCGCTGAACGCGGGGTCTGCCCGCGCGTCCCGCCTCCCGGAGACCGGCTCCGAGGATGCTGCGCCCCTCGCCCGTCCCCTCCTGCCATCGCCCCCGGCCCGGCGCTGCCGGCTCCCAACCAGAGTTAATGTTTGCGAGCACCAAAAAAATAAATAAATGGGATGGAGAGCACCGCCATGGCAGCGGGGCCCTAAATCACAAAGCCTCGTCTGTCAGCCAATTTCTCTGCAGAAAGCTCTTAGCAGTTAATTTCTGGCTAATTTATTATCCTTCGGCTTAGCCCTACAGCACCATTAGCAGTACACTGACACAACTGAGTGAAATATTGTCTAATTTATTATCTTATTACTCCTCTGGAACAGGATCAATTAATTACCCATTAAAGTATTTCAGTTGCAGAGATTTATTAGGGGACTCGGCGTTTTAACAGATGATTAGTTATATATGTTTGTTTGCCTGAGGAGCGCAGACTAGCAAATGACTGGAGGGGAAGGGGAAAGACACCGAGTCGGGAGGTAGCTAATGGATCTTTTCTTGACTCTCTGAAAATGGAGCAGTCAATGACAAGAATTATCGACTCATTCACTTGCGGTTTTGAGATAACCATATGTACAGGGAGAGAGAGAGGGGGCGAAGGGAAAGGGGAGAAAAAAAGCCTCACTCAACTGCTTTTTCCATTCAATAAATTTGCTTCAGAATATATTGGATTGGGGTTTGATGGCTATTTCGTGTTTTGCAGAGTGCTGACACTGGTATGATTCAGTAATTATTGTTTCTTTTAAGTTATTGCTGTAATTTTGCTTTCTAAGATCCCAATCAATTCCCGCCTCTCAAGGGCACGCTTGAAAAGCGATATTTGAAAACAGCCCTCTGATAGATTGTGCCGTTAGACAGTGGCTGAGACAAATAGCCTAATCTGGCACAAATTAGCTTGGCTTCCACAGATAGTTTTATACAGCAATGTAAATTATATTGTCAGGGCCAGTCACTTTCCTGCTTAGAGTGCAGCTAACAAGAAGCCATGGAGACATTACTGGTGCTGCCGCTCATTCCCAGGGCTGCTGCGGAGCCATTTGCCAGCCGGGCTGCGCAGAGGAGCGCCGGCGGGGCCCCGCGCCGCGCAGGCAGTGCGCACCCCGTCCCCGCGCGCTCCCCAGCCCACCACCCGCCTTCTCCCCGGGGTGCACCGGGACAACCGCGCCGGAGCGGCGGGTGCGAGAAGGGAGATGGGTCGCAGGGGTGGCGGCGGCGGCCGTCGCCTTATGCAGCCGGGATCGAGACTTTCTTATTTGCTCTCCACAGTTATTTGGGGTGGGGGGAGACGCTTGTTAACCCCGGGTGGAAACTGATGGGGATGGTAATGTGATGATGCTCAGCCCCTTGGGTGCCTGCCTGTCGACACACAGATAACTGCAGGCTGCGACGCTCTCCTCCCTGCGGGACCAGGACCCCTCGGATGGCGGCGGGGGAGGCTGGTTCTTGGCTCACGTGGGAAATACCACCTCCACCTTGCTTTCTCCTCACTGGAAGCAGCCCTGGAGAGGATCGCCTGGCCAGAGCGCCAGATCCAGCTGCGGGCACAGGGGAGCGGAGGGCACAGCCCTGCCCGAGCTGCCGGCGCCGCAGCCGGCCGTGATGCTACAAACCCGGCTCAGATGTCTCCTCCTTGCAAACCCAGCACAAACGCACCCCTCATAGATCCTCCACACATGAGCCTGTGGGCAGCCGCGGGAGGAGACGAAGCCGAATTCCCCCCTCTGGCAGCAGAAACTCATTTTGGAGCCGACCGGCTCTTCAGCTTGAGACTGAATGAAATTAGGATGGGCTTAAGCGAGAGGGGAAAGCAGGCTGAGCAAATCGAGATGGAGGGAGAAGGCGAGTAATCTGGAACTGCTGTCACCGCACAAGAGCCACGTCAGGTACAAACAGGCTGAAAAGCATCACAAAAAGATGTATTTTTATGCAACTGTTAGCTAACCCACGGAATTCATCACTGCAAGATATCGCAGACGACCTGAGCAGCATGGAAAAGGGATGTTTAGACAACGAAGCGGGTACACAGCCGTTTAATGAGACAGGTTCAATTTAAATCAAGTTATAAGGGATCCCAATCTTGTTTTAAGGCATAAGCAAACCAGAAGCTAGTGGAGATGGCACTGCACGCTGCAACCATGTGGGCCCCAGGACGTGCTCCCAGGGCTCCTCGCCTCTCGCCCCCCAGGTGGGAACCTGGAGTTGGAAATTCTTCCTGGAGAAAAGCAGGTGGAAACGCAGCCAGCAAGCAGCAGTCTGCGTGGGCTGGTGAGGTGGAGGGACTCGCACACCGGCCCAGCCGCTTGGTCCCGCCTGAGGAGATCCTCGGTCTCAGATCACGCGTGCAGCAGCAGGTCCACAACGTGCCTCAGCTGACCTGAAGCAGTTGTCTCGTCCCATAATAGAGAGATAGCTGTGTCAGGAGCAAATTTGTGACTTTAGGGAAAGAAAAAAAGCAAGGAACAGCTCCTGCCAGGCTCTGCGGGAGCAGATGGAGGATGCACTTGGCCGCAGCGAGAGCCGTGGGCCCTTCTTAACCTTGCAAATGGCTTCTGTACCAGGAGGGACGGGTTAGTTCAGGCTTGGAGGACTCCGTCTCCTGAGGAAAAGCTTCTTAATTTTCACTTCACCCTCTTCAGACCGGCAGTTTAGTACAGGCACTTGGAGGTGGAGTTGATGACTGCAGTGACGATGCTTGGACGGAGCAGGGAAGCAGCCGCCATGCCCATCCAGTTAGCAATTATCCGATAATACTGGAACGACACTTATTTGGAAATACAGCCCCAAGGGACGCAGAGGAACTCATTAAAAATGAGGAACGGGGGAGAGAGTGGCTTTGGAGACCTTTTAGCTCTGCTGAGCTGGTCTGAATGTCCTCCAAACTCACTTGAAACAAGCCATGTTCTCCTCAGTCACCGGCATGACATGAGTTTGTGCGTTCTCAGCCCAGTTCCCAATGGGAGAGTTGCTTGCTGTAGGAGATTTAGCAGTACATGTGATGGCACGTTCTGCTTGATGAGTTTGTAGGTTCCTTAAACCTCTTCTCAGAGTCTCCAGAAATGATCTGAGCCCAGCGGAGGAATGGCAAAAATGGTCATAGTCTGGTGTCTCCTTCAAAGCTCAAGGAGCCAGTGGTTTCAGAGGACAAATTAGCCTCCATGGGAGGAACAGGGTATGTAGGACAACCCCAACCCACATCACCCTGGAGTCCCCACTGACTGGAGCACCCCTGGGGAAAGCCATTTTCTATCCTATTTGCTGACTCTGTGTCTCAGCCCACTCCCTCCGCTCAAATCTGCAGACAAAGCCAGAAATAAGCCCGGTTTTAATCTAGCACAGGGACTGGTTAGTCATAGGCACTTGCTTTCAAGTGGTGCCAGCTTGGTGGTGTGATGGGTGAGCCCCAAGAGCAACCTGGCATTAACTCGTGCCCCAAAGGGCGTTCCAGTGGTTTGGGTGCTGCATTCCTCCGGCTCTCATGAAAACACCCGTGTTTTCGTGTCGGAGCCTGCCTCGTAGGCACTAACGAGCAGCACCCCCAGCTGAGAACCGTGCTCCAAACTGCAGTTAGTTTTACAACATCAGTAGTAAACATCTCTGCAGGTGGGGTTCATCTTGATTGACTTCAGCCGTCAACAGGAGACTTCTCCATCTGCAGTCGTCACCCCGGGCTCTGTTTAGATGGAAGCAAACAAGTGTTTGCAGGGATTTGTCTGCCCTATTTCAGACACCTCCGACGGGGCTGGGCTGACTCAGAGCCTACAAGCGTCGCTTTTCTCCATGGGCTGCCCAGGGAGCCGTCAGCGCTGCGGGTGGGTCGGTGACCACATTTGGTCAGCCTCAGAGGCCGCGTTCTCGGAGACCGCCGCGAGGGAGGGACGTGAAGCCAGCGGCAGCAACTTCTGTGCTTCTAGCCGGGGTGCAGCACGGGCACAGCTGGTTCCCAGTTCCCGGTTCCAGTTCCCAGGGCTTTTTGCTCTGGAAAGGCGCTGGGCAGGGGCAGAGCCACCAGTGGTCCCTGTCCTGTTTAGCTCTGTGTTGCGCGGGGGGCTCTCTGCAGGTCACCTTCTCATCTCCTCCTTGCGCTCACAAAAATCAATGCTCTAATTTGCCAGAGCGCAACAAAACAACTGTGATGACTGGAACAGAAATAGGATCGTATTCCTAAAGGCTCTGTGCTAAAAATGGTGCCGGTTGCTGTACCAGAGCTCCCCTCTGGCAGGCCAGGATGCTCCTGCGCGGCATGGGGGAATTTGAGGGGCACAGACTCACGCCGGCCACGGGCTGATCCTCCGCACCCAGCCTGGGACACACGCCTGTCCTGGGGACAGCCGCTGCCCGCCTGGAGCGATTCAGCCAGGCTGAAGGAGAAGGACAGCGGTCCCAACCCATCTCTTAAACTTCAGCCGTTGAGCGGCGCCGTGGCCCGTCCTCCCCCTCCCCAGCACGTACGCTCCTTTGCTTTGGGGTTATTACACCACTGCGCAGAGGTTCCCGTCCACGCCGGACCTGCGGAGCAGAAAAGGAGCATCCCCAGCTGCGACACCGAGACACGTGGTCACCGAGAGATTGCCCGAGGGTGGCCAAGAGAGCTGTGGCAGAGCCGGGAGCTGAGCCCAGATCCGTCCCACCACCGCAAAGCTGTCCTTTCTTTTTGCTGGTGCAATTCTCTTTCCTCTTCCAGCAGCTGAGTAATGGCTTTGGGAAGATGACACTGCACTGATTTAGGGGCTTGACCTTGGGAATGCTCCTGCAAAAGCTGCGGTTTCCTGAGCACGGCTTCACATTGCCTTTTATGAACACTTCACAGGTTACACATATAGTTGGGTATTTAGCAACCGGGTGGAAAAAAAATACGCATGCAAGAGAGAAAGAAGGGATGAAAAAAAACCCCACCATCCCTTTTATATCTCCAGGCTGCCTTCAGCAACAGCATTCCTAAATAGGAGAGGTTAAATATATTGCTGCCATTACACTCTACAAGGAACACATTCCATAAAAACGAAGGTGCCGTAAATTATACAAATATGATGCTAACAAGCCAGGAAATGCACTGCTAATGAGGTCAGCTATAGAACTCCCGCAGTGCTGCAAATCATGTGCCAATCCGGCGCAGGAGGTGCAGGAGCAGCCCTGGGTCAGCATTTTCTGAGCGCATTTGTAACCCGCTGTTCGGCGAATAGTTATACAGGTAGATAAAAATCCTCCTCCTCTCCTTGTTTATGTGTCAAATAACCGAGGCACCAGACAATCACGCTTTGCATTAATGTACCTTGCTATTATGCGTATTGTTCTGTGGCGCAGAGTGGAGAATTAGTCACTCCGATGTGCAAATATTGGTTACAGTTTGGAAGCATGCATGCTTTTGTGTTCCTATCAGACCTGCTCCTAGAGGAATTATACACGCTGGCACCAGGGGTTTTTTCTTCCCTTGTACGTACTGTGTTTGCTAAAGCTCTTAAAAAAAAAAATCAAATAAACATGTTGGCGGCAGCTAAGTTATTAGCTCGCTCAACCTTCCTCCCCTGTTAGGCAGTGGGACAATAAACACGCTGAAATGTGGCATTTAGGAACCAAAACAAGAAACCTGCCCAAAATCTGTGAGCTGGAAAAACAAGCTCAAACCCCTTTGGACTGTTTCATCGCCGAGTTTGAGGCGCAGCCCCCCGAGCGGCGAGCCGGGCAGCGGGAGCAGGAGGGGGCTGGGATGCTTGCGGCAGCCGGGCGTACACCTGCAGCTCCGACCTGCGGCGGGGAGCGATGCTCTCCATCGGAGCAGCGCGAGCAGTTGAGATCATTTTGCCATTTCTGCAAAGCTCTGCTACTGCCGTGAGCCAGGCAGAGAGCGTCGCGGCTGCGCGGGCGCCCAGAGCCAAGACCTCTGCGGCGTCCTGGTCCAGCACCTCTTCTCCCCAGCATCAGAGCAAACAGAAACACCCCAAAATAGCCCTCGTCCCGCAGAGCAAGAGCAGGGCTCGGCCGCACACAGGGCATCTCTGTAGCAAGCCCTGACTATGGGTTTCTTCAGGCATCAGCTCTTTTTTCTACCCCCGCTTTGAGAGCAGGGTGTGGGATTTGGAGCACTCGGTGGCCAAAGGCTGCCCGGGGACGGGGGTCCCACCACGGTCGCCCCCGTTGCTCCGGGACAGGAGCACCCACCGCAGGGAGCACCGCGCGCAGGCTCAGCACCGAAGGCCGATGTCCCAAAAGCATCTGCCTTTGCGTGCAGCGATGCTGCCCGGGCTGGGCGGTGGGAGGTGCTGGTGGGGAGATGGGGTGCTCAGAGCGGATCAACGCTGACGGTCCCCGAGCTGTGGGCCCGGTATGAAATATGCATTTCTGCCTTTCATTTCCATATGGTTTTTATGGGTCCTCCATGCAGAAACAAGAGCAAAAGCCTCATTCAGAAGTCTCCCAGCTTGGCAGATTTATTACCAAATTAAGGAAGGAGGAAGCACATCAGCTGTCTGGCCCAGGTAGAGGGGATTATCTCTGCTTGAGAGGAACCAGACAAAGCCATGGCCTGAGCTCAGAAAGGCTTCCCATCACGTCCAATAAAGACCGCGAAGTTCAGAGCGCCTGAGATGAGCTCCGTGGCCGGACGGGGCCTTTTCGTGCTGCCAGTTCGAGCGGGTGCTCGGCCACCCGAGAGCCCCTGCGGCGCGGTCGCTGCCCTCCCACCCGCGCTGCCCGGCGCTCCGGGGGCAGGACCAGCCGAGGGCTCTGCTCTTGTTGCTTCTCATGCAAATAACTGTGGCAAGCAGAAACGCATTTCTATATTTAATAAGCTGGATATTTACGTTAACTAAATAGCAGCTAATTATGAAAACATACTTAAGAGTCTGAGCAATTAAGCAATAATATATTACATAGTTATCGAGCCTCCAATACACATGTCCTTAATAATCAAAATATTAATATGCAGCTACTCTTCTATTATACAGCAACTCTGCTATTATACAGTGAGTGTCCTATTACTGCCAAATTAAATGCATAGTTAGGCGAATTTAGGACACTTAATTTAATGCATTCCCAAGAGTTCACTATGGCAGAGTCTGCAAGACAGGCCTCTATCTAGGTAGCACAGGATTCCTGGAATTGCTCTTTACTCCAAAGCCGAATGGCTTCTTTTGCTCAGAGACACAGTTAACCCGTTCATGGCAGCAAATTGCCGGGGAAACAGCTAATTCCCGGGGCTGTGCCCTTAGCTACCGATGAAGGCTGCCATCATCAATAAAAGAATGATGTGCGATGCACTTTTTAATGGATCGCAATGGAAACGAGGTACAGAGATACTGTAAAGCAGAGCAGGAGGTGAAGTTGAATGGGAAGAAAGCAAGTAGGGCAAATAGCGGGAGATGCCTGTATTGTCCCAAACACAGAGTTTTCATTTATCCCGTTGCCAGGCTCACAGTCCAGGGCTTGAACTGATAGAGGTGTCCAGCTCTGGAGCCCCCAGCATAGGAAAGACACGGAGCTGTTGGAGTGGGGCCAGAGGAGGCCCCGGAGATGCTGGGAGGGCTGGAGCCCCTCTGCTGGGAGGACAGGCTGGGAGAGTTGGGGGGGGTCAGCCTGGAGAAGAGAAGGCTCCGGGGAGACCTCAGAGCCCCTTCCAGTGCCTAAAGGGGCTCCGGGAGAGCTGGGGAGGGACTCTGGATCAGGGAGGGGAGCCATGGGATGAGGGGGAATGGTTGTACACTGGAAGAGGGGAGACTGAGATGAGATCTTAGGAAGAAGTTCTTGGCTGTGTGGGCGGTGAGCCCCTGGCGCAGGTTGCCCCGAGAAGCTGTGGCTGCCCCATCCCTGGAGGTGTCCAAGGCCAGGTTGGACGGGGCTGGGAGCACCCTGGGCTGGGGGGAGGTGTCCCTGCCCGGGGCAGGGGGTGGCACTGGGTGGTCTTCAGGATCCCTTCCAACCCAAACCATTCTATGATTCTGTGATTCTATGTCTGTCGATTCAAAATCTGTTTTTCCCCCATATAAATACTGTTTGGTTGCATCAAGACATTCACTCGTGGCACGGAGAAAGGGTGGTAAATGCACCTGTAAATCCCTACTACATAAAAACTCGGGGAGTGTTCCCCGTTGCGCGCTTTGCCCGTTGCTGTTTGAGAGCTGCCGCATCCATGCGCCAAAGGGAACGTGTTGCCGGCGCAGCTCCGGCTGTGCGGAGCCCAGGGGTGCCCCGGCACCCGGCAAAGGGCACCCCGCTCCTGCCCCGGCATCGTGTGGTTTGTAGGACTTTTTAATTAAACCCCACAACAATAGGCCTCATTCTTCATCCCTTCACACATTTTCCTGGGTGCAAAGTGGGTGTGAAATGTGAGCAGGCTGATTAGGTATCAATTTACACCTCGTTCTGTGTCGGAATAAATAAGGCGGGCAGGGCAGGGGCTGGGGGGACCCGGGGGGGTGCTGGGCTCCTGCTGCAGCGGGGAGGAGAAAGAAATGTGAGTTCTCTGTTGTGAGGCTCTTTTAGTTCAGAAATCTCTAACTTTAACACGTGAGTTTACCTCTGTGCTTACTCTGTTGAAACAGTTCTCTTCAAAATGCCCGGTGTCGTTTGGGGAGCGGCTGCTATTTACTGTCCGACGATTAAATTCCTCCAGGACTGGGGTGTCAGTGGGGTTTGCAGAGTGAGCGGTGGGGAGACAAACTGGGGTCTTCTCTGGTGCTGGGATCTCTCCCTGGTGTACCTGCCTGCTGTTCGGGTGACAAACTGGTCCATACTGGTCCCTTAGTGAGTGCAGCTGGTGCTTCTGAGCTGTGTCTGGGTCGCAGGTGATCTGTGGTACGCTGCCCTCGCTTTCCCCATCAACGTGGCTTTTCCTGCCAGGGATTTGATGAAGGAGTGAAGCTCCAGGGGATGCGCAGTCTGGGTTTTATTTTTTAGGGGGATGATTCCTGCTTCTGAGCTGCTGGTATGGGTCTGGAAACCCACGAAACGCCCTTTTCTTCCTGTTCCCAGCCAGCACG
Source organism: Ibidorhyncha struthersii (assembly GCA_013398815.1). Classification (NCBI taxonomy): domain Eukaryota; kingdom Metazoa; phylum Chordata; class Aves; order Charadriiformes; family Charadriidae; genus Ibidorhyncha; species Ibidorhyncha struthersii. The sequence continues at coordinate 1,075,192 of VZSZ01003995.1, forward strand.
GAGCCCAGCGGAGGGGGAGCAGGTCGCACCGCGGGGCCGGCACGCTGCTGCGGGGTCTGCGGGGCTCCGGGGAGGTGCACCCAAAAAGCCGCAGTGCCCTTCTCCCCCGTGCCCTGCTCTGCGGAGGAGCTGCCTGCCCACCGCTGCTCCTGGTCCTGTTTTTAAGGCCTTATCTGCCATATGGCTTCCAGTTGGGATGATTTATGGGGTGAGGAAAGCACACTGATAAATTTTACGGCTGGGCCCTGCGCAGACTGGGGGTATCAACAGCCCGATCCAGACAGCCCTAATGGAAACTGCCGGCACCGAGGAGCAGCGCGTTATTTATGACTGTCTGTAATGCCACTGTTGGAAATTTATCATCGCTTCTGCCGGGCAGGCTGGAGCTGCGGCGTGGCCGGGGGAGGAAGGGGAACATGGAGGGGAGAGGGCAGGACGGGCACTCGTTGGGGGACAGGTGGGGAAACCGGAGCAGAGCGACCGTGTGAGCGAGCCCGGGGGCTCGGCAGAGCCCGGCCAAGCTTCGCCCCGGGAGGGAAAGGGGGTGCAGCCGGGGCTCAGGGTGCGGGCGCCTGCCCGGGCTCGGCTTCGGCCAGCTGCTCCCAAAGTTTCACATCCCTGGCCGGCACTGAGATGCTGAGCACAGCGTAACGGGACGGCTATCAATGTCCCTTCCCAAGCTGGCATCTCACAGCCGCGCAGGCAGGGGGGACTTTGAGGGCACGTGTGGTCCCCGAGGCTTGGTCCCCAGCCCCGCTGCATGGCCCCGGTGCTGCGGGCAGCCAGCAGGACTGAGGGGACAGGGTCCCAAGGTCACTCTGGAAATCCATGGGGAACGGCAGCCCCGAGAAGGGAGGCTGGAAAGCCAAACCCCTAACGGCCGCTGCCGGGCTGGGAACGCAGGGGATAAATCAGGGAGCCAGGCAGGGGGTGTGGAGACATGCGAGATGCTGTCCCCCCTCTTCTCAGCCCATGCTACATTTGCTGGAGGAATGAAAAAAATAATAAATTTTAAAAAAAATTAAAAGGGAGCAGCTATAAAATCTAGATACTAATAAAATGTTCCAGGAAGATGAATTCTTCCGATATAATGGTGATCCCTGATACTGAAATGTTCCACAAATACATTTTCATAGCCCCACTCAGTATTATTTGTAGATCTTTTTGCAACCCTTGTCAACAAATTCCTGATAAAAAGGAGACACTTTGCTGTGTACTAAAGCTATGAATTTAAGAAGTGTCAACTGGTCCTTATTTATGGCGCAATCTTTGGCTTTCTCATTTTACTGATGTGGTTTGGTGCAGACTTTCTTCTTCACTCACGCGCTCTCCCTCCTCGCTCCCCAGTTTGGGATATTAATACTGCAGCTGTCGCGGGGAGAGCGCTGACTTTCTCAAGGTACAGCGAAGTTATGCTCTGCAGACAAATCTCTCCGAGTAGGAAAATCCATCAAGGGGAGGGGGAAAACACCGCCTTGGCAAACGTCGACATTCTCCGGGTGGTGTTAGGCAATGCTGGTGTTTGCTCAAGCCGCCGCATCTCCCCTGCGGGATGACTGCGGCTGTGGAGTCCTGGGGACAATGGGTGAGGAAGCGGCTGGTGAAATAGAAACGGAATCCCTGCGGGATGGGATGGAGGGAGCGGGAAGGGGAAAGTTGCGAGGGGAGACCTGCGGGGCTCCCTGCCCATGCAAGCCAAGGGGCTGTGCGCTCCCTGCCGCTGCCTGCACCCTCCCTTCCCCGCACGGGCTAGGAAGGGGTGAAATGGCTCAAAATCCTGCCTGGAGATGTGGGCTTTCCCCACGGGTGCCCTGGAGTGCCCGGGGAAGGGAGGCACGCCTTGGACGACAGCAAAGCACTGTGTGAGCGATACGTTAAGTGGTGAGTGCCCCCAGAAGTGAGCAGGGTAAGAGGTGGTCCTCTTAAGGCTGTCAGAGGTGCCCTTCTCACATACAGCAGAGGATGGAATCATCAAACTTGTTTCTTTGCCAAGTTTGGCCAGAAATTTTCATCTCAAAGACTGTGTTCGGTGTCCAGCTGACCGATAAATGCCGGTTTGCCTTGGGAGAGCTGCCTTGCCTCGCTATAACTCACAGCTGGGCGCCTGACTTCCCCTTGGAAGTTCTAGCTCAGGGTTGATTTAGGTTCCTCTGGTGAGGCCTCGGGTGCAGCGATGGTCCTGTGACTCACAGCTCAGCCTCAGGCTCACCCTCCCGCAGACGCTCCATCCAGGACTCATAAAGGAGGCTGTGTAAAGCCAGGGGGGCTTGGGAAACTCTTTTTCCGGTACAAAACCATGTTCAAATCAACAACAGATTATTCAGAGTTTGTGCTTGGAGGGGTGGTGACAGTAGTTACTAAAATAACTGCTAATAGGAAGTTATACTTTGAGTTTGCTTGCAGAAAGCTGTGGCACGGAGGAGAGGCTGTGTGGAGCTGGGTTAAGGTTCGGATTTCCATCTCGCTGCTGGAGACCCCGCGGGGGTCTCAGCCTTCTGCTGCCACCCAGGAGGGAGCTCCCTGTTCCCCTGGCAGTCCCCGAAGGCTGTGCGGGCTCCGGCTGGGGTACAGCCCTGTACCCGCGCCCTCCGGCCGTGCCCGCAGCTCCTGCGCTCCCTGGCACAGCCGGGTATCGCAGCCCGGAGCGGTGGCTGGAGCGTGGTGTCCGCTGGAGCCGGAGGAGGGATGCTGCAGCACCAAAACGCCTCCTTCGAACGCTGCACAGGAGTCTCCGCTCTAACTATCATCAGAGGCTCCCGCTGAGCATGGGGGCTGATGAGCATCAGGTCTGCACGGTGGGCCGCGCGTGGAGGGAGAGGCCGGGCTGTGATGGGTGCGAGCAAGGCAGGAGCCCCAACTGCCTCCAGAGCTCTGCTCTGCGCGCTTGTCTCCTTCCCTGTCTCTGGCCCGAGCTCTGCTTCCGCAGCAGCCGCCTCCCAGACCCGCCTGCACAGCTAGAATTGGGGATTGGCGAAGGGCGCCCAAGCGATGAACCTGGTTCTGGGAGGAGTTTTTGACATGGAGACTTGAGACTAAAAGATGCTTTCTGGGTCCTTTGCTCTCACAGACATCATCTGCTCCTTTGTGCACCTCTCGCTCTTCCCCAGAGGGAGACGGGGTCTTTCGCAGGTCCGTGGGATGGAGATCCCGCTCTCTGCGGAGCACGGCCGTGCCTGGCGAGGATGCTCCGAGCGTCCCGGGACACGTGGGGCCAAGGGCACCGCTCTCCCCAGCTGCACTGCAGCAAAGCTCTTCCAACTCTTTACAAATGAACTGGGAGCACTGGGATTCCCAGGGACAAAGGACCAGTAAGCTCAGCCCAATTTCTCCCACGCTTGCAGAGATGCTTGGGTGCCTCGGGGACAATTAGCTCCCAGTTTGCAGATTCTGCTTTAATTATGGCACGTGTTCATAATTTAAGGTCTTTACAACGGTGCTTGGTTAACACCGGAGCCCGCTCCCCGCTGCCCATACCTTTTGTTTGGGTGATTTACTATTCCTCTGTGCCCCTCTGCCCACTGAAATTCATAACAGCTTTCACACAGCAATAGAAAGCTCATAATTATAGCTATGTCTGGTAGTGCCATTGGAGCTAAAGGGCCTGCTGGCACTTTCTTTTAACAGGAATCCAGCTCCCAGCTGGAATTAAATTTGCCCTGCTGACGGGGTCTTTTTATTAGTTTGTTTGAGCCCTTATTAAAAAAATACCCTAGTTTTTGGCAGCGAGGGTCCGGTGTACTGCACCTTCGAGTCTCCTGTGCTCAGACTCAGAGTTTTCAAAGGAGTCTTGGGAGTCGGGTTCAGCAGCGCTTGGGCACTTCACCCCAGCCAGAAAGCATTGCCCTCGGGCTGTTGCTGCCCGAGACAGTGATACCGTTTGTTTGGTTTTTATAAGAGAGGTTTATTTTTAATTATTCAAAGTGGCCCAGGCAAATGTGCAAGAAATCGGGTATAACCCAATAAAAGCCGTGCTGTTTAGGTGCTTGGTGATCTACAGACCTCACTGTCCACTGCAGCTTTTTTTAGCCTCTAACTCCATTTGTGTTTCTGAAAAGGCGGCGGTTTACCTTCTTGCAGTGAAATGTCACGCTGGAGTGACAGAAGCGTGGGACACCAGTGTCCCCCCCGGTGCTGCTGCCTGCAGCAGGGATGGAGTCACAAGGACCCTTACTCTGGGGAGGGATTATCCTCTGCCCGCGGGGATGCCTTAAAGCCCGGCAGAGCAGGGTCCTGCCAGAAGCGTAACCAGGGCGAGCAGGGAGGGCTCCAGGGGAAGGCGGGAGAGGAGAGGGGGGAGGAAGGACAGAAAGAAAAGGCAGATGGAAAAGCAGACAAGAAGGTGTTCACAGGGTGGATGAGAGAGGCAACGCCCGGGGGAACACTCCAGTTTTGCTTTCAGCCTCCTGTGTTTTTGTCTGGGGACCTCGGTCAGTACCTGAGCAACTCTTGGAAGCCAGCAGAGGTGAGGACGTCCCACACAGCCTACCGACAGCCAGGGGGTGGCAGGGGGCTGATGTGACACGGTGTGCCACCACCCAGAGGAGCTCAAACACCTCTCGGTCTTGGGGGTGTATTCCTCACTTGCCTCTCCGTGTGGAATGGTGTGGAAGGGACAACGTGTGGGGTACAGGTGTCTCCAGAGGGGCCGGCTCTGCTTTGGGAAGGAGCAGGGATATCTGGGGGGTATTGAACCCAGGAGCTGCTGAGCGTGCCCAGATGCTCCCCTCTCCTTCCAGTCCTACACGTCACTGCTCAGACACTCACCAAAGAGCAGCCAAAGAGTCCCTCCGCCTTATTTTCAGCCCCTCAGTTGTTGCTGCCGGCCGGTCCTCGCGGGATCCTTGGCCCAGGCACCCCTCCTGTGCAAACCTGCAGGGTTAACCGCCAGCGTTGGGCCACCAAGCCAGGGGACGTGAAGAATCCAGTTACAGGGAAGGATATGGAACCATGAGATGACTTCCAAAAATAGAGAGAAAGACAAAAATAGCGGGCCGTGAATCTCAAGCCCAGAAAGCAGGTCCAGCATCGCAGCAGGGGGACGCAGGCTCCTGATGCGCCAGCAGGGCAGGCTCGAAATACAGCGGGCGGATGGATTGCGGCTCCACTCATGTTCCGCGTCGGGTTTCGAGGTGTAAATTCCCATCGAGAAACTGGCTGAAAGGAGGAGCGCGTCATCTGATCTCTGCACAACGGATTTACAAGAAGGGATCACGCAGACACGGTGGGATCATCGTAACTAAGTCCAGAGAATATTCCCGGTAGCAGGTGACAGGAGAGAGCACCGCTCTTCGCTGCACGCTTGCACTGCGAAATCCTGGGGGGATTTTAACAGCATAAGACATGTTTCATGAAAGTTTCAATGGCAAAAATGTAACGGGGAAGATCTCGGGAATTTCTTAGTGTGGTTTGGTGTTCATGGGTAAAATCGAGCGACCAGAGCGGGTCCGTGCTGGCCGTGGGGATGTGGCAGCAGCCGGGGTCACCCTTCCCTGCTCCTGCGGCACCAGGTCCCTCCGCCTTTGCTGGTGCCATTGGTGGCAGAGTAGGACCCCTTGTGCAGACGCGATTTTCGCACGCAGCTTCCTCCTCAGCCCAATTTGTGGAAACTTAGTCCTAAATTACGCTCCAGGATGCTACAGATGCATCACTTACAACAGCGGAGACAAGACCCTTTCTTCATGTTACCAGAGGGTTTCTTTAGCCAAAACGCTTTGTATTTAAGAACTTGATCCTCTGAAACGATATTGTTGTCTCAGCGTTGTCTGTGTATGATGAGGAAAAGCAGAGACTAATAGTTCTGTGAATTCCTCCCTTGATTGGAAATGCTGGGGCTTTTTGTTAGTGCTTGCAGTTGAAGGCAATTGCTATGTGTTAAACAGGGACTACAGCATTTACCTCTAAAGGGTTTTATTACTTCCACACACACATTCTTTGCTGATTTGGACATCCTGAAAGCAAAGCTATGCATGTGCCAGTGCTCTGCAAACTAAAGGTCCAGTTCTTGCAAGGTTTTCCTGCTCCGGCGATGGCTCCAGGGTCAGCTCACAAAAAGAAGGTCATTCAAAACACAAGCGATGTTTAGAAACTGATAACCACCGGGTTCTGCTGAAAGGGATTTGATTTCCCCATCTAAAAGGAGATCTTTGATTAGTGACTGATGGGGCAACTTCAAAAGCTCATGGGATCTGGCTGAGATAAGCATTCAAACCTGGGATGCTCCTTCCCAAAGCCTCTTTGATCTGGAATTAAAGCTAGAAACCTTGCAGGCTTTATTGTGAGATTTCCCGTGTTTTTAATGACGCACCAGGCACAATAGGATCCACCTGGCTTTTCCTCGCCAGCCAGCGGTGAACTGGCGGGGTACGGTTTTAGCTGTGGCTTTCCAGGGGGGGAGGAGGGCTGCGGCTCCCCGCGGCAGAGCGCAGCCCCGAAGCCCCTTTTGGAGCCTGAGAAGGGAAGCGAAAGAGCCAAACCCACTGCTCTGGGGGGCCTGGCACCCGGCGGGGGACGGACCCCCGCTCAGCTCCTGGCTCCTGGCCGAGGTTCGCTCTCGCTCGCCCCAGAGAGAGCCTGAGCCGCAGCCTTTCGTGCCGCTGGTGGAAGGCACTGGACATTAGTGGGGGCACACTGGTTTGCACCAGTGGGCAGCCTGCGTCGGTCGGCTCGCTGCCGGCTTCGGAAGGACACCCGCTCCGGCTCCCCGGCCCGGCGGAGCGTTCGCTCGGGGTCTGTTTGCGCTTACTGCGCAGTTACGGTTCGCAAAAGCTGCGTCGCGCGGCACGCGTCGGGCCGGGAGCTGCGGCTGTTCGCATGTGCTGCGAATGCAGATGCTGACAGGGGACTGCCAGTCCCGGCCTTGGTTTTAGGCATAAAATGTGTCACACCTGGAAGTAATTAGAAGGAATTTTTACTAATTCATAGCTAATTGCACAATTACTCTTCTGTGAAAGATTCAACTCTCGAAAGACACTTCAACACATGAAATAAGTTTCTCCGAATCTGGCTTGAAAAAATAGCATGAAAACATTAGGCTGGATCCAAAACATTATTTTCTTTTCAAATTAAGTAATTCTTTCTGAATATATTTCAAAACGCTCAGAGCTGACAGGGACGGTTTCTCCAGTAGTTTCCAAAGGGGAGAGCTGGGGAGGCCCATGCGAGCCGCGTTCCCGGGATGCACGAGCCCAGGAGCCGCCTTCCCCATCGCATGGCGTCCACGGCTCCGCCGGCCGGGCAGCGGGAGCTCGGCTGGGCGCTGGCCACGCTCTCTGCTCCGTGTGAAGGAGAAGCCGAGCTCCCGGGACCGGCGCTCATCCCTCTACTGTCGGAGGTGTCGCGGCAAAGCAGTTTCTGGCAGAGCCCGGGCTCAGCCCCCTGCGCCCCGTGCAGGAGGGTGCTGCGGCGCGGGACCACCCGGGCTCAGAGCGGGCGTGCGGGGAACAGTGCCGGTGCGCAAACCCCACCGACCCGCTTTGACGAGTCGCTTGACGCGGTGTCTATATCTCCTGCGCACTTGCAAATAATGTTTACTATTTAATAAGATGTGATGAGACTGTTCTGATACTTCAAAGGCAGCTGACAGTTTTGTTAGAGATAATCAAGGAACTTTTGGACAATTATGGTGAAGGCTTTGACAGCAAGAAAACGCATAAACCTTGTAACTGTAACTAGCACCAAAGTCAAAGATTCTTCCCTGGAAACAACTTGAATATTCATTTTATCCATTAAGCGTCACTTTTTTATTTATTTATTTTTATTCCATGCTTTTTTATGTCACTTTGCTTCCTTCACGCCCGGGAGAGCTCTTTTCTTGTTACAAGATGTGAATTTTCCCACCTTCTTGAACTTCCTCCGCTCCAAACAGGCGAAGGGGCTCTCAGTGCTGTGCTGTCTCCCTGTCTGTCCGTCTGCTGCACCGGCACATCCCTGCTCCCGCGGGAATGGGGGGGACACACTGCGGTCCCCATATTGCAGATGTCTTATGAGACCCAGAAGCTCGGAGACCTCTGCGAACCCTGCCAGGGCCGTGGCAGCGAGGCAATGGGCTGCGTCTGGTCAGCAGGAAAAATCCCGAGTGGCTTCCGAGGGATGGGGTTGGACCTGGGAAATGAAAAGTATCAGTAATTCGGCCAGGATGGGCAAAACTTAAATATCCCGTGAAAGCATCTGACAAAGCAGGTGAATGAGAATGAAAACCAGCTGAGCTCTTCCTCTGGGTCATCCGATATGCTGATTTCCCCTAATATTGATTGATGTTTAGCTTATAGACATATTGTCAGGCAGACGCACAGGGCTTTTTTCCAGTTGATGTTCAGGGAAAGTGTTTCATTTAATCACAAACCTTCTATCACTCAAGCCAGTGAGAAGGAAATTTGATAATATGGATGTAAAACTAAAGCCGCTGATCTAATAAGACTTTTGCGTGGTGTTAGCAGGAACACGCGGTGACAGATCACCAGCGTGCTCGGGTGAGAATTACCGACATGACGAGACTTCAGCAGCGCAACCGGCGCCTCCTGTTACCCCTTTAGCCAGGCTGCGGAGACAAAACTGCTAATGGGAGAAAACTTCCAGGCTGTGTTAGATCAGCCCTGCCCGCGCTGCGCCGCCGCGGAGGAACGGGGCGATGGGCCTGAGAAGGCAGCGATGCACCGGCGTGTGGCTGCCTCTCGCCGAGGGGGGGCTGAGCCCCGTCTCTGGGTGCACCCCAGGAGATGCTGGGGGGCCCCGTGCTGCTTCTGCCCTGGGTTTCGCCGTCACACGGTGTGCAACGGCCTGTTTTCTGTTTCCATCCCTACCGCGTCCTGCGTGCGCATCCCCGTCGAGCTCGACGCCCCCAGCCCCTCCGGTGCGCGCGTGCCCCCCCGCCCCCCGCCGCCTCAGCGCTGTGCATCGCATCCTCCGGTAGTCACTCAGGAAAGTAATTGGCCAAAGATTATTCTGTATAATTGAATGGCAGGGGCTTTGTATACCAAACAGGGACTTGTCTTTGTCAAAAAGTCTTTACAAAGTATCCAGCTCCGGGTGTCAGGGAGGACAAGTTTTTTAATCATGTTAAAATGATTTATTTAAACGTCAAGCCATGTCACCTCACTTCCTTTCATTTTTCAAACTGTTTGTGTTTTTTCTGGATGATAAATTTATCTTCAGACAGCCTCAATATGACTAATTAACTTTGAAATATAAGAACCAGATGTGTGAGCTGGAGAGCTTTCTGAACTCATGCCAGGCATTTTTTTCCCCTCTTCTCTTTCCCTCTCTGCTCCCTTTCCCTGCTGCCTGCGCCGAAATAGCTTTGCAGACACCCACAGCACATGGGGAAAAAACAGTTATAGAGCCGGACCGACCCTCTTGCCCCTCCTGCCCCGCTCTGCCCCAGCCCAGGTTACGTTTTTACCGCCCGAGGTGGCCCCTGCCGTGACGGGGCGAGACGCCGGCGGCCCCGCGTACCTGCCGTAATGATATTTAACGTGGAAGGCAAGCTGCCACGGTTCGTTTGCCACATGAAAGGAAATCAAGGCTGGATGTGACATACAGTGATTTCTTTTAAAGAAGATCCTCCCGTGTGAAGTGGGTTTTCCCCTTCTCTTTTCACGAGATGCTCACTCCGAACTCCTCGCAGAAGGGAAACATTTAGGTACCAATTAATTAAGCAAAGCCTCTCAGCTTAATTTTTCTCGCTGTGACGCACGGTCTCATCCCCATCGCGGGCGCAGGACGAGGATGGGAGCGGCCGGGCAGCACGGCCGCGGGCGGGCAAGGGCCGGGTCCCGGGGTCACCTCCCGTTCCCGCTGCGCCGGGGGAAGCGCGGCACCCACCTCCCCCCCAAAGCCCCCCAAAGCCACAGCCACGACCGCTGGAGGGGGTGGGGGGACCGCGCTGCCAAGGCAGCAGCCGGGTCCCCCGGGAGCGGACGGGATAAGGGGAACAAGCACCTGATGGCGACACACTGCTGCCCGCAAAGGCGGCAGATAGTGACGAGAGTAAATAACAGTCTTTGCGTCTCTCGTACACTTTTCTTGACAAAACACTCATTAATCACAAAATGTGCTGAAGCTGATTGCAGCGGGGGCTGGCGGTGGTTCACTTGCTGTTCCGGAGAGCTGTCCCGTTTCGAAACCGATGGACAAGTACCAGTTTTCAGTTTTAAATTCTTTTTCATCTCGCAGCTCAGTGGGGCCCGTGGAAGGAGCAGAGTAAGGGCAGGTGTGAAGGCTGGAACAGAAACGAAGCGCCGGGACCGGCTCTGGACGGGGGGGACGGATTCCAAAATGATGGTGCTGCTTGAGCTCTGCCCAGCTCAGGAAGGGAAAATGAGTTTTCTGGGATCCTGGTGATGAGAAAACCCTTCCCTGCCCCGAGCCTGGGGCTGGGGCAGCATCTCTCCACGCTGCTAACGAGCCCTTCGACTAATGGGGCTGGTGCGAGATGGACGGGACACGACGGAGAGGTGCGGGAAAATCCTGGGCTGCGCGGGTACATCTGAGCAGCTCTGCACAGGCACTGCAATCCTACGGGAAAAGCGGGAAAGGCATCAACCCCAGCGTCTCCAGAGGAGCCAGGGTGACAGGGTGCGGCTTTTTTCTGCCCCTTTTTGTGGCTCTGGTGTCTTCAGACAGGCACATTGGGAAAACGCAGCGGGGAATTGTCCGGCTCTGCCCCTGTGATCCCGCCGGCACTGGCAGCGATGGGCAGCACCTGCCCCACACCGGGTCCCTGCGTCACTAGGGGGGTGACATCGCCCGTCAAGCAAACTTCAACAAATGTCTTTTCAGCCAAAACAGATTTTTCAAACAAAGTGTAAATATTCATGTAAAAATGTTGATTTCAGTGGAGATTTTCCTGATCTTCTTGGAACTGGTAATCAAAATAATGTTTTTTAAATTGCTGTTTTTAAAGACTTTTTTTCTTAAGTTTTCATTTCAACAACCCTAAATTTATTCCATGGAAAAAATTCAGTCAAAATTATTGGGTCGGCGTGTTAAAGGGAGATGGCTGCCATTTTTTAACCACTTCCAGCATGTGGTCTTTTACGAGAGTGCTTCACATTCGCTCCTGCCTTCATCGGCCGAGCACAAATGGCTGGCGAGGTCACTTCTTTTAATTACGGCTTTCCAGGGCTGATTAAGCAATGTGTATCTGTGCACACACACGTGTGATTCCTGCGACGGCTGTGCTGAACACGGTGGGCAGGAGGGGGGTTGTGCCACCAGAGCTGTCCCCTGCTCCCGCGCGCCCCGGCGGGGTGCGGAGCGGCTCAGAGGGGTGCGGAGCGGCGTTTGCAGGCTTCATCCACGAGAGCTTTGCCCGCCCGGCACCCGTGGAGGACTCTGTGCCCTGAGCAGCGGCAGACGCGCATCCACATCGGAAGAAAAATCATAAGGATACCCGCTGGCCGGCGACGCGGGGCTACCACGGGAGCAGCAGTTCACGCAAGCAGCTGCCCATGCCATAAGGACAAATAAGCGGATAAATTGCATTGCCCGCTGCGAGGCAGCCCAGGGACCCTTCTGCTGGGCTTCTGTTTCCTCCAGCGGGTAACAGGCTCCGTCCGGAGGAGAGGGGAGGGATGCGGGTCGGGGCTGGGGCCGGGAGGGGACCCGGCGCAGGCACGGCCGGAGCCCGCTCCAGGCATCGCCCTCCGAGCCGGCTCGGCGGCACCGCGCACGGCTCGTTAGGGCGATAATGGAACACTTCAAACACAACCGCATTAAAAACCGAGCTGAACTTTCCCCTCCCCGTGCCTCAGCCGTGCCCTAAATATACATAACAAGCTGCGAAAGCCGGCCGGGTGCGAGCGAGGAGCCATCAGCGGATGTTGACAGCCTTGATGTCTTGGCGGGCAGGATCCAACAGCATCTCCCACTGTATGGCGCTAGATATTTAATAAAGTAAAACCCCCAGGATCAAGAAGGCTGCAATCCCTCCCAGCTCCTTTCTTCTGCTTTGCTCGAGCTCTTTCAAGCCTGCCTCCCGTCTCTCTCCAGAAAATCCTTTCATGCCTCCCTCACCAGACTGACATTTTGACAAGTTGCCACGAGTGACATCTGATTTGTACAAATTTCAAGACTAATAAATCTACCTGTCAAAGCGGAAACTTTAAAAGGAGCTAAGCCCAGCGGGTATAGTTTAACAGAACTCAAGTTGATGAAACTGTAGGATGGAGAAATTATATCTGTCACAATCCACCCACATTAGTTCTGTGGAGATGTTGGCAACTGAAACAAACGTCTTTCACAGCCTGGAAAAAAAGGAAAAAAAAATAAAAGGAGACTGTTAATACTGTGAGTAACAAGTAACAGTTCTATTTGTAAACTAGCAAATTTATTTATTTAATTTTTAATTTGCCTGTAGACGCACGAGGGAGGGAGCGACCCTCCCTGCTCCCATGCACCGTCTGCAGCCCCGGCCCCCGGTGAGCCCCGGCGACGTGGCACGAGGTCTCGGTGCTTTCGGCCCCCCGCGCTCACCAGCACCTCGCTGTAGTTATGACAACGCCGGGACGATGCTCGTGCGAGGCTGCAGCGCCCGCCGAGGCCACGTCCCCCTGCGAGGCCGCGGGACTCGGTGCCATCCCGACGGGTCCGGCCACAAGACCCGCTCGGTGAAACCCCCTCCACGGGCTGAGCCCCGTGCGATGCTGCATGCCCCAGCCCTCCGTTTTCTGCTGGTATTTTCTTCTGTTTTCTTTGCCTATGGATCCCCACCCGCGCCGAGAGCCTGGGACGCAGCGGGAACGCGCTGCCCCCGCCAGACTTATCCCCCATCTACAAACCTGAAACTTTCGAAGGGCTCAGCTCAACTTTGTCCCCAGTTTGTGGCTCGTTTCCCTGGGGGGCTGCAAACACCCGCAGCCGAGGGAGCGGGTTTGGGAGCAGGGCACGGGCTTCCCTGGGGGGCCCATCCCTGCAGGGTCAGCGCAGAGGCAGCAGTGGGGCTGCAGGGAAGGAGACCCCAAACCCGCTCCCCTTCCCCCACCTCGGATCCGGGGACTCGAGCCCCGTGGTTGAAACGCTTTGCTCGTGCGGAGTTACAAAGGAGGCTGGGTCTTTGAAGAGCAGGTTAGAAAAGCATCCAGGCACGCCAAGGGAAGGAGATGCGGTCTCGTACCCGGCTGAATTTCCTTTTTTTATTGCGTCTTCTGTTTGAGACACACAGACGTGAGCAGCCAGTTCATTCTGCCTGTTGGAAAGAGATTGATTTGAAAGTCGCACGTTGCATGAAACTCCCGTAGCCACGTCTGCAGCACTGAGAGTGTCTTCAGGTGTATCTAATGACTGAATGAAACCTCTGAGCTGATGATTTATGACAGCTGGTTTGGTTATAACTTGCCCATCTCCTTTCATTACAGAGGAGACTGGAGTGTTAGCTCTTTCCACTCGAATCCCATCTGCCGAGAGACTCCCTGCTTTCTCCCCAGCCTGCAATATTGCTGTCTCACCCAGCGAGGATGTGCTGGCTCTGCACGGAGAGGAGAGAAGAGCTGCCAGCAGTCTCCTTTGCCCGGTGTGGGCTCCCACCTCGCTCCTGCTGCCCCGAGCTCTGCACGGGAGGCACACAAGAGCACCGCTGCCCTTCAGCACGACCCCGCGCCGGCTGGACCCGTGTGCAGGTCTGTAGCCGGCTGGAGCTCATTGAAATCCCACTTCAGGTGATGCCCAGGCTTCGTACGAGTCCTCTGCTCCTCATGAGTAAACCATGACTTGTAAGCTTTAATCATAACTGACGTTTCTGAGCGCTGGGGCTCCTGGCCCCGGGGAGCCCAGGGGATCGGCAGCGGTGCGGAGAGGCGGCCGCCCCGAAGCCCAGCCGGCCCCGGGGTCTGTCCCCAGCCTGGCAGCAGCAGCTGCGCGGGGACAGGGTGTTCGTGGACCCCCAGTTTCTGGCCATCAGTCGCGTCTGGATGGCAATGAAAGTCAAGTGTTGCCGGCAAAGGAGCTTCTACCCGTGGACTTAACGCAGTGCAGAGAGCGGTGCCCTGTCCGGTAGCACAGGGGCGGCTCACGGCAGAGACGAGCGCCCACACGGACACCGGTTTCTGCATCCAGGACCACGGTAGCTTTTTTTTTCTGGCGGCAGCAGCGTTGCAGGCGTTGTTGCAGGCAGCTCCCTGGCGGGGCACATCCCCCAGGGATTGCTCTCCCACCTGCGTGTCTCGCCCAGGGCTGCTGCCAGTGGAGAGACCCCCTGGATGGGGGCCACCGTCCTCAGCCTCCCGAACGCCTCTTGCAGCCTCAGCCCTGGCCAAGGCCATCAGCGTGCCGGGGCACCTCCGGACCGGCCAGGGAATGTTTGCGGCCGGCTCCGGGTCAGCTGGAAACCAGGAGCAGCTGCAAGGGCCCAGGGGGGACGGCTGAGCGGGGCTGCTGGGCTCCATCCCGACAACTCACGGCGGAGCAGGCGAGGACAGCTGCCGCCCTGCGCCAGAGCTGCCGCTTTCCAAAGCAGCCGCTCGCTGGTCCCGCGGTGCGCGGTGGATCCCAGCAGCCACCAGCTCCCATCAGTTGGACCAAATCCTGCCAGCGAGCTGGGCAGACGGAGCGCTCAGGACTCAGACCTCTCCCGTGCGGCTCCATCCAGTTCAGGGCCATCAGTCCCAACGCCAAAACCCCAACCGCAAACCCAGGAGAGGTCGCGGTTCTCAGGCTCGCTGGCCGGCCGAGGCTCCCCAGCACAGGGGGGGACAGCAGCAGGGACTTGGATGAGCCCCCACCGTGAGACCCCCGTTCTGGTCCTGCTCCTAGAGAAGTCAGCAGGAGCTCTCCCATTTTGCAGACTGGCGTTTCCACAGGATGAAGCAATTACCGGGCAACTAGTAAATCCCAATCCTCATCACCCTGACCACCGGAGCAGCTCGCGGTGCTGTGAATCTCTGGAAGGTTTCTGAAACCTCAGCTCTGCACGAACCTTTTCCAGCCACGTTGGGATCATCCTGGGCCATTCCTCACTTGCAACGAATCTTATTTAGAGATGTGCTTCCGTGGAGAACCAGTCAATATATTTGTTTTCCTCTAGATGTACAGCTGCAGCAGCAAGCCGTGCAGGAAGTTTATTAAGCTTGGTTAATTTTCTAATAGCCGCAGCAATGATGGATGTAAGCCACACTGTCTTCCATAAATAAAATAATCATGCTGATGGGAAAATATAATTCCTGTAGCTAAGGCAGATAATATATGAGATGTTACTGGCTACCAAGGGTCTCCTCTCTGGTAACATTCCCATGTACTTCAGCGGGGTCAGAGTTCGGCTCGCGCTGTGTGCTCTCCCAGACACCATATTCTGGGGATTTTAGTGTAAACAGCCCACCGAGGTGGGGTTTTTTTTTTCGACATCTGTATTACTTCTAATGTAATTCCTATGTGGAGGGCTCTGTTGCGATGAAGACGGAATAGAGAGGCTCTGCTCCTGCGCGCCTCCGGCAGCGGTTCCCGCGCCTGCCCGGCCCCCGGGGTGGGCGCCCTGCGGACCGGCGCTCGCTGCCGCGGCCGGCAGCTTTGAAGCCCACTTTCACTTGCGGCTCTTCCACCCAGGACTGGAGGCCCCAGGGGCGAGGGGTAGGTTTTGGCTGGCGTGAGGAATTGCTTTCCAGCGATTTCTGCCAGGAAGCCGAGCGCTCGCTGCCATCTCTCCCAGTTCCGGGGGGGGGCACGCTGTGCTGGGCAGCCCTCCGCCATCTCTCGCGAGGGCTCAGCCCCGGCTCGAGCAGCCTCTGGAGCAGGGGGGGACCCGCACCCCTCTCCCTCGGGTCGCATCCAGCCTTCATCGCTCTGTAGCCTAGAGCTGCCCGTTTATATTGAATGGCATCTGAAAATCTCTTGCTCAGAAAACCACAACACGCGGGGATTATCCAAGAAGAATTTAACTCACTTCTCTGTGATAAACTCTGGTTAGGGAGATTACGACTGTTTACCCAAGAAGTAAATATTGCTCCGCGCTTAACTGCTGCCAGATACAAGGGAAAGGGCTTGCGGCGGCGGGGCCGGGCTGCCGGCGATCCCGCAGCACACCCGGCCCCTCTGCTCCCCGGGCACGGTGCGAGCCGCCGCTCGGAAGTAAGAAGGACCCCGTTTTTCTGCAGGGCTGCCCGCCAGGGGGGTTCACAGAGTTTGGCAAAGCGGGGATGCCGGTCCCCGCCGCCGGCACCCGGGTGAAGTGTTTCTGTGCTGGCTCTCGCTAATGGGATTTGCTGAGCTCAGCTAACTTGATAAGCTGGATGAGGGATGGCAGGCCGAGCCTGGCAGGTTATTTTGATTGTACTTCTTCCACTGCTCTATACCCCGTCTGCAGCATATGACGCCTATATATCTTGGCAGTGAAATTAAGCATGGTAAGGAAAAGTTTTCCTCTTTCCCACTAACACCTTGCGGCTGACACTGGGTTTGGTATCTGGCTGGACATTCTACTCTAACATATCTACAGTTTAATTGAGATTGTAGCACCGATGCTGCCGCTGAGCACGTCCATCGCTGCTGCCTGTCCTTCAGCCCCGTGTCTTCGCCTGGCTGCTGTGCCCGTCTCCATAGGACAAAGCCCGGCACATTAATGCCGTATCGCACCTCTGTTTAGGGGGAAAATTATTGCAAACTTGCGTATGCTCAGAGGTTTCTTAGCGAAGCGTGCCATGCTTGCTACTCTGTCCCGCCTCGCTGCCTGGTCCGTACAAGGACAGCGTCCAGCTGCCCCCGGGGGATTTGCTCTGCTTGGAGCTCGCACCGCCCTGCTGTTGCGTTCCAGCCAACGTGTTGCAGGGGCTCCGGGGGCTCTCGGGGGCTCCTGCTGCACATCCAGTATGAAGCTGCTGCATGCCTGTTACTGTCCACACGTGAGCTCCCATACGCGTGCGCTGCGCCCGCATCACCGCTCACTGCTGGCGCACTAAAAAGCAACACACGGGCTTGAAAATCCAGTCGAATTACCACATCCAGCACCACTCCTGCGTCATACCAAACCGCCTCTGGTTCCCCTCTGAAGCTCACCAGACCTCCTCGACGGCGATAACGGAGGGCACGCCGAGGCAGACCTTTTGTGAAGAACGAGCGCAGCCTCCCATGCACAAATACTTGCAACAAAATTTATGTCGCGCTTTATCTTTGCGAGGAGCGGAGAGGGGGACGGGACGCTGCCCTGCTAATTTGCGGTCTCCGCAGCGGCTGGCCGGGCAGGCGAGCGGGTCTGTGCAGGCAACAGCTACGCACATCTGCACGGATGGCAGAAGAAGACAGATAGACCCTGTTGTCTTTCTAATTCCTGTTCCCTTTGTAATGTGGGGGCTCCCCTGCTCGCCTGGTGTGCTTATCTCCCCTCCAGGTTTCAAAGCCACGCTAATCGTATCCATCACACGACTCGCATTAGCAAGGCAAGCTCCGGGCTGTCACCGCACCTCATGTGCAGGCATATGTTCCAGCGAAGGGCCGAGTGATTTAGAGGGGACCATTCACATTCGCAGTCATCGCTTCAAATAAACAGGCTGAGAGTTTAATGATTTCAAGGTAAAGCTCTTTTATTAAGACAACACAGGGAACTTTTTTTCAACCACAGCTGACATCACTGTAATAAATCACCATCATGTCTTGTGGGATTGAAAAAGCCAAAATACTGTCAGAACTGATTTTTCTGGCTACTCATGCCTCCAGAACAAACCATGTGTTTTTAATCAACAAATCTTTGTTTTGCATTTCTAAGACCCTAGCACTCTTTAAATAGTTAGCGTTTACCAGAGGGATATTTTAAATTCAACACACTGCTTCCTTACTGAAGAGATTAGGAAACAGGACACCACATTACAGACTTACTGGGCTTGTCCGGGGCTTTTTGGAAATTTGTTTTTGTTATGTTCGTGCAGTACAGAGAAGGGCTTTCCCATACTCGTCCCTAGCTTCGTTAGACCTTTTCTCTCCCCAAAATCAGGACGTTTACTGCTTGCAGGAGTCAAACCCGTCTACCAAGACATCGAGACAACCCTCCCTGTCCAAAGCCCAGAGGAAAAGCAATGGAAATAACGCCACAGCCAGGGAGGTTCCCGACGCCCCTGGAAGTGCGGCAGCAATAAATACCCCTTTGCCCACCCTCGGGCGGCGTCCGGCACCCGTTACCCTTCGCCCAGCGGAGCCCCGGCGGAGCAGGCTGCCGGGGGGCGGTCCGAGCATCGCCCCGGCCGTCCCCGCTCTTGCCCGGCTGCCGACGCCGGCGCTGCTCGTTCGTGCCCGGGATGTGCCAGGCTTTTCCGCCTTGTTTCCCCACACACACCACCCGTGTGATCCGGGGAAGGGGGACTCACCTCCTTTCTCCGCTTTCAAGGTCAGGCTGAAAGCGGAGACGTTGGGATCCTCTTTCATGCCACGCAGGAACCCCTCCCGCTCCAGCAAATAAACGCGACGTGCTCTGCCTGCTTGGCACAAATGTCAGGGCTGAGAATAAACCCGGGACCCGGCCCAGGCACAAAGATGCCCACGCCAATCAACCTGCCGCGAGCGGGCAGAGGCGGCGCCGTGCCGGGGAATTGCCAAAACGCGTGGGGAGTGAGCGGGCAGTGCCAGGGCGAGCGAGGGGACCTGGGGGTGCTGCGAGAGGGTCCCTGCAGGACAGCACCCGCAGGGGCCAATCTGGACTCAACTCTCTCCGTGTCGCATGGCAGCTTTGGTTTGGAAACCCTGCTGGGGAGGGGCTGGGTGACCCGGGCCCTTGTCCCCATGGAGGACACCTTGCAAGGCTGCCGCCCTGGGTGGCTGCCTGCTCTCCTCCCAGTGCGCCTGGTTGTGCCAGGCTGGTGGCACCCCGGCTCAGGCCGTCAGCGGGACGGTGACAGCGGGGAAATGCGGGGGCACCACCCAGGACGCCCCCTTGTCTGCCCCAGCCTCAGCCCCCGCCATCCCGGGGTGCAACATCGCCAACAGCCCTTTGGGCTGGGCTGGAGCAGGTCCAGGGGGACAAAGTGACCTTCTCCGGAGCTAGCTCCGGGCTGAGCATCCCCACCGCTCTCTTGAATGCTTCCCCCCCGGGATGACAGCGAGCCCCCGGGCCCCCCATAGCTCCCCCGGATCGGGGATGAACTTTCGCCTTCGGACGAACTCCCGTCGGCCCCAGCACCTCCTGGGCTGACCCCGGGGCCGGTGGCCAAGCCACCCCCCCCNCGGCATAAAAGCGACGTGGGCACATACATTGCTCTAACACCCTCCCACGCAGCCGGGCGAGATCAAAGCCCGCGCTGGGAATCAAAGCATGTGACAGGCAGGTGTCCGTCCCCCTCGACAGGGCCACGATTAATCACAGGGTCTGTCCCACAAGGAGATCAAACCGGGCCTCCTGCCGGCTGTTGGTTAAAGCCTGCCTTCAAGTTACCCTAATTAAAGTTTTCTCTTCGCCTCCCCCGTGTTCGCCCGGCTGACTGCTGTCCCATGACCGCCCCTTTCACTCCTTAAAACAAAGGCTGCTGTGAGGAGCTCCGGGCAGCCGGAGCTGCCGGCCCCGGCCATGCTTCGCCATCCCTTTCTTCTCGCCCTGCCGCCAAACCGCAGCCTGGCGGGGAACCTTTCCCGCGGGTCAGGGCTCCGCGGCCGCCCGGCACCCCGCGCACAGCCGGGGCAGCCTCGCCCTCCTTCGCTTCCCCTGAAATTTTTGAGTGCGTTCTGGAACTACTCATTTTTCCTCCTAAATCGGGAGAATCGGCTGAAAAGCGTGGGTTTGAGAACTTGCGGAAGGGCTGGACTCGGGGAGCAGCGGTGGGACCCGGAGGAACCCCCTCGTGCTAGAGGCTCCTCTCCATGTCCCTTCCCGAGCTTCTCCTCTTGCCGTGACATCAATAGCGGCATTTTGATGAGAAGGCAAAGGAAATGCTTCTCTCCAGCCACGCTCTGCTTTGATGTGTTTCAGGGTTGTATAAAAGCAATCCAGGGGAGAA
>VZSZ01003995.1:1096855-1118318 GCA_013398815.1 Ibidorhyncha struthersii
GCGCTGCCCCTCCACCCGCCCCCGGCCCCCCCAGCAGCTCGACCCCCTCCCCTGCTGCAGCCCCCGCCGCAGCTCCGGCTGCGCCAGGTTCTCCGGGAGACCACACAATGTGCCTGACATGCCATTTAATACAACACAATGAAATATTGAAAAGGCTTTCAAAACTCAACATGTTGAGGCAGAAATCTATGGAAGATGTTTAATACTAATTCTATTAGGCATCTGAGTTAATGAATCACAACTGTAAGAAATCATGATAATCCAGAAGGCATTAGTGACAGATTAGCTTCAAAGCTACCATAAAAGTGCCATAATGCTTACCTAGCGGCATGATTAATACCAGCAATACATAATGGCATTATGAGGGATGGAGCTGCGCGGCGGTGGCCTGACAGCCCCTTTGCTCTGGCCATCTCCCCGGAGCGCAGCGCTCACCCGGCCCCGTGCCCCTGCTCCGGCACGGGGCAACCAACCCGCCCCGGTCCCGGCACCGCCACGGCGCCTCTCCGGCCACCTCGCAGCCCTTGGTGTTGTTTGCCCGAAGGTGTTATTTCCCCCAGCTGTCATCCACAAGCCTTTCTGCTCTCCTCCATCCCAGCAGTGGTTCCCGGGCAGTGGTGGGCGGTGGGTGCTGCCGGTGTCGGCGCTCAGGCGGTGATGGGGAGGCAGAGACCACGGATGGGGCTCGGCAGCACCGGCCCCAGCCCCAGCGTTGCTGCTGGCAGGGCTGGAGGGAGCTCTGAGGGCCAGAGCTGCAGCGGCAAAATACAGCGATGCCGGGTGCCTACAGATGGCAAACGATGGTCCTGTGCTGTATAGGTGCTTGAGCTGTTTCTTCCTCTTCGCTGCGTCTTCAGCAAGCCCTCCTGCTGCCTCTGCTGCGAGATGACCCAGACCCAGGGCTTGGCTTGCCAAACCCGGAGTGGATCTCTGCTGAGGACCGCCTCAGGAGAGCTCTGTCCCGCTCTCGGCATCACTTGCGTGTGTCCAGCTGACGGAGGTCCAGCCGAGCGTGCCCTCGGGGCGCTGGCAGGCACCGCGGTCCTGAGTGTCAGCAGAAACGTAAGTGGAACAAGTTGCTATTGAATGAAACTAGACGTCTCATTATGGCTTTTCAGGATTGTTTTCCTACATCTTTATTGCTCAGGTTTGCTTAATTCTAGAGTGGATGCCTGCCAAATTGTCTATCAAATTACCTACTGGCAAGTAAACCAAGATTAGTTCACTTGAGTGCGGCCCTCTTATATTTGACTTATAGCCAAGCAAAATATGGGTTTAATCAAGGGAGAAATTGGACATGATGTTTCAATGAAAGATAGCAGGGTACTATCTGTTCAGCGGAAACAGGGGAAGACGCAACCCGGGGACAGGGAGCAGAGGAGGGCTGGCCAGTTCAGCTCCACAAGAATCGGCTGAGGACGGTTACTCCAGGGCTGTGTAAGCGGCTCGGGGACGCCGAGAAACTCAGCCCTTGCCCAGCAGATCGCTTGGCTGTGTCCTGTTGCTTCCTCGGTGGAGCTGAGATCACCCGGTGACCCTGGTTGGGCTCCCCAAGCGTCACCGTCCGCCATCACGTGCCCTTCAAGAGTCTCGTGATGTCGCGCTGGCTCCAGCTATTTCAGTCGTGTCCTGTGCGGATCTGTCCCCAGCAAAACCCCTCTTGTCCCAGAAGGAGACGGGTCGGGGAGCAAAGGCCGTCGCTGGTGTGGTGCTTATTAGTGCCGGCGTGCGAGTGGGGGTCTCCTGCAGGCTGGGCAACTTCTCAGCAGAGAGGAGTCGGTGAACTTGCACCGACTCTGTCTCAATTCTCCTGATTTACAGTGTCTGAGGACATGTGGGGCACTATTTCGTCCGTGGCTGGTAGACCCAGAGCCCTGGTGGCCAGCGGGGCAGGCTCAGGGTGGGAAGTGAGGAGGAAGATGAGGCTGCAGAGGTCTGTGAGGAGCGAGCACGGGCAAGCGTTTGGTGTTTATCCAGGAGGTAGAGCTGACACGTCTGCAGGTCACGTGCAAACTCTCCTTTCGGTTTCTTGCTCTTCACTTCGGGCCTCCTGACGGGCTCCCGGGAAAATGCAGCACCGCAGTGGATGGGCTGGCTGGCCCAGCGCGAGGCACGGGGATGCTTCCACACCCCAAAAGGTGTGTGTGTGGGGGGGGTCCCCTCCTTTCCATCTGGCTGCTCCCCCAGTTGTAAACCGGCGCAGGTGGCTGTGGGCAGGTCCCTGCTGAGCCTGGTGGGACCCATCGTTCCTCCCCAGGACCCCCTCGCCTCTCCCTGCCCCTCTCCGTGCCGCTCGGTGCGTGCGAGGGCAGGCTGTGCCCTTCGGGGAGGGGAGATGTGCCGGGCTCCCGGGCAGGCGGTACCCGCGGTTGCCGGCAGCCCCTGGCTCTGGGATGGTTATCGCAATCCCCGCAACGTGCGGTGTCATTTTAAAGGCCCGGCTCCTGGCATGGTGGGAATGTGGGCGCATTCCTCTGCTTTGCGTTTTTCCTCCCCCCTTCTTTAATTTTAAGCGGTTTCCAACCCTCAGTGAGGCAAGCTCAAAAATTTGACTCCTGAAGGCTAAAAACTGGAAGGTAAATAAAAATAACCCCGAAGTTAATTATATACTTAACAAGTCATGATTTTTTTAAGCCCGTCTCGTTCCTTGTGGGGGTCTGACTCATGATTCTGAGCACTTGCAGTTGGCAATAATATCTTGCTGTAATTTGAATTAAACCACTTGTAGCAGTGCTCTGTTCTCTAATTTCATTTAGGCCCAGTGGGTGTCCTGTCTTCCTGGAATTTGTTGGCTATCTAATGAGAAGCAGCCCGGCAAACCCAGTTAATGAATAAAGTCGGGCGTCTCGAGGAGGGTGGGAAAGGGATGGGTGGAAGTGGGTAGGTGAGAGGGGACCGTGGGGATGGGGAGGGACCCGTAGGGCCATTGACAGGGGCTCCTCGAGCATCAGGTGCCGTGCGAGCTGCATCCCTGCAGCCGCCCTGTGTCCCCCCGCTCCCTCCAGCAACCTCTTGACCCAGCGCTGAACTCGGGCTCAGCCCCGAGCTCCAGAGACATGTTTGATCCTCACCATCTGCCTGAATTTTCCCTATGAAAGAGGGATGTTTGCTCCCTCGGGCAGAGCTGCCGCCTGTCCCGGGGAGACCCGGGCAGGTCGCGGCACTGGTGCAGAAGAGTAGCTGTCCCCGTGGTCACCACCGCACCCGGGTGAGCAGGAGGGTGCCCGGTCCCCCCCTGCCACCCACCAGTGACGGGCCGAGCGATGCTGTGCGGCGGTGGTGGGGCATCACTCTGCTCCGGGCGCTTCGTGCTCGCAGGTTCTGGGCGTGCAGCCTTCGCTCGCAGCCGGGCACGCAGCCTAGCAATGAAACGGTTCCTGCTCTGCCAAAATAAAAAGGCGGGGATATTTTCAATGGCCTCCTCTGTCCTGCAGGGACGTGCGGTTTCCCGCAGTGCTCTCCAGGAGAGCCGTTTCCACCAAACCTTTGCCAACGGTTCCCGCTGGCGGGGAGCC
Organism: Ibidorhyncha struthersii; assembly: GCA_013398815.1. Taxonomy (NCBI): domain Eukaryota; kingdom Metazoa; phylum Chordata; class Aves; order Charadriiformes; family Charadriidae; genus Ibidorhyncha; species Ibidorhyncha struthersii. The sequence goes on from VZSZ01003995.1 coordinate 1,100,371, forward strand.
TGTGCCCGGAGCCGGTAGGTCCCTCCCGGGCTGCCTGCGTCGCATAGTCCTCGGTGTCCTGCCTTGCTTTCGCCGGCCGTCACTCCCATCCATCCTCTTGTGCAGTTGGGATGGGAGCATCAGCCCCAAACCCACCGCTGAGCCCGGCGCGGGGCTGCGGACCCGGCCGTGCTGCTCCCGATCAGCTTGGGCGAAAGAAGAGGGAGGTAATAACGATACAAGCAGATGATACTATCCCTTCAGGGAGAAAAAAATTAAAAAGAAAAAGGAGGAAGAACGTTTGGGTTTTTATATATTAAAAAGAGCAGGGGGAAGGAGAGGAAAAAAAAAAAAAAGAAGGCTTCCAAAGTCATGCGAGTTGCTGAGTTGAATTACGGGGGCTGGGGTCGAATGATTAACAACCCTCCCGCATTTCTGCATCGCAGTCATTACTCACTCCAAACCTGAGGCTTCTCAGTTACATACCCCGGCACAGGCCGACCATTTTTTCCATTGACTGAAAACACATTCTGACTGAAAACAAACTTTCGATCCCCAAGGCTTGGCACGCCTCGGGTCCTTCACCATATTTAATCAACGGGAAGCTAAACACTTTCAATCTGTGATGGCTCATTTGGAGAGGGAGCTTTGGGCCCTCGGTAGGTGCCAGATATAATAACTCTCCCCTTTTCTTTTCTGAGGCCTACTTTTATAATTTTGCTATTTTTCAATGTCAGACCCATCTTTTGAAGAAATTTTATTGGATTTCCTGCTAGACTTCAGCGAGGATTTTTCTTTCTTTGGCAGAAATATCAAGCAGAACAGGGGAAAAACTCAATCATAATCTTGGAACGAGGATTATTATTAGTTAGGATTTCTTTGTCTGTTTGCACAAACACATTATTTAAGAGCCCCGCGGGTCAGTGGGCCCCTGGCTCTCACAAACCGGCCCCTGGTGCTGGTCCCGGCTGTCTGTCTGTCTGTCCGTCTGCTGCGGCTGCTCCTGCTGGGAGAGGGGCAGGCAGCGCCTGGCACGGCCAGCGCGCGCAGCGCATGGCAAGGGTGGGCTGGGGGGCTCTTCTCCCCCTTGCTGGGGTATTTCTAAAATCTTGCCAAGACTTCTTAAATCTTTGCGAAATCCTTCATCTCTTCCGGAATGCGGTCTCTGCCCGCGGTCCCCGCTCGCTCAGCCCCGGGCTGTGCCGCTTTGCCCTGGCTCTTTGTGGGAGCGGGATGCTCGAGGGAGACCCCAGTTATGCCGTGTCTCCGTGGGCACCGTGCCTCTGAGCCTGGGTGAGATGCACATGCCGGGTGCTGGCTCTGGCCTCTGCCCGCGCCAGCATCTCCCAGCCCGCACGCAGAGGGGCTGCAGCGTCACGGGGATGCCAGGCACCTGGGGGACTTCTCTCTGCCCCCCAGACCCCAGGCAGGTCCCCGGTGGGCGCAGGCACAGCCATGTGTCTGGGAGCAGGAGGTCTGTGCTGGCTTTCCCGGGGGAATGGCACCAGCGCCAGGCTGGGCGAAGCACGGGGGATCCGCAGGGACGTGCTCGTTTCTTCCTCCATCTCTCTAGTTTTGCAAACGCCTCTGGTGCCTGCACTCCTCTGCCTCCCCGCCCCGTCCATCCTGGTCTCAGGGGTCCTGGAAGTCGGGACAGCTTTGCGGCCCGACCGGGATGCGAGTTAGCAAACGGGCGGCATTTTCCGCAGGCACGGGGCTGCACAGCCGAGCCCTCGCCCGGAGCCCTCCGGTGTGCGAAACCTGGACAAGGGTTTCGGCACCCGACTCCTGCTCCCAGCTCTTCCCGGCCGAGCCCAAAGAAAGCAAGCTGCCGCCGCCGGAGCGAACCTCCTGCCCTCTTAGCGGAGCAGCTTTTGCTGTCTCAAGGTTTTCCAGGGGCTCTCAAGGCTTTCCTTCTTTTTTCTTTCCGTGTTTGAGGTTAAGAAGTATGCTACAGTATTCAATAAATCGCTTGGCATGGCATACGACAAAACAAGAAAATGTAATTCAGATTAAAGTCACCCTCTGGCTAAAATGATAGTTTATTAAATAAACTGCAGCGCTGCCAATCAACTCTGCTGGCAAGCAATCCTTTGACATTAATCTTTTTTGATGTGATTTAGGGTACACCTGGGCCTTTGTAGAGTATCTCCCATAATTTCTTTCCCATCTCTCTGGATCAAGCTGCTGTGCTTGGCTCCGTTGACAAATTCCCCAAGTAATCCCTCAAAAGATTGGAGAAATGCTCCAAACGCTCCATTAAATTTATTTTCCGTGCTTTAAGAGCCCCAAAACTATGTCCAATAAATAAGTGCTCGCTGTGATTTATTGAAATGCTGCTCTGATTTAGAGTTATAGGCGGGGGAAATATGTCACCCCTGGGAACTGGAAGACCAGCCTCGCAAGCGAGACCAGATGTGCCGGTGAGGGCGGGGGGAGTGCGGCGAGGCCGGGGGGGCTCCGCAGCCCGGGGCCTGAACCCCGCTCACAAACCCCGGCACAAAAGGTCCTCGGTTGAGTTTTCTCGCCTGAAAAATTTATTGTGGTTGTAGTTATTGGGGGGAACCATCAAAAGAGTAATTCTGGCCCTTGTTTTTGCACAGGCCTTTTGATAAATATGATACTTAGAAATATGCCTCCCACAAGACAGGAAAGCCGTAGAGTTAAAATGAAGTAATCTGTCAGTAAACTTGCTGGAATCGAGGCCAAAATGAAACCTGTGAAAGCAAAAGGGGGAGAAAGGGCGCCTGTGCTGGATGGCGCGGCCGCCGAACCGGGGGGCCGGCGGTCGAGGGACTGGCCTTCCTCCCCGTATTTTTACCGTCGTGCCTAAAAGCGAGGAGTTCTTTTCAAAGGGGCTCTGTCCACCCCTGGCACGGCCGCTCCGGCTGCGGCAAGGGCTCCCTGCTCCGCACCCTGTGCCGGGAGCACCGCGCCGCCGGCACCCCATCCTCCCCGGAGGCATCTGCAGGGCTCTCGGGCACCTCGACCTCTCTGTCCACCCTCTCCTCGGCTCAGCCTCCGGGACGTCCCGGCCGCGTTCCCGCGTTCCCACGTCCCCGCCTCTGGCGCTCGGGGTCTGCAAACCCCACAGGACCCCCGGGCAGCGGAGCGGCAGGGGACGGATCCTGCTCCCCTCCCGCCGGCACGGTGCATGGCTCCTGCTGGCCTGGACGCAGTTAAAAGCGAGGTGTGTTGCACCACCTGTGTTTACGCTGCACGATCTGCAGTTTACTGTAATAAAATCATTTAATACAGTCATAATTTTTTTGGCAAAGGCCGCGCTGGCTGGGAGCGACAGGGAGCGGAGCCGGCTGACAGCAGCCCGATGGACCCGATAACTCCCGAGCAGGGCTGCTCCGAGCAGGAGGCAACACGAAAATCCCACGTTGCGGCACGGCCGCGCTCGCCGGGGAGGCAGACGGCTCCTCTGATCCACAGCCAAGCTCCCCGGGCGGGAGGGTGCAGGGAAGCAGGCTTCCTCCTGCACCTCGAGCGCTCGCCGGCTCCCACCAGGGAACAAATCCCACCGGGAGAGCCTGTGGCTCCGCAGTCCGGAGCGGGGAAGCGGAAGCTGGCTCTGCCGGGTTTGATCCTGGTGCAGGATGATGCTCCTCCGATGGTGCGGAGCGGGGTGAGGTCTGTGCCCGCTCGCAGCCCCCAGCGCTCCGCAGGCTCGGGAGCGCGTCAGGGTACCTGCGCCCCAAAATGAGCATCGTGCCCGGCACGAGGGATGCGGCTCCTGCGGAGAGCCCTGCTGTCGGCCAACGCTTCCGTTAGCCAGGCGGAAGACGGTATGCAGGACCGATGAGGCTGCAGATGCGGAGGGTGACTTGACGCCAGCCCGGCACCCAGAACACCTCTCCTACCCCCCCGGTTAGCGCCGTCTGATGAAGCAGAGGACGGGCGGGCGCTCTCGGGCAGCCCGACCCCACAGCAAAAGGGGTTGTTTACAAGTGTGTGAGACCGCTGCTGCGGCACAGCTCCGGGGTCGCTGCAGGGAGAGGGATGGAGCATTTCAGGGGGGCACTGGGACCCTCTCTGGGGTCTGGATCAGGCCCTAGGGTGGGGACAGGGGAAGGCAAAGAGAGGGGGTGAGCAGAGAGAAGGGGGGGAAGGAAAAGAGCGAGGAGGCATGTGTGTGCGACTGTTAAGAGAAACAGGATTCATGGTAATTTCCTGCCAGATGCCTGAGCTCCTCCAGCACGCAGACGTTTCACATGCGAAATATCAAAGCGTTCCCAGTAACAAATGTACTTCCTGCAGCTCCTCAGATCTGCCTCCGTGCCAGCCGGGGAGCGCGGGGACGCCGGCAAGAGCCGCGCTGCTGCCACCACGCAGGGTCCGGCCCCTCGGCCCGTGGGGCTGCGGGGGGACACGGGCATCGCCCCGCTCTCCCGCTGCGGCACGGGTGCTCCCCGGCTCGCTGCGCGGGGGCTGCGGAACCTTAGCCGCGTTTTTTGGGAAGCGCTGCCTGCGCCTCCCCGGGCGCTTGTCCGTGTATTGGTCCTGACAGCTTGAATTAATACGTCAGGGTGTATGATCCGCGCTGGCGACGGGCCTTTGACCCTATCAGCACAGTGCTTCCCTGGCTGAACGTCTCCCGGCCTCAAATTGATTCGGAGTTTCATAAACATCCTGACGTCGGGGCTGGGAAGAGAGAAAGGGGGGGGGGAAATGCTCACCACCAAGAAGCAGCTGGGCTGCACATCAAGTGGCGATGGGATGGAGATGGGATGACAATGGGCCGGGGATGGGATGGCAGTGGGATGGGGATGGGATGGAGATGGGGTGGCAATGGGCTCCATCCCACCGCTGTGAAGGCTTCCCCCAACCCCTCTGCATCCCAGGAAAACCAGCCTTGGAGCTGCGGATGCTGCTCACCCGTCACCAGCAGCCTGGCCTCAAAATGTCGTCTCTGTTCCTACTCTTTGGGGTTGTTTTTTTCAGAAAAGGCAATGCCTCTCACCCAGTTTCACATTTCCCTTTGCAATTCTTTTTAACGTCCTACAAAGTTGGTTCAAAATCCCCGTATATATAAAATCCCCCCCACCTGTGAACTTGATTCGATGCTGTTTTTCAAGCTCTTTCTAAATGCTGCGCTCGTGAGGAAGCAGTGAAGTCCATTTGATTTAACATTTTTAGCATGGTTTAGGAGCTGCAAGATGATCCCAGCGCTCTCCCAGTGGTCAGAGGGCTCTGCCAGGTACCGCTGGAACTCGCTCCTCACACCCTTTCCGAGGCATTTTGAACCTTGCAGCAGATCTCGCTCACTCCTGTTTGCGTCTCTCGGCGCTATCGAACGCGTGAGCCTTGTGGGCACAGAGCGCCTTTGCCTGTGAGAAACTCATGCAAAAACCCAAATAATCATAAATCAATATTAACCGTGCATTGCTTATTATTTCCTATATATTGTCTATTGGCCTGAGAAGTTAATATTGACTCAGTCGGAACAAAATGTCAATAACCGCAGACCTTGAAGGTCGGGGGAGATTGATACTGATGAAAACCCCCGGCTGCCGGTGGGTGGGCTGGGGCAGAGCCGGTGCCGCAGCGGGACGGCGGCAGCTCCGCGATGGGAGAGGGTGCAGGCGGGGAGGTGCTGGTTGGGTTTCAGCCACCGGCTGCGGCGCTTCCCGCGCCAGAGCCCACACATCCTCCCGGCTGCGGGAAAACGCTGCTCATGGCCCTTTTAGCCTGTTTTGGGGGCAGCAGAAGACCTTCCCTGGGTGCTGCAGCAGCACAAGCTGTTTCTGCCCCTCTCCTGCCCCAGCACTGTGCGGGGCCGTGCGGGACAAGGATGTCACCCATCATCCCCCACGCTGGCAGGGCGTCCCCAGGCTCGCAGCCATCCCATGGAGAACTTGGCATGCAACGGGCCATCAACTGGTGGAATTAAGGGTGAAAACTTCACTCCTTCCCTCCAGCACATCAGTCTGTTCCTTCTCCGCTCGCTCCTCCTCGTCGCCCTGCTATCGGTGCGTGTGCGCCCGCGCCGCCGGTGCCGCCCCGGCACCAATTATCCCCCTGCCAGATTTCTGTCGGCTCTCGCAGCAATGGGATCACAACAAAGCGACGCGACTTCAAACGCGTCCCAGCCTGTTTCCTATTCAGCCCGTCAAGTACAACTCAATACGGAGCTGGCAGGGAGGCATCGCCGTGCTCACCGGCGCACCCCGCTCGCCGCCATGGCTGGGGGGCAAAGCAACCCAGGGAGGAGCAAACCCCCCCGGTTCTTACAGGCCACAGGGAAGGCATTTGAGCCAAATTTGGCTGCTTGGTGCTGTCCCCCCACTGTGCCTTTATTTTAGCTCCCCGGGCCAAGCCTCTGCGGTACCGACGCTCAGTGGGGTGGGGGACGGCTGGGTTTGGGGGAGGGATGCTCGGCAGTCCTCAACCCATTTTGTGCGCCTTTGAGGTTTCTCAGGCGGGAGCCACCAGCCGTTTGCCATGATGGGAAGCCGTGGCTCAGCCGCGAGCGGATTTCCTGGCTTCTGCCCTGGTTTGAAGCTCTGATGAAAAAAGCAGGCGGCTCTCCGTCGGCTCACGTCCACCGCCACCAGCCACGGCCTCAGAGCCCCGGTCCCTGGGCTGGTCCCTCGCCCCGGCACAGAGCAGAGCCTGAGCAGTGGCCCCGGCAAAGCCTCAGCCTGCTGGAGGACCGATCTAGTGGGAGGGGGGGACCTGTCCTTGGGGACTGCGGTGTCGCTCCTGGAGCCTGCCCGCTCCCCGTCACGTCTGTCACCTCTCGTTAGTGCCCGTCAGCCGGGTAACGCGACTTGACTGATGTAATCGGGGCTGACACACCGGCAGAAGGGATCTCCGGAAACTTTACACCGTGCGGTTTCCCAGCTCTGGCTCTTTCCTGGAAGCGCGTTTGGAGGCGATGCTCTGGCCTGCACACAGGAACAGGGGGGTCGAGGCCCTGCCATGCTGCTCAGCGAGCCCCGGGCTCCCCTCCAAAAATGGGGGTCTCGGGGCCAACCAAGAGCTCCTCAATGGGAGTGGGCTGGGCTGGACGCAGCCAAATCTGCCGCTGACTTGGAGGGAAATCAAGGTGCCGGCAGAGCCCCCGGGGGACGCCCGTCTGGCAATGGCAACCCTACTGCCAGGGCGGCGGGCACCGGCGGAGCGTGCGTGCTGCCGGGTGCCCTCCGGCTGTAGCTCACACCGTGCTCACGCCAGCGGCTGTTTGGCCCCGGCAGAGCCTGACGCACCGTCTGCGCCGCCCCGGCCCCGCGGCGGCTGCGCGGGGCTGCCAGCACGTCTGCCGGCGGTGCGGGCAGGGGCAGAGCCGGAGAGGCAAATGCGGGAGGAGATTTGGGTCATTTCCAGCTGCGAGCCTGGCTGGCAAAAGAGGGGCGGCAAGGTGGGGAGCGCGCCCAGTCCCTCGCACCCCTTCTGTGACCCCGGTGCTGGGCCACAGCGCCGGGTCGGACCCTGGGTGACTCCGAAACGGGTTCAGCGGGTGTTTGCTGGAATGAGGAGCAGAGGTGCTGGGGTCTGGGCTGGGTCTCACATGTGCAGCAAAGGGAGGTGGGAGAAAACCTCCTCCAGCCATGCCGCACACCACGGCTGGGGGCTTCCCACTGCCCGCGGGGAGCTCCCGGCTGGTCGCGGTTGGAGCCACACACCGGTGCAGAGATATGGACTGGGGACAGGCACGGGCTGCGGGAACGGACCTGGGGGGCAGAAGGAGGAGAAAAAAGGGGTTTTGAGTCAACTGAGAGTTTCTGCGGTGTGGGGAACGGCAGCGCTGAGGTCTCACCGCTCCCCTCCTCCCTGCCGTCGGGTCTGGCAACTGCACTCACCTCCAGCCGCAGCACCGGCACGTGCAGTCCGGCATTCCGTCCCCATCACTCGGCGCAGTGGGCAAGCGGGAGCAAAGGGCCAGAAGCCCCAACAGCAGCGAGGGTGGGGTGGCGGGGACAGCGCTGCCACTGACCCCCAGCCCTCCTGGATCGATGGATATGGCAGGTTTGGGTGGTTTATTTGCCGAAAATACTTTCTCACTGCAAGTGTCACACGTAACGAGCAAGCACATCCGGCACTTCGGGGAGATCAATATCTCTGCAGTTGTAAATATTCCAGGAAATCGATGGGGGTTGTAAAATGTATTTCGTCCATTTTCACTTTTAACATCTCTTTGTAATAAAAATGCTATTTTAATAAATGAAAATGAGGAGATTCACTACGGGGCAGTGGGTGGTTTCTGCCGTGCGGGATTTTTGTCATCCCCGCCACCATTCCCTGAGCTCTGCGAGTGCAAACCACCCCGATGGGGCCGAACTGCTGCACTTCATCCTCCATCCCTCTTGCCTGAGCCAAGGAATGCCGTCACCCCGTGCCCGGTGCGGCCGGAGCCCTCAGCCCCGGCAGGGCGCGTTGGCTCCCACCGCCGGCTCCGGAGCAGCTCCTGGTGCGACTGGTGGCTGCAATTCTCCCCGCACAAAGCCTCCGCATTGCCACACTGCCTCCTAATCCCCCGAAACAGGTATTTAACTCCGTGCACAGACGTGTAGGTGTCGGGCCCGTGGCGCAGGGTGGGGTTGATTCTCTCTGCGTACCACCGGCTTTCCCCTTCCCATCCATGCGGGTTCTGACCCCGCGGATGAGATGCACCGAAGGGGGATGGCCCTAAACAAGACGCATCTCTGAAAAAAGCCCCCCACTGTACCTTGGCCAGGTCTGGGAATGGAGTCTTAACCTATTTGTAATTACTGTGCAATAGCCACTTGTTAATTACAACATAAAACCTCTCAGCATGTGAGAGACGGATTTATGGATGAAATTCCCTGATCAACATTCACGGCAGCGCCAGGAAGAAATGTGTGGGGTAGCAGGGAATATGTTTTAATTTTACCCTTTTTTTTTTTGGTAATTATTTCTCTCTGGTTTAATATTGGCTGACCTTGGAGAATGTAAAAGGAAAACAGGAAGGCTTAACATTTGCCTTCAGAGGAGCGTCTCCCAGCGGGCGCTGGCTGCAGGGACCTGATGATTGAGGCACCGGTTGCCCGCGCAGGACCGAGCCGCACCGTAAAATCCCTTATTTCCCAAGCAGAGGAGGTGGTGGGAGAGCAGCCGGTGCGGGCAGCTCGGGGCTCTGGGAGCAGCCCCCAGCCGCAGCCGGCGATGCCCCGTTCCCTCTGCCGGGGAAGGGCGGCGAGGGCTCTGCTGCAGAAGGGAGGCTGGATTTGGGAGAAGAGGTTGGGGAGAAATAATCCCTGTGGGGCAGGCAGCCCGCTGGCATTTGCCGCGATGGATTTTGTATCTTCCCTTGAGGACCCGCTGGCATTTCGCTGCAGGGCTCAGAGGCAGGTGCTGCCTGGGCTGAGCCGGAGTGGCAGTTTCTGCGGTCCGGCTCCTGTTTGCCCAGATAATAGTCGGTTATTGGGCGGTTTCGAATGTTTAACCTCTTATAAAGTGTTTGTTAACCAGATTTATCCAGGCGGCTCCGTGTTAGCAGAGCACTGGCAAACGGCTGCTTTGGATGGGAGGAGAGGAGGGAGCGGGGTTGGAGCTTCCCCGCTTTGCCTGGGAACACGGTGCTGCCGTCCCGGCCCCGGGAGAGGGCACGGACGTGTCCGGGCAGGGTCCCAGACATTCCTGGGAGAAGTGCACCTGAGTGCTGGGAGTTCCCAAGGCAATTAGCATCTCTGTGCTAACAGTGGTTTTCTCCTCTGTCTAGGCAACTCCTTCATCAAGGTGTGGATCTGCTTTTGTCTCCGCGCTAGCAGAGCATCTCGGGGAGTTTAATTAGAAGCTTGGCATGGCGGGTGCAGTTACAACAGAAATGCTGTGTCCCCGCGATCACCACCAGCTGGGTCAGTAACCCCGTGCTGCCCCGGGTGCTTCCTCCCCGGGGATAAAGCTCTCCTGCTCTTGGGATACCTTCAGCATGTGCATTTTTTCCTGGACAGGCTGCTACCACGGTGAGGTTTTGTTGGCGTTACAGCCGCCTTTGGAGCGCTCGGTGCCGGGACCGGGTCGGATGCAGCCCCAGGGCCTGACACCTCTCTGAGCATCATCCCAGCTCCTCTCCTGGCCCCGGCCGAGCGACGCAGCAGCTCGGTCCCCATCACCGGCGAGCCAGTGGCAGCTGGCAGAGACACCATTCATGTCTCTAAGGGCAGAGTGGAAGTCAGCACACAGATAATTACAAGGCAGCGCATCTCTGTGCCCTGTGACTAAGGCAGTATGTAGAGCAAAGGTAGGGACAAACCACCAGAAGAGCAAATAAATAAAGAAGGCAGCTTTAATAATGGGGTAATTACCTAGCTTAAGTACACAATCATCTAGCATTTTGCTAAACTTTATGACACATGATGACAAGTTAATAAATGAGATGTCTTACCAGCAGTAAAACAGCTGTTACCAGCCACCTCGTATGTCTGGGTAGCCCATGGCAAAAAAACCCACCAAGCCAAATGAAAAGAAACTGGTTCTTTCTGTTTGTCGAAATAGCCCAGGTAATATATCACCATTAATGATGCTGTCATTTATCAAAGGGAAAGCTCTTGTTGCAAAAACCTTTGAAGTCATGGCACCTATAATTTCCTACCTATAAAAAGGTACCTTTGTGTATGTGTCATACCTGGAACCGGCGGCGGCCAGGAGGTACCGGGAGTTCATTGCCACCCCACACCCCGTCTCACAAGCACAGCGCTAACGAAGCGGAGCTGCCCCGGGCTGCAGGCTGGGCTGGACGGGCCGTCACAGAGCCCCAGATCCGGCAGGGATCGATTTGTGATGGTTTAAAGGTGGTTTTCCTCTCCTCCCTATTCCTAATAGCTTGTTTACCCAGGAATATTTAGGTGGTTAATTCATGTTAATTAGCAGGGATCTAATGTGGTTAAAATAATCAACTTGACATTTGCAACGGCAGGACCAGCCAGGAGCAGGACTCGGAATTACCGGCGTAGCGAAGCCCCTCGCTGCCGTGGCTGAGCGGGCAGAGCTCGGCCCCCGCTGAGCCTCGCCGGAGCAGCCCGGGTCTCCCTGCTCGCCCGTCCTCGCTGGGCGAGCACACACACTGATAACGCTGGTGCAATTATCGCGTTATTGCGAGAGTCTTCATCTACCATCATGTCCTGGAGAAACACACAGCAGCATCTGCCGGGCTGCGGCACCGCTCTCTTCCCTGCGCCGGTCCCTCGCCACGCAACCACAGCACGAGAGGGATGAGTTGGCGCGACGGTTACAAACGGGGGCCCTGAAGACGAGCAGTCTGGCTGTCATCGGAGATTAAGTCCTCTGTCACCAGAGAGCAGGAGGCACCAGGCACTTGGGCTAAAGGAACATCTCCTTTCAGATGTGAGAAAGCAGCCGGCTTGCGTAGCCGCTGGGGAGAGCGGTAAGAGGAGACACAGTTGTGTGCATTAAAGACACGTGCGTGCTCCAGAGCGCTGCGGCGCCGGCGGGGACCCGATGGACAGAGCGGGGCTCTGCCCAGCCCTGCTGCTCCTTCCCGCACTGATGCCCCTCGCAGGAGGCGATACACGTTTCATGGAGGGGGGTCTCACCCGGCCTCGAAGCAGCCGTGAGCCGACCTGGTGGAGCCGAGGCTGAGCTTTGCAGGGATGCGTCGTGTGCGATGACCTCCAGCCGAGACCCGACTCCCCTGCTGAGATCACCCAACGGAGGGTGAGATGCTTCTGGGTTTTTGGGTGCTTCGGTGGTTTTTGGCATTGCCAAGGGCAGCCGAGCGAAGCAGGGCGAGTCCCCGGGGGGGAGCTGGCTCGCAGCACGGCGGCTGCGGCTCTGTCCTGGCTGTAATACCCACCGCACATCCCTTAAACAAAAGTCTCCGCATGCAAAGGGGAGGCATCTGCTCCCCACAGCATCCATCTATTTAGGAGGAATGTGTTTCTTTTCTAGAGACCTAAGGAGGTTGTGGGGTTTTTTTCCTTCTTCTTGACTATTAAATGAGGCAGTTCCTATGTAGCTTTGTCATTTTTCCCCCGCTGAAGACACTTTTTCTTTTCTTCTCATCTGAGCGGCAGGCACCTCACCCGCCTCATAAGCATCTGCTACAAGAAGTCTTCACCTGTCACCTCTTCCCAACTGACTTGAGAAAACAGGATAGGAAAGCTATAAATAATTAAGACCCATCCAACACAGGTGCAGTGACTAAATATCAAACCTGCCTGAGCATCACCAACGCTCCCTTGATAGCCAAGGGGAAACTAACCTAGTTTGGAAGGAGGATGAGAAGAGAGACAGCAACCACGTGCTAAAATTGTGGCCAAACTGGTTTCAGGTCCTGGCGAGGGCTCCCGACCAGGGAATAACCCACTCATATCGGTGCAGCGTGCCGCATCTGTGTGAAGGTTTATGTCATCCCGAAAGGCCTGGACGGGGCACCCCAAGAGTAAGAGGGTGGCTCCAGCACCCCGGGCACACAGCCTGCACTTACCCCCTTGTATTTCTGGGGAGAGAGGAACCTCTTGCATCTCTATTGCATCTCCCTATTAACATGCATGATTTACTGATCAAATCCTACAGCCGTCTCGGAGCTTGTAAGAAGTTAACATCAAAGCCGTGGAAGGGAGGGAATGGCAAGTGCTGGAGAGAGATGTCACATTAGTGTCTGGCTCTCTGAGAGCTTCTGCATTTTAAACCTTGTTCGTCAAGACTTCAACTTCATTGCCCAGCTTCACGGGGAGGGAAAAGATGCCACATACAAAGAGCTTGTCTCCCACTTGGGAGAGGCTTCGGTGGCCGGGAGAGCCCGGGGACAGCAGGGATGGTCCTGCCCAGAGAGAGCTGCAGCCGAGGGCAGCACCGCTCCGGCCAGGGCACCCGGCCACATCAAAGGATGTAAATCCTGCTGTCGTCAGGGCATAACGAGGCTGATGAGGGTGAGATAGAAACTTCCCCTTTGGGCACTTCTGTAATTGTTCGTAAGGGCGTCAGTTCAGCGGAGCATGATTAAATTCCCAAGTGAGCAACCAGGGAGATAATTAACTTTTGGAACAACTTACCTGTGAGACGGAGTATCCATCATTCAAGGTCTTTACGGAGCAAGCGATACCCTGCTGAAAGCTCCTGGAGGTGACCCTGCAGCCCAACTGGTGGGAAATATCCTCCTGGGATCGGAAAACGCTGATTTACCTGAATCTAAATGATCCGCAGGAATACCCCTGGCTCCAACTTGCAACAAAAGATAGGCAAGCTGCATAATGTGCTGTCAGCCTGCCCAGGCCTGGGGACGACAGGGTCACCCCGAGTCACGGGGCCGGGTGCGCTCTGGCTCCCAGCTCGCCTTCCCAGGGCCACCGGCTGCCGCTGCAGCACGGGGCTGCCTGGGAAGCGCCATTTCGACTCTCCCACCCTCCAAACTTTCTGCGGTGCTTTCTCCACCCACGCACATGCACACCTGATTTTTATCTTCTTTTTAAAAAAAAAAAAAAAGTTTGATTTTGCCCTGGTTGGGGAAGAAATAATGACCGTTTTTGCAAGCCCCGTTGCTGGGACAGGGAGCCCTGGGGAGAGTGAGGACGTCTCCTGCCGTCTCTGAACGCTGTGAGCCTGCCGACAGCCTGGGCCAGCGGGATCTATCTCCCCGTATATGCCAAGCAAAGAACCGTTAAAATTTCACCCCGGGACGAACTGCCGCTGTTCGCTGGTGTCTCGGCGTGGCAGAGGGGCAGGAGGATGCACAGTGCCCACAAAGCGTTTCCAAGGTTCGCTGCAAACCCCGTGCCAAGGAACCAGCTCGGGGCTGTCCCCGCACCGAGCGGAGCAAAAGCCTGCGCCGGCCGCCCCGTACTGGTCTCTGCTGGGCGGTCTGGCCCCAACCCGAACCCCCCCTGCCCTTCCCGCGGGGGGCCGGGGCAGGACCCTCTCTGGACACCCATTAGCCCAGGGAGCTGCTTTTATTTGGGCTCCGTGGCCACAGTCCCTCAGAGATTTATGGCCCGAGCGCCTTTGATGTGGGCCCCTGATAAGCATCAGGAATATTTTCGTTTCATGACAATGTCAGCCAGTGCGCTCTGACTGAAGGGGGCTCACGGGCAGCGATGTTTCCTGCAGCTATTGAGGCGGCTGCCACATTCCTAGGGAAGGCCAGCCATTAAAAGAAAATCGTAAACCCCCCTCTGGAAGGCTTTATAAACAGAGGGAAGCTTCTCCTTTAAGGGAGAGGATCGGGGAGTATTTCCATTTCAATCAGGGGCATCTCTGGAACAAGACCACAGCCAGAATTTGTCAGGGGATTAGCTCAGGAAAGGAGGGAGTGCAGGATTTTTCCCCTTCGCACTCACTCGGCTGTTATTCCAAATTAGGCTGTTCGCGTCGGGCTCCGAGGAGGGTAATGAAAACCAGAAGGGAGCGCGGCGAGAGCCCGGCTGGGGGCAGGGGACGGGGACGGGGCGCTGGAGGAGCCCAGGCGTGCGCAGGGCACCCCGCTCCTCGGGCAGAGGGTGGGCAGCCCCGGTGCTGCCGTGGGCCGGCGTGCAAGAAGTACACGGCGCTGCGCGGCGCTGCGTGGCGCTGCGTGGTGCTACATGGCTCCTCTCCTCCCCTCCATGCTCCACTGGGAGCAAACCTGGCGGCGGGAGAAACCTCCACCTCGGGCGCAGGCAGCACCTCGTGCAGCAGCACGATGGGGATGGGGGGGGTCCCACGTCGCCCCCACCGATGGGGGTCCCGGCTGCGGGAAAACCGCCGTGGCCTGGCTCTCCCCCCGCGGCAGCCTCTGCTCACTGTCAACTGCCTCCCGCGTGATTTATTTGAGGTTTACGCTCCAATCTGTAACGCAAAACCACCGAGCGCATTTCTTCCTCCTTGTAATTAAAGCCCCCACCGCTGAAGCGCACACCTGGTATAAACAACTATAAAAAATATACGTGTGCAGCGCCAGCGCTGTTTTTAGGCGCCGGGAACGCAGCCCGGCACCGCGTGCCCGTCCAAGAGGCGGGCGAAAGCGGCTGCCCCGGTGTGAGGGGGGGGACGTGGCCGGATCAGGCCTCGCGCAGCCCCCGAAGCCGAGCTGCAATCTTCCCAGGGTTTTTTGGGATGCATATTTTGGGCAGGAATAGGGGTTCTTTCTTCACCCATCCTTCCCGGACATCCCGTGGAGCTCTTCTCCTCTAAGGGTGCGATTCCAGGGCTGAGCTCCGGGCTTTAAAGACAAATGATTAATGCCCAATAGGTTTGAACTGCCCAGTGGCTGCGAGATTCATATAGCAATGGTTTTCCTGAACTTTACTGAAATACCGTGGGCTGAAGCCAGCGTGAATACTAAAGCACACAGTCGTTTGGAGGCAGCGAGAGCCCCTCGCCGAGGAGCCTCGGTGGGGACGGAGGGGAAAGCTGCCAGGGCTGGCGAAAACCCTTCGGTCGGGTAGTCGGAGAGAAGGAGAGCAGCAGCTCCGGGGACAGAGGTCGTCCTCATTTCAGGTCCCAACTCTTCCCCGTGCCGGGAAAAGGGAAGGGGGTTCCATGTATTGCTCAAACAGCATTTCTTGCTGCCAGGGAGGGCATGGGGAGCGAGACCCAAAGGCTGCTTCTGGTTTGAGCAGCGTGCCCGGCTGGAAAATAGTGTCTAACGAAGGCTAAACGCTGCTGGAAGAGCCGTGCCACTTTTCCTTATGGGAGACGGCTCTGACAGTCCCAGCCCTGGGCACAGCCTCGGCACCGGGCTCTCTGCTGAGCACCACTCCATCCCATCCAGGAGGGAACAGGGACGGGGCTCTGTCCTGGGAGCACTGGTGGCTCCATCCCTCTGTCCCCCTGCTCAGGAGGCTCTTCCAGAACCTCGTGCCCCTGATGTTTTAAGCTTTTTTTTCTCATTTCCAGCTTAAATCTTTTTCATGGTTAATTTATCCCCTTTGTCCTTGTGCCAACATTGTCCTTTAAATTAAACAGCTCATCCCCCTGCCTGGTGTTTACCCCCTGTGTGTTTATAAAGAGCGATCGTTTCCCTGCTCAGCCTCCTCGCTCGCGGATAAACAAGCTGAACTCGGCTGGTTTTTAGTTGCTCTTTCCCCAGCGCTGGCAGCCGCCGTCCTGCCGCCCCGGCCCCGCTGCCCCCGGCCCCCCCTGCCAGCCTGGTGCGGGATGAGACCCCATCCCCGCGTCCCCCAGGACCTCCAGCCCCCACCCCCCCGACCACGNAGCGAGGAGGGAGAGGTTTGGGGTGGGAAGGGCACCCGGAGGGGGGCTGCGTGCCGACTCCTGCCAGCACCGGTATGAGCACCGGCGCAAAGACCGACACAAGATGGAGATGGGACACGCCGTGCTCGGAGCATGGGAAGTTTCTCGGCCTCCCTGGCAGGCAGCAGGGCAGGACAAACAGGTTTGGTGGGTGGCGTGGAAAAGAAAAAGGCTCGGCCCCAGCATACCGTGCTGGCGTAGGAAAGTCCCAACCCATCGCTGCTCCTCCTGCAAAGAAGCGGGCGCTGGGGTGATCGCAAGCCGTCCCTTTGCTGTTTCCCCAGGGGACACGTCCCCACCGACCTCACTTTCTGCCAGGTTTTGCAGGGCTTCCCGTGACCCCCCTGGCCACAGGCGCAGGATGAGGGGGGCAGAGCCCCCGGCCCAGCCTTCCTCTGCCTCCGTCCATGTTTCACAGGAGAGCGGATACCCATCGGCCGTGTCGCGGCGGAAAACCAAGAACTCAAAGCAATTTTAAATGAACTTTCAAAATGATGAACAAAGAGCCCTTGTCCGTGTTATACTGCAAATAAATCACACGAAAATGATAGTTGTAATTCCCAAAAGTACACAGAGAATTGATTTTCTGATGACATTTATCATGATAAACCGGTGCAGCAGCATACAGGCACATCTTAAGTTGCAGCTGGTTGACTCCCTCCCATTTATCTCCCGTCCCATCTTCACCGGCCACATTTGCACAGTTGCACAAGTGATTATTGCTCCTAAGGACAACAGTCCTGGGGCCGGTTTCAGCTCACCCTGCACCAAAGCTCGGGCTGGGTTTGCCTCTCGCCCTGCGCTGGCTTAAGCCGCAGCCGGCGCAGGCACAGGGCGAAGAGGCGTTTTAATGACTCGCCAAGCGCGACGCCCGCGCAGGCAGGCTCCCGAGCTGTGGAAACTATTTTTGGGTGGACACCAAGCGCCTCTGAATTGCAGATCGAAAAACAGGTCGAGTCTGGGTTGGTTTAAGCCACCCTCCAGCCCTGGGGCTCTGGAAAAACCTCCCAGGACAAAGCGCCTGGATCAGCTGAGCCGGGCACGGGGCGAGAGGCCAGGAGGGTCCCGCTCTGCCGGGGAGAAGGAGCAGGGATGCGCCAGGTCCGTAGCTAGCAGAGCCCGGTGAGTGGAGGCGCCGGACTGCTCATGGTGCAGCGGGCAGTCAGGGCTCTGCCCCCCAGAAATCCCCCAGCCCGCGGCAGCCGGGCCGATACCGCCATGAGACAGCCTTGGTTTGGCTTTGGCTCTTGCCCAGGAACCCCCCCCCTCGTTCCTGCGCTGCTGGGGCAGAACGGACGGGGAGCATCCCGGGCCACGCCAGGCCCCAAGCATCCCAAAAAACAGCTGGAGGCACAGCTGGCCTTCTTAGCAAAATGCAAAACCCTTCCCAAAAACTAAGGATGTTCCCCCAGAAAGCGAAGCCAGCTCCGTTAGGATAACATTGCTTTCAATCCCCAATCAGATTTTTAAATTATCTGTGGCTGTGCCGGTGTATATATCTCCCTTTGTCAGAGCCTCGCCAGCCTCTCCCGCTCGCCTTTATTTGTCTTGCTGCTGTTGCAGTGAAAATGTATTGGCTTTGCAGTTAGTGATTACACGTCATCACATACCCAATTTATAACACCATACCCCAAAGAACAGATGTAATAAAGCCAGGCCAGGAAACAGCAATGTTATAAAACAGAGCAGTCAACTCAGAGGTCCTTGCATGTGTGCAGGAAAGAAAATATTATAGACGCTGGTTTGGGGAGGGAGGGCTGTGGGGAGGAAGGGGACTCGTGTGCCGGGGACGGGGCGGCGTGTCTGCG
>VZSZ01003997.1:2625-12636 GCA_013398815.1 Ibidorhyncha struthersii
CAAAAAACTGTTATGCCTGCACAGGGTGCTTTTCCCCTAGGGTTTCCAGGGGTATTCTGTATCCTTATTTACAGGAATTATTGGTGAACTCTTGAAGTCAAAGGCCAGTCTTCCATTGATTTTCAAGAGATCAGGCTAACAAAACTACATCTCCTTTCCAAGTTTGGCCAATTTCTGTGCATTTAAACTTTTCTGAAAAGAAAAAAAATCAGTTGGCAGCAATAAGAACAACAGGCTTAATAGTAGTAACATGTAATAATGGACACTGGCAATGCAACAATTTTTCTTCTCATTTTCCTAAGCAGAATTCTGCAGCCTGATAAAGTTTTGTGAAAATTCAGATCAACATTTAGGCTTTTGGAGTCTTATCTTGTGGAAGGCAACTTTCAGCGCTTCTGATACAGTTATACACCTGCCTTGCTCAACTTGGGTATTTTATTTTATGAATCACATAGGTCTCAGGGCAATCAGTGAACTTTCCTTGTACCTGGAAAATAAAAATAACCCTAGCAAAGACCAAAGGCTAGCAAAAGCAAGAATGTATGATCTGGGCACACAGTCACCCACTCTTTCTCTCCTCTTTTTAATAATGAATATTTTTTAAAATATGAAAATATGACAAAACAGGTTCAGAAACTAGCAAGAGTATCACATTACAAAATACTATATTCAAACAGCATATTTCCCCTCCCAAATATCACACTGTACCCTTAATGCCGCACAGTAAATTAAGCTGCTCTGATCAGTAGTAAGCATCTTGCCATGTAAAGGCACACGGGGTGGCAAAGAACGACAGCCGTACCACCAGTGAACACTGTGAAGGAAGAAAAGTCAGGCAAGGGGAGAAAGCCAGAGCCTCACCACTTCAGCAAGCTAAAATTTTACTCAAAGTAATCTCATACTCCAAAGGGTCCTCCCACACCTGCACTGGTATAGACTCAAGAAAACACAATGCAACAGAGTGGATTCAGACAATGGATATACTACAGTAAGCTGCCTTTTTATGTACAAAGCTGGTAAATGAAATGTATAGGGTACTAGAAAGTTTTGGGGGGCTTTTGCGGATGTTCTTCCAGACACTTTTGAGCTCAACATCTAATGCACGGTTACCCGTGATTCAGAAAGACTGAAGTCAGTCTATGAGATTCACTCAGGTCTTACACTAAATACACGTCTTGCATTCAGACTGTTTCTTTTCCTTAGGAGATGAGGAGACGACAAGCAAACATACTGCTCTTGGTGTCTGAGAGACGGGGAACACAGATGACAAAACTGTGGAACTCTTGTTCTTTTGCAAAGGAGAGAAACATCTTATCTGCATCTGCTTTTTCCTAATCATGCAATTGCTCAACACTTTCTGGTGCCCCTCTGATGGATGCTGCTCAAATCAGATTGGTTCAATTCTGTGTTCAATTTTGGGCACCACAGTATAAAAAGGACATTGAGGTGCTGGAGCGTGTCCAGAGAAGGGCAATGAAGCTGGTGAAGGGTCTGGAGAATGAGTCTTATGAGGAGCAGCTGAGGGACTTGGGGTTGTTTAGTCTGAAGCAAAGGAGGCTGAGGCTTATCGCTCTCTACAACTACCTGAAAGGAGGTTGCAGAGAGGTGGCTGTTGGTCTCTTCTCACAAGTTAAAACTGATAGGACAAGAGGAAATGACATCAAGTTGTGCCAGGGGAGGTTTAGGTTAGACATTAGGAAAAACTTCTACACTGAAAGGGTTATCAAAACCTGGAACAGGCTGCCCAGGGAAGTGGTTGAATCGCTGTCCTTGGATGTATTTAAAAGCCATCTAGGTATGGTGCTCAGGGACATGGTTTGGAAGTGGGCCCGGCAGAGTTAGATAATGGTTGGACTTGATAATCTTAAAGGTCTTTTCCAGCCATAACGATTCTATGACTCTATGGTTTTCCATGTGTCAGGTGTCTGTGCGTCCATCACTTGTTGACTGAGAAACATGCAGAGACTGTCTAATGTTGGTGGCAGAAAGCGACCAAAACCAGTCTCTGTTGCCCCAGACTGTTTTTTCCAACCTGATTATTCTCATACATATTATCAGTAGCTGTGGCAGCCAGGTAACACCTCTGTAGCAGATACTGATGCATCAGTAATTGATACTTTAAGTACCATCTCTTCCTTCTCACATGGATGTTACTATAAGAAGTCATATTCATTCTACTGTTTTTAGAGTCATGTGAGTACAGTAAGGTTTCTCATACCAAATGCCCTTCCACTGAGCATTTCTCCACATTCCATGGATGCTAAATCTGATCACGTACCAAAATTAAAAAATATCAGTTACAAACAGCTCCCTCCAGTACCAGCATGCATCTCCCTACCATTGTGTAGCTACGCTGAAATTATAAAAGTAACTCAAAATAAAACCATCTCTTTTGAACTCTTATCATCTACTGTCAGGAATCATGCTCCTCCTAGATGTATACCTCATTCTCCTTTACGTAGTTAAATGTAGAAAGAAAAAACAAACAAACAAAAAAAAAAACAAAAAACAAACCCACAAAAAACACAAACCATTTTTCTAAAAGATTTCTACTCCTGTGATTCAGCGTAGGGAACGAAACATCCCTGCACGTGTGCAAACATAGTCTTATTGTCCAGCATTCACGTCCCAGAAGTCTTCAATGCTTTCCTTACTCAGAACCACACTAGTAAATTGAGTCCCTCTATAAGGAAACTACCCAGAATCTTACATATTTCTGACAAGCAATCCACAAAAATTGAACAAAACTTTCCCTTTGAAGATTAATGGCAGAATCTGGAGAAGCGTGATCATCTGCCCGTTTCTTCAGTGACTTTGTGATTGTCTTCTAAGATACAGTCTTTGCTAAAAATTTAAAGCTAATACTTGCTTAAAAGAATGGCAGAGATTTAAGTTTTCCACAAGTAAGTCAAGAAGTGTGTCAAGCTTTCTTGACATTTTTACATAGTCTCTCAAGGCCATTTTGCTGTGCTTAGTGTCTGAAAATCCAATTGTGGTACTCTTTTCATGTGTGGCAACCATCAAGAGAAGAGGATGGGAACTTAAATACTTTTAAAGGGACTCTACATACTTCTTTTAACATCTACCTCAGTGCCTTTATTTAGACATTTTATGAGCAGCTCTATAACTCACGTGGTCCTTCTAGTTTGCTCCCAGAAATGGAAAAAAGACAACATACCAAGTTATTAGTCTGTTATTTGGCAGTCTCTGAAGTCAATGAAATATTAAATTCTTATGCTAAATATGATTATCTACAGTGGAGTGAACTTATTCAGCTGAGCAAGAAACCCTCTGAAGATGTTAGAGAAAAAAATAATTACTGTAACCTCTGAAAGTCAACTGGCAGCACAAATTGCTCTGCATGCATTTTTACATGCTTCCTACCCTGAAGCAAGATCTATGGTACAGTGTTAATTATTTGTAGATCTCAGTGGTTGCTGTTGCCTGGAAAAGCAAAGAAAATGCAGACTACAATAGAGGATTTGTCTATTGGAGGCCACAATCATTCCAGTCTGAAGACAGATGATGCACTTCATATTTTGGAAAAGAGGGAGGAAATTGGGAATTATGTTTCTTTTTTCTTGGCCTATGTATCCATATAAACTTTGCTAGAGGAGGAAGAAATCTAAGTATCCATCTATCCTTGGAGGTTTTCACAACCAATTTATCAGCATTAGTACAGGTATCGGAGACACTAGCCGATTCCAGAACCAGAACCGTCTTTTTAGCTTGGTACACAGGAGGGCTAGTCAGCTCCAGCAGAACTGCAGGCTGAAAGACTCGCACCCTCCTACCTCTCATGCTGGTCTTGTGAGAGCTACCTTGCGTGTTTCTGCATGACATCATGCTACCCAGCCTAAATGTGTTGTTTCCTTAGAACTCCCAACTTCTTCCTGTTTAGTCTCCCTCCACCCCCATCCCAAACTTTTGGTAGCTTTTTACAATGAATCAATGGAACAAGTGCTAACAAAGTGAACTGTTGGTTACACTTGGAACATGGTCCCCCCTTCCTTCCCTGGTTCATTCTGCCAGGTCCTAGACAACCCTGGCTGATGGTAAAAGGCAACCCATCTCGCAGGCCAGCAACCCTCTTATGAAAACACTGAGTGCTCACAGTGAATCTAATAGCACGGCTGGCAGTGGAAAGGGAGAGCTAGAAGGACTGCTGTATGGAGTGCAGCTGAACCAAACCAAGGGATGCTTTTTTCCTAACCTCTTCAAATAATTGCTTGGATAACTAGGCTCTTCCTCTTCATCATGCAGGGCTGCCTACAAATAAATTCATTCCAGGCTAAAGTCACAAGCAGGCCATGCTAAGAAGTGCTTGAGAAGAAAAGGTGCAGGCTACACTGAAGGTACTACAGCCTTCAACACTGTTATAGATGGATATATCTACCCATCTTGGTTCCAGCTGATGTCCCCAGAAAAGAAGGTATAAGAGGTGAAGATTAAGTTACCAACAGAAGAGACCAGAGTAGGAAAGAAGGTTAATGATACCAGATACCAGGGTCTGACCTGAAATAAGTAGCTCTGTCAGCTGCAAGAGTAAAGCTACGGAGAGAGTACATGCTTTTGCTTTAACACCCCCTACACACAGCATGACTGCTCTACGAATATTTAAGCCTGGTGTTCTGCTTACAATTTGAAGCATAATTAGATGTGCTCCTTTAAAGCTTGTAAAAACTTTACATTCATGGATTTTAAGTGAACAAATATGGAAAATAAAAGATTAAAAAAATAATTTGCATCACATAGACTTAATAGCATTTTCAGAAACTGGAAATTATCACTTTTCTGAAGTCTTAGGACTTAGAAATGAGTTGTCTTACAAAAGTCAAGCAAGAAAAAAGTGCATATAGCTTAGTCTGCATCTCTCACACTTTCTATAATAAGGAGACTTTTGGTAAGTTACAGATTAAACGGGGTTAAAATATATCAAGCTAAAAAAAAAAAATCAACATTGCATTGCTATCTGCTGAGTCACAACTATGCTTAACAGGATAGGTCAAGGACCTGTGACTCGCCAACCATGTTACTATCAGACCCAGCTGGGAAATGGCCAGGTGTTCCCTTTAAAGGGCTAGGAGAGAAAGCAAAAAAGTTTGTAAAGAGAGTTGGAGTCTTGTATTAGGCCCAAGACAGAGGTGTTGAAGGGAGGCTTCAAGCAGTGGTAGCTTGGATAAGTCAATGAACATTTTATTCGGATTTTTCCTAAGCTTCACACCAAAGGAACCCACCAAACCCAATTTGAAAGAACACTGGATATTACTAGGAGGCCTTCTCACGCTGGGAAAACAGGCCAGGTGCTTTATATCCAAACAAGGAAGCTTGATATGTTGGGAATTTACACACTTTTCTCAAAACAGTGAAGGCTTCACAGTACAAAATCTCTGCACTGAAACAATGCATGCTTATCCATTAACTATAACTTAATTTGAGGCTGAATCATCTACGTAACTTCTAT
The DNA here is from genome assembly GCA_013398815.1 of Ibidorhyncha struthersii. Taxonomy (NCBI): domain Eukaryota; kingdom Metazoa; phylum Chordata; class Aves; order Charadriiformes; family Charadriidae; genus Ibidorhyncha; species Ibidorhyncha struthersii. The sequence continues at coordinate 8,090 of VZSZ01003997.1, forward strand.
GCAAAAGTAACAGAACTAGAACAAACAACGATCTTATTTTTCAATATTAATGCTGAGATTGAAATCTTTACTGCTGATGAAACTTCTAGGAACATCATATTACCTACTACAAACCTCAAGCTAGCAGATGAAGTGTGGAAGAGTTAGTACAGTAAAGAAAATATCACTGTTATTACCAATATTTTGCATTGTATAAAATTGTAATATTTAAGCATGCAATAAGATACAAGAAGTATTCTGAAAGTTTTAAAGAATTCCCTCGCCATCCTAGGACAAAACCAGCATTTTGACGAATTCAGTCTTACCCTATCAATTACTTGGTTGACAATGGAATTAAATACCCAATATTATGGGAATCTATATTCTTACGGAATAAAATCTGTTTAACAGCACAGCCTATAACAGAATCCCAGAATGGTTGTGGTTAGAAGGGACCTCTGGAGGTCACCTGGTCCAACCCCCCCTGCTCAGGCAGGGCCACCTGGAGCCAGTTGGACAGGAGCACACATTTACTTGTGTATTAGAACAAAATCAATCCAACATAAGCTATTTAAAGAGATGACATATAATCGTGATAACAAAAGTTAGGATGCTGTAACAAGTGTAATCTTAGGCATAATATGGAATCATATTAGTAGTGCTAACTGGTCCTTAAGGAGAACAATGAATCCAGCCTGTGTTATAACTCTTCAATCTTTCAAAAACTCCAGCTAGTTAATGAGTCACGACTTTTCCTTTCCATGAAATCATATCAGCTATCTTGAAACACCAAGTGGTTTTTTTAGCACTCCTAACACTTCCACAACAAAACAATCTTAAGCTTATGTAATTTCCTGGTAGCATAGCGTATCTGTCTCCACATACTAACAGCAAATACAATCATTTATCATTTCCTAAATTTCAAGAAAGCCCTGTGGAAAGGAAAGTAACTTATAAAAAAAAAAAGAAACCATTTCAAACTCTATGCTTCTTTTTGAGTAAACACAGAAGTCTGATGGCATTTCTTCCATCTAACATTTTCAGACATTCACGTCATCATACGTAGTTTCATTACTGAACTACCACTACAACTTATCTTCTGTGTTTGGCCCTGTTGTAGTATATTTTCTTCCAATGTCTCTGCATGATCATTCTTACGACTTACTGTCTTTACCACATATTGTCCACAGTCCATACGGGAATGAAGCATCCTATGTTAAACATTCTCAATTCTCAGTGACTTAGTTTCACAGGAGACAGACAAAAAAACCCACAACCTACTGCACTAGAACATTCCCCTCCCCAATCACCTTGTTTCCAAGTAACACCTTTACCTATGAAATGAGTAAGCATTATCTACTAATCCTGCACAAGTCAGGTGCTAGGTGTCAATCCTGAGCAACAGCAATAATTTAATGCTGCAATTGCATATGCTGTACTTCAAAGTAATCACATCCAGCATGGAGGGTCCTGAGTGTGCGAATTGGACCTGGAAGTGCACTTCTTCCCTCCGAGTCAATAGCAGTGCCTGTTATTGTATGTGCTCCTGGTGAATACTATTATCCTTTTTGTTTAGTTTCATAGATTAATTTAAACTGGCAGTCATCTAGAATTCTGAACTGCTCACTTAGAGACAGATCCAGTAAGATAATGGGGGGTAATGGGTTTAAACAAAAGAGGGAAGATTTAGACTAGCTATGAGGAAGACGCTTTTTACAGTGAGGGTGGTGAAACACTGGCACAGGTTGCCCAGAAAGATGGTAGATGCCCCATCCCTGGAAACATTCAAGGTCAGGTTGGATGGGGCTCTGAGCAACCTGGTCTAATTGAAGATGTGCCTGCTCATTGCAGGTGATGTTGGACTAGATGACCTTTTAAGGTCCCTTCCAACCCAAATTATTCTATGAGTCCATAAAAAATAAGGTGTGTGGAGTGACAGCACCTTGATGGTGCTTTCTGTGTGGTTACTTCTCAGGAGTGGTCCTAAGCAAACCTCACATTCCTCAGCTGCAAAATAGCCATTGCTATTTTATGGGATATGCATTCAACAGCATTTGAGTAATCAACACTGCTCACCATAGATTATGAACATACCCATTTCTTACTAACTCTCAGCAGAGTTCACGGACAAAAGTGAGTAAAAGAGATAAGGACTTCAACATTAACACTGCTATTATGGGTGTAGCAAACAGCAGCAGCCTAATCCCTAAAATAAGATACATGCATTTTCATATGACAATTAAAAGCCTAATACCATATTAGGAACTATCAACAAGTTATTCAAAGCCTGTATTGTTATGCTCAATCCCAAAGTATTTTTAGGATTTTTTTTTTTAATAGAATTCTGAGATTCTGCAACTAGTCACATTGACTAAATCAAAAAATAACATGAGCTCTTGCACATGGTTCTGTTAATACATTGATATCCGTACATCAAGACTTAGTTTCTATAGATTACAGACTGTTCTTCATGTTGAAGTTTATTAAATCATTCCAAGTTTTGAAATGAGTTTGTGACATGACAAATATTCACTTGAGACAAGGCTGCAATCAGCAAACTCTGTACACTTATGACTGAAATCAAGTTGATAGCCAGAACTCCAAGTGAAAAATCCAGGGCATGGACTGTACTGTTCATGAAAAAATAAAGAAGTATTTTTAAAAATTTGGCAATTTATCTCCATAAATAAAAAATGTTTCAAGGCATGATGGTAAAAACTGCGAAGAGCTAACTACAAAAAAATGCTAGAGGCCAAAAATCTTTTACAACCAACTGAAAATAAATGAAAATCAGTGTAATGAAAAAAGCACTAGGCAGTTTCACTGTGAGAGAGCCCATGAACTATTTTTAGACAGAAAAACTAAAAACTCAGAGGCAAGGTGGGGGAAGGGAATGATATTTCTATGACATCTTTAAACAACTAAGCCCCAGTGTAGACACAGATGTGTCAGCACAAACATCTCTTTGTAGGTACAACTTCAGCAAGGAGAAATGCCTGACAGCATAGCTAATGCGAACTACATTTCATGAAGTGTTAAATCACAAAAGTCAGGAAAAAAAAATCTGATTTATTACAGGTTGGTTTTCTTTTTCAGTCTGCTGATAAATGACTTCTGAAGCACACGGCACCACTGCTTCAGCTGCAGAAATTATATGCATTGTACAAAGACACTTGAATCCTCTCAGCCCAATCAGCAAAACTGATAAACGATCTTTCAATCTCCAATTTTATACTACAACATATGGGGGCTACAGTCTATCTTCAGCTGCATGCATTATACCCAGTACATTTCACTGAATTCTGGGTGGTTGCATATAGCATTGCTGTATATACCCATATTTACTCTGGATTTCTAAGAAACTTCAACTGTATTAATTTTGCAACTGTATTTTTGTTCTAAGACTATTCTGACTAGTGTTCTTATCAAACACAGGTCTCGTCACAGACCTAGATCTGCATCCTCCCTACTGATTTACAGTACTATCTTGTACTCCCTTTTGGGGGACTTTTTTTCCTTCAAAAATTATGGCATAGAAAAAACAATACAACATTAAAAAGCTTTTATAAGTCAGTCTGTTTGGCAGGGAGTAAGAGACGTGTAAACTCTTGTCAAAGCTCCCCGCAGTCCGGCATCACTTAAGGCTCTCTTCAGCTAACATGCCGCGAAATTGAACAACCCATGGCAGAATCTGTGGCCAGTGTTTTAAACAAGGGCCATAGGGAAGCGTCCAGGTAAATTGCTTGTGCTGAATCTAGAAATCTAATAACTCAATAACTTTGTCTAGCAATTGCGGTATCTCTGACAGTGTCTGTTTTAAGTTTCGCTATCTTATCCCCTGCAAAAGCTGAAAAATAGTTTTGGCATCCACATCGGATGAAAATAAGAAGGAATTCTATATAGGAGGATATAGCAAAAAGTGAAATTGCTTAGATACTGCAGATGCCATTGTTTTAATCAGAACAACAGAATTGTTCGCTACAGGGCAGGTTAAACCATCAAACGGAAGGTGCAGTTTCAGGGTTTGCTTAAGCTACCGGCAGGCTGCCCCCCGCCCCAACAGCGTGTTTGTGCTCCTGCCCCGCTGTGATTGCTGGAGATCACACAGCTATGGGGATCAGCCACCAGCCTCCCTGGCCAGAGAAGGTAACGCTGATGTGGAGGAAGCGAGATGAGGCTGAGAGCTGGAGAGGAGTGCTGTGAAGCCGAACTCCTAATTTTATTTTCTTCCAAGTAATAATGTTGGCTGGACAGATTTCTCCTTTAAAACTAAGGCAGAAGGAAAAAAATAACACTAATCTGAACTGCAATACATGTTTTTCAAGTTAAGGAAAGCTTTTTAAGTAGGGAAAGTAAACTGCCTTTACTATTTGTTCAGCTGGTGCTTCTGTGATTTGCTCACTGCCTGCCTTAAGTTTCATCCAGAACCATGAGGCACACGGGGGACCCACACAAACACTACTGGTCTCCTGCACACTCTCATTGTGGACCCGTGCCCTTAAAGTACACATCTCCCAAAAGCTCCTTCCCTTTATCTGCAAGTGTTTTACCGCAAGAACAACACGGGG
>VZSZ01003997.1:12660-25104 GCA_013398815.1 Ibidorhyncha struthersii
GGGGGGGGGCAAAGAAACAGTTTGCTTCATCCCACATTGTCTTACCAATTCAACTGGTACGATGCTGCCACGTTAAGTGCTCTGCTGTCTGGGGAGCACACCAGAGATCAAAGAAATTCAGAGCTGCCACGGTCAGTGGAATAATTAAATTGTTTTTTCTACTCTCTGTTCCCTCACTGTCTGCTTTCGAAGTAAGTACTATACATTTTTATATATACTCTTCCATTCTGCCACCTATCTTTTGTTACTTTTGCTTTCCCCATTCTTTCTGCACAGTAAATGGCATGTTAAAATTATACGATGATTCAAGCCCAATATAGCGATTAAAATCAGTTAATGTCTCAATTTTAAATTTTATAAAAAGATCTTGGCGTGTTTCTTATAAATTGCCAGGTAGAAACAAGCCCAAATATGCAGAAAAAGGCATTCACATGTTTTCACTCTTTAAAAGCAGCATTGTCCTATCATTTTTCATGGTGAGAGGCCCCAGTTTTCTCCTTAGTTATGAAATGAAATAATTGGTTATGTACAGTTCCAATTTGTTCTTTCAGCAGTAATCCCTGTATTATCCTTATTTTTCATTTATAAAATGCAGTAAGTTTTCGAGTTTCTAGAAATAAACACAAAGTACACAGTTTCAGTACCTTTCAACCAGAATCAGAAAAAGGAGGATTGTATCACTGCAGCTTCTGATCCACTACTTTGAAAGACCTGAAGAAAGCATCAGGATTTGCACTAAATTCAGGCTCCCACACTCAGGAAGCAAATTCCAGAGACAAGGCCCTTTTCTTGAAAATACCCTGCAACCAAAATACCAGACATTTCAGTCTTAGCATTGTTGGCTCCAACAGCTAAAATGACCTCAAATAAATACGCGATATAGGAAGGGAGAGGTGGTTTCTTACATAACTATCTAATATTTTAATACGCCAAAGGCTAGCAGGACTTTGTGTAAGCACAGATAAAAGCTGGTTAGCAAAACTGTGACTACTGCCATCAAACAGGGGTGCCACCCCACTGCCATTTTCAGTAAGTGTTTTAAAAGTTTTTGATGAAATCTTTTGGAAACTGGTGAAATCACACCTAGAATCATAGAATCGTTAAGGTTGGAAGGGACCTTTAAGATCATCGAGTCCAACCATTAACCTAACCTGACAAAACCACCTCTAAACCATGTCCCCAAGTACCACGTCTACCCTTTTTTTAAACACCTCCAGGGATGGTGAATCCACCACCTCCCTGGGCAGCCTATTCCAATGTTGGATAACCCTTTCAGTGAAAAAACTTTTCCTAATATCCAACCTAAACCTTGCCTGGCTTAACTTGAACCTATTTCCTCTCGTCCTATCACTTGTCACTAGGGAGAAGTGACATTGTGACCTGTCCATTCAATACTGCATTTAAGAAATGGGTATACGATTTCTTAATGTATATCTTAGTTATATTTTTCAAGAAGACTGCTAAACCTGCCTCCATGGCCCAAAACATGTACATGCCATGTACAAAGCTAATCAGAAGTCATGCCCACGTGGACGTTCACTGACAGCTGAAGTCATATGCAGGGAACTTGGTATTTATTATTTTGGTGAAGAAAGAAGATACAACCAGAGAACCAGAGCAAAGGCACCCATAGATCGGTGCCTTTGGGGAGCAAAGTGCTAGCTATGAAAAGGCTGAGCACAGAAACTGTCTCGTTTGATGTGCTCTAGGAAATGCAATTCTCTATGCATTTTCTGCAATTAAAAAGGTTAGCATTAAAAAAAAAAAACAAAACCAAAAATACATAAATATTCTTTCATCACTGATTTCTGTTCTTAGCAGAAAGAATCCTCAAACCTGGAATATACTGACAGAAGTGGGAAGAGTATTTCTGCATCCAGTAACTAGACATCACAAGGGGGTGAAACACTTTCTCTGAAATATGTCCCAAGCCACAGCCACAGCTCTTCTGGCAGCAGTGACAGCATTACTGATGGAGCTCAGTAGTCCAAATACAGTCAAAATCCAAGCTCTTCTGCAGTATCTTACACCGAAAGGGGAAGAATTCCCAAAGAAGTCGTGAGAGTAATCCCAACTGCTGTAGCTCTGAGATCATTTAACAGCCAGCTACGATAATCTCTTCAGTAAATTAATATGGTTTGTCAAGCCAAACAAACTACAAAATAAGAAAGCCATGACTGTGCCATTAAGATTTGCTAATCATAAACATCCATTTCAAAAGCATTCTGAAACTCAGCCGAAATCAACTTACTATTTCCTTTATTGGCGCTTTCAGGAGAAGAAAAATGGCCCACCAGTAACCCAGAAAAGTGAGAATGAGGAACAACTGACATCTGATGCATCTTTAGAGAAGGACAGTGGAATTATTTCAGCATACTGCTATTTACTCTAAGGCAACTAAAGAACAAAGATTAGCCTAAAAGGCCTCACGTCCAGAAGTACTGAATACTGCTGGCAGACTGAAAGCAGTTGCTATCAGCAGAGAGCCCTGTGTTGCTTTTGTCAGCAAGCTCTGTGCCAAACTGGAATACACTGCACAGGCAGTACGTGTTAAACTAGACAAAAAAATGTGATTCCATAATGCATTTAATGAAATAAAACATTATACAATTACTGTTATTGTGACTATAAAATTAGATTGTCTGCATAACTGTATTTTACTGTGATTTCTTCAGGATTCAAAGGCTCAATTATACTACTTTGCTCAGGAATAACTTCTATTGAAGTCCATGTAATAACTCACAATATTTTAATTTTAAAATCACTCTTTAATCCTGAAAACAATAATAGATTTGAATTAAATTAATATTTAATATCCATTTATGTGGAGCATAGGAAAAGCTAAGCACCTTCTATCACAAGAGAAAACACATACAGAACTGCCTCACAACAAGAGATAAAGGTAAGATATATAACTGAAATCCAACATAAATAGACATAATCAATTTCCCAAGCTGACACTGCATTGTAAATTATTTACAACATATAAATAGGTGTAACACTACTCCACATCCATTGAAAAAAACCAAAATGGCATCACACAAGAAAAATGGCACAGCATAGCTTTCTATTACCCACACTACGACTGAATGAATGAAATGCAAGAAGAGATGTGCCAAGTTACTTGATACTTGCTAGTCAGCTTAATCAGATACTCTCAGTTTCCTGCAGGATGGATAACAAACACTGTTCTGCTGCTTACTGCACACCACGTCTGCTAAGGTATTTTCTGAGGCAGAAGGATCCTAAAAACCTCTGTGCATCTAATGACGCAAGGGGCCTGGAACCACACAATCTGACATAATGTAAGAGAAGAAGATTTAAATAAAAATAATATATTGCAAGATATCGTACATGGATAACTGCGATAAAGTAAATTATAAGGTTATGATGACAGATATCTGAGTTCCTGACTATCTTTCATTATAACCCTACCATGTCCAAACTTGACTTTGTGCTCCTGACTGCCCTCTGCCCTTATTTTTAAAAAACAACTTGGAAGTTCAGAAGACTATCAAAAATAGTTTAAACAGATAATTTTTTAAAAATCTTGTCTGAAGTGTTATCCAACAACAGAAAGCTATTATATATTCAATATATTGAATAAAAAAAAAAATCTGTTCGTAATTATGACGTGCATTTCCTGTGAAGAAAGGCTAAAAAAGCATGAGCAAGGCTAACTCCAAGAACAAGTAGGATTTAATGGAAATTCTGCAATGCTTGAATGTTATTGAAAATATTTTTAACCCGTTTTTTGTTCAGGGAGCTGTACGTAAGAGGTACTATTTATGTCCACAGCAAGCTGACAGAAAATCTTATCTTGTACCTTATTAACATCAAGAACGTGATATTAATTTTCAGCCTAACTTTATTCATACATTGGCACTGTTATGCATTTTATTAATAATCATCTCAGTTGCTTCATCCAGCTACAGTTTTCATCCATTAGATACGCATATTTTTAGGGAAAACTGGAAAGATTTTCTCTTTATTTTTTCTTTAATGAGGATACACAGAAGAAAACAACGGTGATGGAGAGGAACATGAGAAGCAAGAGGCTATTAAAGCTAAAGCACCTGCCTTCCAGGTTTACCCATTACTGAAATTATTTATCCCCTGCCCAAGTTAAGCTGAAAATTTAAGAAAAACTAGCCATTTTTGTCTCAGAGTCATCCTCCCTCAAAAAAGCTGAACAGATAAAATATAGAAAAAAAAAATGTTAAATTTCTCTCCCACCCCATAAAGAAAGTTAAAAAAAAAAAAATTGTATTCTGTCTTTCTAAGTATTTTCCTTGCAACTGCTAAGAGTTAAGGCTTTGCTAAGTCACAGCAATCAGCCATGATGTGAATGCCTCATTTTCACTGCCTTCAATAATAAACCTTTTGTAAAAGAAGAAGATAAATAAAGCACAGACATTAGCACTCAGGCCTACTAATAAAGCTAGGAAAAAAGCTTGACATTTTTCAACCTCAAAATCACCTGTCAGGCCCCTTCAAAAAATACTGAATTCTTAGAAATCAATCCTTTTGAATCATGAATTTTCCCTTGAAGTAATACGAATTTCAGATAACTCACCCTCTTCCCATCTCTAGATCATTGCATTTTTGCCATTGATTTTCTTGCAGTTTCAGAACAAAATAAGTCAGTCTGCAATATGCATTTCACTGCACACATAGCACTACTTAGCTTCTTATTCCTAAAGGAAAATTGCCCCGCATTTTTTGGTTTTGCCTTGATTTTCTACTCTTCTATAGTCTCACATTTCCCTCCAATTCCCATCCATTGAAAAAAATCTGTAAAAATCTGTAAAATGAATAATGGATTTAAAAAAGGTGTTTTTTTTCTTACTGACAAACTTTCAAAATATTTTTAGTAGAGACATGTATGGGTGGCACCTCATTTTACCTGTTCCTCTTCTAAAGACAATCTTGATAATACTAGGAAGGCTCAAATAAAAATAGAGTGGTCTCTGTGTCAAGTAATTTTACCTAGTAATTTTTCCTTCAACGCCAAATGTTCAAGTTATTAAAAAAAAAAAAAAAAGGCAGCGATTACTTTAACAAAGTACAGGATTACACAAGCATAAAAATTTAGCATTTACATTATCTAATACTTCAGAAAAACTTAGAATCTATCTAGTAATCTAGAATATTTACGTCCTATTTCTTTAATCATTCTCCTCTCCCCCAGATCACTTTGTTTTGTGTCTGGGTGCCAACAATTCCTCTCTTCTCCCTCTCCCCTGGCCTCATGTTACCCACAGCCCCTCTTGGCTCTGCCCAGGACCCAACCAAAGGGGAAGTCCGAGGGCTGGGTGTATTTTTTCCCTAGGCAAGCTGGAGCCAGACCTCTTGCAACAGAGAATACCCAACCTGAAGACATGGGAATACAGTTGCTTCCCTCATCATCGCAAGAACATGCTGTACAGAAACCACAGTCCCATGACTCGGAGCACATCTCAAGCAAGAAGCTCTGAGATGATCCTCTCTCTCTCCACTGAGCACAGGCAACTTGAAACTACATTCCTTACTGCTTCTGGCCATTTCCTTGTCCCCATGAAAACTTAAACCCATCCAATCCCATTGTGCCTTACTCTCTTTCACCTTCCTTTTGATTTTTTCCACGCAGTCTCTGCCTTTCATCCCACTCTGTATCGGAATAGGATGCTGCCTAGTTTCACCTCTACACTGACTGCCCACCACTCTGTGGCTGCTCAAAGGGAAGATGCCAATTCCACTGGAAAAAAAAAAATAATGAAAATACAGCATTTAAGGAAATGGTAACTCTCTCTTTTTAATCCTGCCAGCAGCAATGAGAAAGAAGACAGCCAATTTCACTGAGGGAAGATTAGTATAACACTTGTTGTCATACCATGAAAGTTCTTTATTTCCTTTGTTCTATAAATATTTATGTATAAGCAGTAGAGTTTTCAGTATCAGAATCAGAATTTGAGAAAAAGATATTCACAGCTAACTTTCTACCTAGACACTTCTTCCAGATTCCAGAAGAAAATCACACCTGAATCAAAATGCTACCTGAAGAAAAAACAGGTGAAAATGCCTGAAAACAGACATACTTGTCTTTCTGTGGCATCTGTTGGATACACTGCTCAGTGTTTCAGTTCATTAGTAGCATTTTGTCTGAGCTCCATCCTTTAAAGACTTAGGATGAAAGTAGTATCTTACTTACTTTGTGTCTCTGATGAGAGGTGCGCTTCCCAGTTTAAAACAGACTTTTTCCCCTCCACAAGATGTTTGCCTCAAAGAAAAGCTTTGTGCCAGATCAAACCCTGTGAAATATGATACAATGATTTAGTTTATTTAATGGAATTTTAAAAACGGAGGCAAGTACTGACTTTTAGCAAGCATGCTCAGTGACTTTCTAGAGTATAGAGTGACAAGCTATTTTGAAAACCAGTACTTCAAGTCCGAGAAACTTCCAATATTCATTTTATTGACAGAGAATCTATCAGTGCAAAATTCACTCAGCAGATGACTTTGCAACTTGAGAAACGCATTTGTTATTTCCTTTTATCATCTGAACTGATAAGAGCGAAGGATGTTTGGGAAAAACAACGGAAATGAGTGTGGCTGCAGAACTTGAATCAATACTTTCCAAGAACAACACGTTCTGATTTTAACCCCACGTTCCCAAAAACAACAGCAGCTTTTGGAGCATGGGGGTGGCATTCTGTACTGTCCTTTCAGTTTTAAAGCCAGCTTCAGTCAGACTATGATTACATGCACTACTAGCCAATTAATTTAGATATCTGTATTAATGCAGTCATTTACCTGAAACAGCAAGACTGTCACTGTTGATTTGTTTGAGATGACGGACAACTGTTTTCATTAAAGGACACACAGCACCTTCAAGAGAATACAGTTCAGTATCTATCATAAAATTCTATCAATGAAAAATTAATCAGAACAAACTGACATGACAGTGATAGTGATATTAACAGGAATGGTTTTTTTTGTTTCTTTAAGATATGAAAAACAGCAATAAACCAAATTAAAATATCTAAATAAGAGCAATGATATTTCAGATTTCATACTACACTTAATAACACAAGCAGATACAAATCTTATCACATTTTAATTCAGCTGTTTATGATTAAAGCTCACATGAACAATATAACCAGAAAAAAAACCCACTAAATTCTTACCAACCTCTTTCCATCTATAATACTCTCTAAAGCAATAACATCTGTTCTAAGGTGTTTTTTTTTTTTTATTTCTGGTTATATTATTAGAAAAATTTCTCTTTCCCCCACTAATGAACATGAAACAATAAAGCATAAATGCTTCATTACCATCACAATAATCTATTGTTACTTCAGTGAACAGTAATTTCAAAATGTGGATTAACAAGGATATAATCATATCGTATAAAAAACAATGTAAGCAATACTTATATTCTGAAAAAAAATGGTTGAAAATTAAGCAGCTTTACAGTTGATTAAGTCTGAACCAAGGTATTTAGGTAAACAAGTAGAATGTTCTAAAATCTGTAACATGGTAAATTCTAAGGTTAAATCTAACTGAATGCTTAGATCAAACACTGTATTATTAATATGCGGTATCTTACTTGCATAAAGTCCTTTCTTTTTACATATACACAAGAATACACACTTTTAAGAAGAAAATACAGAGAAATGTCACTTTTGTGCCTGGGTCAGCAGTAGGGCTCTTTCTTTAACAACCTTTGCAAATAGCCCTGCTAAACCCTAATAAAACTATCAAACAGAAGATGATAAGCAAGATTTGTCCCATGCGCTTATCGAGCATAGAGCTACATGTTGCACTGATGCAACTAAAAAGATGCTTGAACAATTCAGAAGCTGCTGAACAGTGAAGGTCAAGGGGCTTTCTGAAGTGTCAGTTCAATGAAAAAAGTAAGGAGGGATGTCCTACCACTAACCTGGAAATCATCTCTATTTAAAGATTTCCAAGAGCATCCAGACAGAAAGCTGGCATTCAAAATAGCTGTATGTGTAATCTTAAAGCGTGTGAAATATATCATTCATTCTGCAGTAAGGTACAAAAGCATAGTATCCTTCAAAAGTCTTAAATTCTATTAAATGTGTTACGGTATTTGATCTGGATTAAGAATAGCTGATTGGAAAAAACAGTAAAAGTGAAACTAAATTATATAGATATAATATAGATATTATATAGATAAAGATGCCTCCTGGCAACACGGTTAATGAAAACTATGTCAATTGTTTAAAGAACAGACTGGGTGAAAGACATTTTTTCATAAGATTCATCAAGTTCCATGTCCTTTATGTCTAAATTGCAATCTACAATTACAAATAACATCAATCATAAATTGATTTATTTCTAAGGCACAAAGACAATGTATCCTTTCTTTCCTTCGTATACATACATAAATACATGTTTATAAATGCATTTACCTTAAAGTTTCATGACAAATGAAATGAAACATATGCATTAAAAACAACAGCAATTCCCACTGTAAATTCCCAGAAAAGATGCAGAACTGTAAAGAATATTCATGTCGAAACCTCTGAAACCGAAATGAAATCTTTCATCATTTTTGTTTTGCGGGGAATTTTATGTAGTGTGAAAAGCATTCACTGGAATTACATACTAACATAGCAATTTCAATACACCATTTGACATACACATACACGCTATGGGACAGGAACAGGTTCACCTTAGATACCCCTTTAGTCTGCAAACCTCAGCCTTCAATCACTTATACAGATTATTAAACTATAGACTTTTACCTATAGACACTCTAGAACAATGAATGTGGTTATGGTAGATTTACAGACGTATAGTTACAAGAAATACGTTGGCACAAAGGAAGCCTGTTATGGCTGAAGCCACAATAGCATGGCACGCGTACACTGACAAATGTTTTTCTTAAATGTACATGTTTTCTAACCAGGGGTTTATATATTTATGTGTGTATATACATAAAGACTATGGGGCAGATGCCCTTTTTGGTTAAATTACTTTACAGTACTGATAATAAGAGCAGCCATGTATGACTTATTGCTGATTTTACCTTGAACTGCCGCGGTAAGCTCTAGAGAACCTGGGACACAACTGTTGGGTTTTTTGACAGCATTAACTTACATGAGGGCTGAGTGGCAAAAGACTAGAGAGCTTTAGCTTATTCCCCTCAGCCACTTTCTTCCAAGTCCATATAAAGACTCAGGCCTTAATTTCTGTGTTATCCAGATGATAGCAACGATTCCTCACACGCAGCAGACTGGACTGTGGACCTATTTTTATCAAGGGCGTAACATTCACTGCATAGACAGGCCATGTAAGTATTACTTACTTGGTTGCATTCCACATCCCCAGAAGAACCAAAAGGGTTACTACGAATTTTCTTCTGTCTCATGCTGCTGATGCACTCCTTTAGCCCAATGTTATTCTTTTTACCAGAGGACTAAGGCAAAACTCTAAAAATTAAAAACGAAACCTCTCCATACCAACACTGACAACTTTCATTGCTATAGACTGATGAAAATTCTTTCTCCAGTTACAGTTTGTACAGTCAAAAAAGTTAGCCTCTTCCAAGATTTTGAGTACTGCTGGCAGATCTTTGAATTTACTTTGGCCTGAGACAAAACAGACAGTTTAGCTGTTCATCCTGTGGGTAGCTGAATTTGAAGATCTACATGAAGACATTTAGGAAAGATAAAGAACAAGACAAACCCTTACCGCTAATCCAGGCATGGAAACCATGCACCCTCCTGCCCTGTTAGAATACCTTACTATAAAACTAATGAAGCCGTAAAAAGAATGAGCGTACATTTATACACTAGATTGCTCTGCATGTGATAAAACTGGGTCTGCTTGGATTGAAGTCCACAATTCATATTAAAATGGTAATGTCAAAGCTGAAGTTAACATACCTATAAATTAATGAGATCACCTATCCATAGGACAAATTACAGACCTTAACCTTTAGAAATTAATGAGCTCTATGTAGGAGCTTATTATCATAAAATCAACCTAATAATTTTGTAAATAAGTATTTATGCAAATCAAGCAAGTATATGAGACCACTGATCTTCTGTCTCTCCAATGAGATGCTACTAAGAAATTTTTTTAGATTTTTTTTTTAATAGCATTATGCAACAAAATTAAAGTAATGGCTTTGCATCTGGACTTATCAGCTGCAACATGCAGTGGCATGTTCTGAATACGTGGAATGATCAGGGCACCTGTTGAAGCACACTGCAGCTTCCATCTAGGCCCCATGCCCGGTTTTCCTTTCCATGCAAACAAGGACAGAGGAGACTCCGGCACACGCTTCAGTCTCACTCTTAGAGACATTTTTTGTGGGCACTTCCTGACTGGGAACTGTAGCTTCCAATAAGTACCCTCGGATCCTCCAGATCAAGTGTAACCTGTAACGGCTAGATTCACATTACAACTACATATCTGCTGCTTTATAATTAAACTTTATGTTCTGGTGAAATTTTCAGCTGCCATCAAACACCACTGATGTGCATGTTGCGAGGGCACTGAAGTTTCTATCAACAAGCATAACTGGCCAAATGAACATGGCCAAACAGCAAAGCCCCACCTAACACATACCCACATCCTATGTCGGACTCAAGCTTCAGGCAGAAATACGTATTAGCTAGGATTTGTCTCACACTCTTGCTGGATCAGGCTTCATAAATATATAGGCACAGGGAACATCTTCAGAGTGTGCGACGTATCTGCAAGTGTCAGCAATGACATCCAACGACTCCACCTCAAAGCTATTCATACTGACGATAAGCAGACCCAGCTGGCCTGCTTTCAAACAGGGTCAAGAATTCAGATTTCCTGCATACCCATAGCCTCATGTATAGAAGTATCAGAAAATCAGATGTGATTTTTTCGTTTTCCTTTTTTATTCTGCAACCCACATCACATTACCTTACAATACACGTGTTAATTAAGACAAGGATGGGAAGAGGAATGAAGGAGACTGAATCTACAATTTTGGTGATATAGGAAAGAAGTCAACTCGAAGTCTCATGACTATTTAGACGGTTATGTAAAGAACATAAAGCTTTGGCAGGCGGAAATAAGAAATCCATACCAACAGAGTTCAAGTGTTAGGATGCTCATGCTAGACCCTGGAGAACTGAATTCTCCCATGAGGAAGAGCAGGCAGTGAAAAACATGACTTCATACCCCAGATGAATATCTTGGCCATAGGAGTTGATGCTTTTTTCTTTCTCTGCCTTTCCGTAACAACAAAAAATGGGCTAATCTAGTTTACAGGCTTCAATTGCAAGAGTGTGTGTAACTGAGAATTCTCCCCTTTGTGGTATGGGGTCTCTCTTCCGTACTACTTACTACTAAGGAGCTGAAGTGGCTTTCTACAGCGTGCAGGCTTTCATGAACCACATTCTTATAGATACCTAAGGCTCCTTATTCACTGCCCAAGAAGACTTAGTATTTAACCACAAGACAAGGAATCCAAGGGTGGTGGCATCGCTTAAACACTGCAATGCTATCAATAGTTTGTGGATCCTATCTTAAATATTGAGAATTAAATATTAATAATATGAATACATTGTATATGAGAGTTACCGTAGAGCTATTATCTTGATTTTCAGAAGTATCTAGCTGTACTAAACATGAAAACCAAAAAGCTGAACCAACTTGCGTACTTGAAACCACTCACTGTATTTGGGGTAAAGTGCCTATCTAAAATTATGATCTAGAGCCAATACTTTTCACAACACATTCCACGTCAAAAGGCAGTGGAAATTCACCATGCCTGACAGTCCCAGGAGTTTGTTTATAGTACATTTTTCATGGGTTAGCAAGTGACTTTGAAAAACAGTAATTGTAAAAGAAAGTTGAGAAAGCAGCAACGATCTGGGAACGAGACAAAGTATTAATATTCTTAATATGAAGCATTCAGGAATGATCAAATTAGAACTTCATGTGTCACTACAGAAAGAGCTCATGTCCACACTCCAAAACCAAATGTTCCCAACAATAAAAAAAAGTAAGCTGACAACATGAAGAAAATATTCTTGAAGTCAGATCAAAAACATGATTGTGGGGAGCTCCTGAACCCTCTCACTCAGATTTGCTATATTCTGTCATTAGAAGTGAGTGCTTCGTTCTGATGAACGATTAGCACACCAAAACCTCTGGACAAGTGAGAACTGAAAGAAATTCTTGATGGGAATCTAATGGTTACTGGCACATGTTCCGAGCCTAAGGAGGACTGCTCTGAGAAGATCCAGCATACTCTGTCACTCTCTGACACTTTTTTCCAATACTGGTATTTATTTTTTTTACAATATTGACCCAGTGAATAAGTCCCAAAGTACACCCAGAATGCCAGCTCAGAAAGCTCTCCCTATGTATGCACACAAGTTAATCCTTTCTCTTGCACAAGATTTGTTTCCCCTAACACACTTCTTCCCTCTGCCTGTCCCCCCC
>VZSZ01003997.1:29170-45346 GCA_013398815.1 Ibidorhyncha struthersii
TTTTTTTTTTTTCTATTTAAATGTAAATATGCACATACAATTAATAAGCATGCTCAGCATCGTGGCAATTTGCAGCAGTTTAATCGGTTTTGTAAGTTCCTGCAAATTTAGTGGGGCTGTTTTCATCAGCATACCTTAGCGTATACCTATAGTCACCCACAAACATATACAATGTACTTATTACACAATCTTGAGCAGAATCCTATAGCATAGACTGAATACAGTACATTAAAAGCTTACTGTGTACATTATGTTTCTATAGCACTTAGTTAACATTGGCAAAATCAGTGATAAACTTATATGGCAATTTGAAAAAAAAAAAAAAACCAAACCCAAAACAAAACAACAAACCAAACACAAACCCCAGGAATATTGTAGTGTGTGTGCATGTGAGATGTTTAGACAATTGACTACAAATAATGAATTGCTTACCTTTAATTTTTCTTTTAGTGTGTTCCCCAGAAGCACTGAAAATGCCTGTACAGAGCTGTGCTAGTGCCGAGGAGTTGCTGGAGTGAGTCTCCAAAGAGTGGTAGAGGGGGATGCAGCTCTGTCCTTATTAGTCTCACACAGCGTGACCCTCCCACTCAGTGAGCACAGAATACTCTGCAAGAAAGGACAAACAGCCACCCAGACACAGATTTTACATAATCATACTTGTACATCCCAAGTCCAGTAACAATGCATTAAATGTTGTTGGTTTTTTTTTTTTCCTCTCCCTCCCCCCATCTCTGAAAATCCCAGTTCCATAAGCTAAACTGCCAGAGTATGAATGCATGAATGAAAGAGTATCTGGTTTCTAGTTGTAAAGAACCAATTATGTACATTAGCACACTGGCAGAAACTGGCTTTTATCACTGAAGTGTAAGCACACATCATTAATTTTATATACTTTGTCATAAATTTAAAAATCAGCCACCCAAGTAACAAAGACAGTGCACCTATTTATGGCACCGATGCTGCAAAGCAGAGCAGATTACTGACATTTGTTTTTTCTTTTAAAATCTACCATTTACAAACCTGAATGTTCTTGCACTGTAATATCGTGTGCCTGTGATGAAATGGTGAGATTGAGCACTGCCACTGACTCTCATCAGAATGTGCGAAACTGCACTTTTCTCAGGTTCTCCACGTGTGCTTGCGGCAGTTTTCCGTATTGCATTTTAAAGATGTAAACCAGATAGGAGGACGGAGAAAAGTAAAATGACTAGAAATAGATACACAGAAGACAGAGAGAGTAGGGCTTTAATTAAACATACCTCGTTTATATATACCCAAGATATATTTCATCGTTTTCTAAGTCAAAACATTCTGACAGGGAAAAAAGGAAGGTGGTGACTATTATATGTAAATTTATGAGCTTAACATCAATTTAGCTCAACTGGTCTTCAGGGCAGAAAATTCATAGGGTTAGCTTTTTGCTTCCCTGCGTCCCCCCTAACAGATTTTGAAAAGTATTTCCTCATTTCAACCAAGACAAATAGCCAGGATAACCAACACATCACACGGAAAGACATGATTATCTTTCTGGTTTAAATTTCAAAACAGTTGTTCTTCCCAACTTAGACTCACGAGAGAAAGATGAAATTGCAGCTTATGTGCATGTCTGCTAGGCTGTTTTATTCCACAACTTTGCCACAGACTTGTGGTGTAACTTTAGGCAAGTCACACTTCTCGCTTGCTCATTCTGTCAATTATAGAAAGTGAAGCTGCCTTACCTCGCAGGGCGAGGTGCGAGAGCCCAGTCCTACAGCTGACAAATCATCCGAGCACTCCCTTTGCCTTCGGACTGTTCATTTGATAAAGGCTTCAGTGTTGAGCCCTAATTCAGTGTTTCAACCGGAGTTGTGAGATCCTCGCGTGAAAGACCCTTTGTAAAAGCTCTGCTCCTAGTGAAAGGCATTGTCATTTTTGATTTGAAAAGAACTGCATTTCTCATTGCTCCTTCAAGCTACAAAATTCTTAAAATCTTTTTGGTGTACTTCATTTTATATGCCCTAAATATCTGGATTCAGCTGTGTTACGTGAATATACACAGTCTTATTAGTTTCAATGAATATAAGTTCTGAATTAGCCAAATATTTTAATTGCGTAACACTTTGCACACACAATCGCTTAATACTTTAAGGAAATATTTCTGTCCTTCAATGTTTCAGTATTGTTCAAGAGTCCAGATCCAAACTGGGTCTTCATTCCTAAAACCAAGGATGCTGTTCTACTTACCGAGATATCGACACTCCAAATAATAGAAAATTAAAAATACCTTATTTGGACCACATCAACTTCAAAACACTCCACATCTGTATGAAAGCAGTAAGTAGAAGAATTAGAAACCACTACAACCTTCCCTGGCTGACACATACGCTTCCTGTACTCTGGCCCAGATCTTCAGCTAAAGAGGCTTATGCCAGTTCACATGAATCAAAGGAATTACATCGATTACTACTAGCTGAGGACCTCGACGTTAGGGACTGCCACCATACGCATTTATGGACAACACTGTTCACATTAATGAATACAGTCTTGAATGTCTAGTGACATGAAAAGTGGGAACAAGGAAAACCTTACTGCTTACAAACTTCTGTCATGAGCCAAAAAAAAAGGGTTTCTCTCTCTGCCTTCCACAATATAAGCAGCAAAGCCACAACTAGCAAAACATCTGTTACCATAAACAGCTTAGAAATCCCAACCACCTGCACTCTTGTTCACCTGCAGTTTCTGGGGCACTCCAGAGAAAACATTGTCTATACATTGTCTGATCTCCTCTGTATTCGGGAAGTACTGGAAAAACTGATGCTATGAGCTGAAGAACCCCCAGCAAATGGATGATATCCTGTGTTATCTTTGCAGCAACACAGTTTTCCAGCTATCTCAGAGTTTAGCTAAAACGCTGACACACAGAAGACAGGATTAGACCCAGATCCAGGCAAGAGCCAAGGCAAATACACCAAGAAGCAGAAAAAAGAGAGAAATTTAAGTTTGAAACCATACTTAGCACAGACGTGCAGAGCACGTTTCATCTCCTGCGCCAAGGGTGAACTGCTCCACTGAACAGCTTTCACTTACAACTGCAGTTGCAGGCAAGAGGTGCTGGAAAAAGGTGACAGAATCGAGGGGTAAAGGGACAGATGTATATTTTCTTGAAAATTTTTCTTTATTGCTGACACTCACTTTCAACCTTTGTTTCTTTTTCAGCACAATTAGATACCCAAACCAGCCGAGCAGCATAATTCACTCTTGTCTGTGTGGTGCTAACAGATTTGTCTCCATCTCGTTAGACCCACTTTTTTTAACTTGTGTTGCTTATGACAACGCATATGGAGGGATGAAGCTGTAAACTTTGGCAGAACTCTTTAAAAGCAGCGGTATTCTTCTTGAAAACATTTTTTTAAAAGGAGATTAATTTGAAACTCCCCTTACCATGCTGTTTCTCACTGAATGCAGAGCTTAGTATTTCCGTTGTATAAGCCCGTATGCGGGATTGTTCCTTTCTAAATGATCCTTTCTGCCCTTTGCAAGATTTGCCGGTCATGACAACTGCACTCTGCTGAAGCAATTAAAATATAAATGCTTTTAAATACATTAGACTGAACTGTAATGAACTTAGGCAAAAGAGGTGGAATCCCAGCCTTGGCGAAGTTAATGGAAATTTTAACATTGATGTAAATGGGGCAAAAGTGTCACTCAAATGAGGGAACTTTGGCAAAAATTACATCAAAAAGGAATTATTTATATGCATGTGCACGCACACTAAGCACTCCTAAGGAGAAAGCCAACACAAAATCTGGATGTCACTTCATTTCTTCTATAGGAGATGAAAAAAGGAAAAAACCCCTAACTGCAACTTCTTTTTCTGAATACTTAAGCAGCACTCAGATTTTCAGTAAAGGGGCCAAATTAACCATCAAAAAGATGCAGAGAGAATACTTACCGCTATACTTCTGTGATATTAGTTGTCCTGGGTCAGACATTTTCTCCACTCTCTGACACTTTACAGTGTGCCTTAAAATAACCAAACACTAATAAATATAATGGTACAGCAACAAAAAAATGTCTGGACTTTATCTCCGATTCCAATGCCACTGATAATCGCAATCTCAAAAAAAAAAAAAGTGGAGTTGTATCGTTCATAATGTTTGGTACTATCTGGTCCTAATGTGTTTCCTATTTTTATTAATGACATTTTAATCCAAAATATATATACATTTCAAAGTAAATAAATCAATGTCTTGATATATTGCTTGTATTTACCAGTTGCAAACATGTCAATAGCTGTATCATATAATTGGTAAAGTATTCATTACCCTTCCAGAAAAACACTTTTCTGTGCATAGACTCCTCTTTAAAGTGTTAGTACAAATTTTCAGTTAAGTTTTTCAAACCTGAAATAGTGCCGGATTTGTAGAATTCAGTAAAACATCAATCCAGTCCCGGCTTAAAGAAACAATGCTAAGATTGATAGTGTCAAAATGTGTATATCCTTAATTGATTAAAAGGCATACTTTACTTTGTTTTCCTATGGATAGATAAATGCACGTATATAACCGTACTGCCATACTACAAACAGCTTGCTACATGTTCTATTGTTTCATGAACCACACAAAGAAATACACAATGAAGAAAAAAATCTGAACTTCGATCACTGTTTTTCTTTCTCTTCTTTCTTTCATATGGAATCCATCCTATCGTTAACGCAGGAAATACGTGTCTTTTTGTGGCTTTCGTATTGTACAAGAAATAAGTACCTGGTCAAACAGCTGATTAGGGATGAGAAAAGCTGAAAGGTGATTTTCCCAACCAAGTCAAAGCACGTCATCTGGCTCGTTTTAGACCGAAGTACCTGTACGTCTTTAAAAGTCATTACACATAATGAAAAGATGAAAGCCAGGTTTTGGGCAGCTGCGCTGGGAATTACACGTTTGCCCAGTACGTTTGTACAAATATCCTAAAATCCTACATGCAGTCTGAAAACATCTATAAAGCAGTGAAATATGTTAATTTAAAATTTATATAATGCAAATATTAGAGAAAGGAAGGTGAAGAGTAAAGGAAAGGTATCAGCAAAGTTTAAGATCCTACAAATAGACTAGGCTGTATAAGCCCTTCAGGCTTAAAGGGCAACTTTATTTTAGATCAAAATGCTGAATATTCTACGCTTTTTTTTTAAAACTTGAGGAAGACAAAGCACAGAGAGTCCAAGAAATGACAGTTAAAATTCCATTTTAAATTGTAACAAATAAGTCTAAGAATTTGCAAGTCTCAGTATCAGCCAGTGTCTCCTACTGTTGTGTCCTTTCTATCCAGGTAATTTGCCCAAATTTTATTTAAAAACAGAATACAACAATGATCAATAAACCACTTTTAGGTCCAGTTACGAATGGATTCAAACTTTCAGAAAGTAACTTCTGTAAATTTGCCTATGCAAGACTAACGGATATATGCGACCATCAGTTTTATCAACATAGTAGCTACAATTGTATTAACACATCCAGGATTCTCAGTTCATGCAGAGCTATTTACTGATATGTTATTTTAGTGCTCAATTTCAATACTGTCAAGCAACATAAAAATGAAATGTTAAAATGGCAAGTATTTTATTCATATTTATTGCTGAATAAATAGGCACAATAATCTGGGAAGCTAAATTAAGTGTGTATTTAATTTATATCTCTGCATCCACATACTTTATTCATGTTTCATCTAGGAGTTTTCATTTAAATTCTCAGGATTTAACCAACGTTATATTTTTAAGTCAGTAATTTTACAGATTTATGTAAGCTTAATGTCAGTCTAGAGCTATCGAGTCATGATCTCAGATGTAAAGGAACTCTGAATTCAATAGCATCTAAAGGCTGCAGCTAGAAGTGAGACAGAAGTATATGCAAAAAATCATCTGTTACAGGCCCTCTAAAACAGCCTACTGACCTATACGTATTGCAAGTCAACATCCTATGTCACCCTGCATATATATGTATTTTTGAGAGCTGAGGAATTTGTGCACTAATAGAAGATGACAGTTGAAGAATCTGTCAGACTGTGTTTGCATGACTATTTGTCTCTTTATGCATGGCAATTCAAATATATTTTACTGTTTATGAGTAATGCAAAATCAAACACCAGCTCCTAGAAAGGCCAGCATTTAAATAAATGGAAGGTTCTTAAACCAAATGTAGCCATGTAGTGTATCAAGCGTAACATTTGCATCAATCTCTAAATTGTTTATTTTTGGCACATCAAACATGGTTTGGACAGGATGGATGAATTTAATTTTGGAGCAAGGACAAGCAATTTAGCATGAAGATGCCATTTTGATGAAGGTTAGAGTAGCTAGGAACTGCTCTGGTGTCTTCCCTTTCCTGATAACTGGAATCCAGATATATCCTGTTGGTTATTTTAACTGGGTAGTTAACCTAATCTTGCCAATTAGTCATTGACTAATTGTGCTGGAACCAATTATTAGTGCTGGAACCAACTACGTTATAACAACTTAAACTGGCCTCCTGCAAATATTTAGTGAGGTTGTATTTTCACGTGCAAAATTATTCAAATGCATTTAGAGTTCATATCTACATCAGCAGATATAATAATTGTTAGAGCAGTAGTATCTGACATAGATAGATACATAGTAAAGAATGAACTTAATCATAAAACTTATGGTAGGAAGATGACCTTAGGTCCAAAATAAAAATTTTACTGAAGATAGCTACATTGCTGAGATGTTATCAGGCTGTATTAAGAGAAGGATAGAAACGTAGATCCTGCTTGTGCATGAGGGGGAAAACACTTTTCATGAAGATAGAAAATTTTGTGTAATAAAGTTGTGTTCATCCAGATGTTTTCAGGATGAATAATTATAGCTTGACATGCTTTCAAATCTATTTGGGAAAAAGAAACTTTGGTTCACGTATTAAAACTACAAAGCCAGATTCTTGAAAAAAAAAAAGTCTGAGAACTCACAAACTGTTTTAGGATGAACTGGCTCAGACAATCATCAGCAACATTGAGGTCATGTCTCCTATTGCAATATTGCTCCATTTCCCAGAACTTCAAATAGAGGTTATTTCTTTAACGAGCTGTGCATGTGTTACAGATACTTCACTGATCTTCAGGGAACTTTAAAATTTACTTCAACAGAGGATTTGAGTCCTGGTGAATAAAATTAGAAAAAAGGCTGAAACTGAATAAACTAAGCCTGTTGGTTTGCAGGAGTAAAAAAAAAAAACAAAAAAAAAAAAAAAAAAAAAAAACAAAAAAAACCCACCTAAATGACTACTGTAACCATAGAATGCCCATAAGTAGAAAAATACATAGCAGAAAACAAGAGCTTGCATCAGGCACGCATTTGTCTTCACACAGCGCTTACCTTCCCCACAGAAGTATTTCTTGCAATCAGGACCTAGGTTTGAATGCTGAATTGTAACCAGCCTAGTTACAAACGATGAAGCCTGCAAGCCTTCTTCAGAGTTTACTACATAAATCAGCGGGACGTGTGAGCGTACCCCACGTCTGCCTGTGGTACAGCACCACAAACTGCTGGAGGAATGTTCCCAGTGCACTGAGGAAGAAGTTTTGTCTATGCCCAAGCCCACTTCTGCAGTTACAGGAGAACAAAGGACTACACATGCTCACTTGATTTGGTGTATTTCTGCAGCGTGAAGACCACAGAGTTAATAAGCCGAAATAAATTTAAACATGAGTTTAAATCCAGCTTTAAACAGTACCAGTTTAGGCCAAGGGAATTATGTTCCTGTCTGCAGATGTAACCAAACAGCAAGTGCGGTGAAACCCAAATGCAAGTCATGTTACGTGACGTACCTGAGATGTCTAAATTAAGGGTGTAATTTACTTTGGGAAATCCAGGCTTGGGATTAACTGCTTTCTGCATGTGTCTCTCTTCCTTGACTGTAGAGTGACAGCATTCCTAACTTCAACCTGACGGCTAAGTTTCTGAACTCGGTGCTTGGTTAAAGGTTTTATAGAATCTGTGGACATCCAACACAAGTTTATTTAAACTTGTTAAGTAAGAACAGCACAACTTTTATATATAGATAAGGTAGTCTTATATACTTGGAAGTATTTTTTTTCTGGCTAAAAATTGACTAAAAATGACCTACACTATTATAACATGTTTTTAAAATTATGTAAATTGTTCACAAAGTAAATGGGACTGACTTAAATCAATGTGAGTTTGCATTTTTAATTACATGGGTCAAATTTTATGTACAGAGGACTTAAATGAATATTCCACAAGCCTTGACTGTAGCAGACGATTAAATATGAATTTTCAGTTACATCCATGTAAAAACTTCCCATTTGCAGAGCAACTGTCCTCAACATTTCTATTAACACAAACTTACCCTGTGCTACAGTAAAGATGTGCATATCCTTTTTAAATATAACCCTCAACTAGCACTCTTAGATGGTAAAATTTTGCATAGTATTTTTAGTGGATGACTTCCACTCCTGTGATTTTATCAGAATATTAAAGACAAATTTTCAAATTTGTAGAAAAGAGTTTGCTTATATGCTAGATGGTCTTAGGGAGTACAGACAGGTAGTCGTAACTGCTCAGATCCCCACCTTCCTATATTTTCCTTCATGTCATGAGTTGGTTCAGAAGTTTTAAATACTTCTCAGTCTATGCCATTGCCATTATGTTGAGCTCAAACACATGGTCCCACCAAACTCCCCAATCCTTTGCCTTGCCTGCATGTCTTTGTCTCTAGACTGGAGCAAACCAACAAGGCAAGAAAAGCCAGACAAGCAAAAGGGGCAGGAGACAGGAAAGATTCTTTGATATTTAGCCCATGGGAGGCTCTCACTGCTCACCTTGTTCTTCATTTTTTTATTACTTCTACAGGTTTTGTGTTTTTTTTTAATCTACATTATTTAAATATTACATAATATCTAATATAGAGCTAAAAATGTCTAAAAAATAAAACATCAAATTAATTTAGTAATTTATTTCTACTCCGTCTTTGAACTATTTATTAGTATGACAGCCAGAAGCTGAGGCAATAAGATAAAATGAAAGAAATAAAAGCTAAAATTAAGATACTAGGGTATCCTTTGACATAAAGTAGCCAAATGGATTGGGCCGGATTCCTTTTCATCTCTTTGTTAAAGAATTACAAGCTAATCTTGATGAAATCAGATGCACTTAATAATTTCTGGCATAGATTATCACACAAGACAGTTCTATTTTAGATGTCATCAATTTTAGAGTCCTGTAAGTTTTTCTGTTTAACAATAAATTGACATAACAGTGAAATATCATTATATGGTTAATTCCACATGGATAAGTGGGCATGGACATTAAGAAAAGACTTTATATCAGAGTGAATTAAGGATTTGATCTTACTTTTCTGGTATAGCCAGGGGATATGCTTTTGATGCCTGAGGAACACATAAACAAACCATCATTCCACCCACACCCCATATTTCAGTAGTATTTACCTTCTTTCTCTGAAGTTAACATACGTATTAAAAATTCTTCATACCTCTAAGACAGTTGAGAAGTGCCTTTGACAATATTTACTGAAGATCTATCGACATTAAGAACAGGAACACCACAACAAAGGAAAAAATGAAAATAAAAGAAAGAAATAAATTTCAGTATTAAAACAATACAATGAAAAAAACCCTCTGTAAACAACTCCATCAACTTAATTTCTAATTAAGTAACCCTGAAAACAAAAAGAAGTCACTATGGTTAAATAAAAAAATGAAACATTTTAAAACGCCTTCAATAATCCTTATCTAGAAATGAATTTTTGTCATTCCTTCTCTTACTGTTTCTCCCCCAAAAAAACTTCCTCCTACAGGACTGGTCGCAGTTCCACTGATGACCTTGCCCTCTGCTTTCAGATTTGCTTTCTTAGCACGGAGTCATTCTCTCCCCTGTTACCTGTGGGAGAGCACTACTATGTAACTCCACTCTGGACTCCCACTGGAAAGAACGAGCTAAAGAGATCCACATAGTGCAAGTAAAATGCTTCTGTCTTTCTGCAGATCACAGGAAGTGTTGGTAAGTTATCTTAGGGTGAAATTCTGGCTTTGCTGAAGTCAGGGTATGCTTTGCTATAAACTTCAGCTGGGCCAGAATTTCACACCTGGTTTCTATGACCTCTCTTTAGTTGTATGGGGGACTTCAATCAAGCCAGAATTTCACTCTAAACGGAAAGTATTACCAACACTTCCTGTCATCTTCAGGGAGAAGATAATTAGGAAATAAATCTACCAGAATGATAGCACTTGCCAGAAAGGCTTTTGTGGATCCTAGGCTGTGCTGTATTTAGTGGCAACAGCGTAACTTGAACAATAACAAAGATGATAAACCTTTGAGACCCAGAGACTGGAAAAATATTTAGAAGCTGAGATTTTGCGAACTTCTTGTCTGGATTATAATAGAGTCAGTATGGTATGCTGAAGTTAATACGATATTTTTTCTTGGTATGGTTGAGGTTCTTCCCTCTGTTTTGCTTTCTCATCCCTTTCCCACCCTCACTGTGTGTAGCTTCCCTATTTTCCTCTCCTGCAGGGGTTGCTGGAGTTCCTGATCTGGGACTTCCAGACTGACCACTCGTGATCTAGCCAGCTATCTACAGTCTAAGATATGCTTTTTTTCCAGCTGTAACAGAAAGACGGCTAAATGGCATGAAAAAGCAAATTAATGAGAGGAAACCTTTACCCTTTTTTTTCAGCAGGTTTTGAATGAGGTTTTCATATTGTCAACATGCTTTCAAGGCCATGATCTTTTCACTTAACTGCATGTTGGCCAAGATCTTGGCCAACTGTGTGTTGCCCAGGCAAGTTGTGGAGGCCTCATCCCTGGAAGTGTTCAAGACCAGGTTAGATGGGGCTTTGAACAACCTGGTCTAGTGGGAGGTGTCCCCACCCATGGCAGGGGGGTTAGAACTAAATGATCTTCAAGGTCCCTTCCAACCTAAACCATTCTATGATTCTTGAAGTGGAGCTATCTGCACATTATTCTGGAATTTATCAAGTCAAAAGATTTCTCATTTCTAAAAGTAGACTTAATAGAACCTTTAACAAAAAAAACTGCTTAAATAGAAGCAGATCACCTCTATTAGGTGAAACAGATTAAATAAAAAGGTTTGAAAACAAATCTACTCACAGCCCACTGTACCTTTGCAGGATAGGTCTTTCTATCACATTCTCCTGAAAAAAATGCAGCTTTCAGTTGTTACTTAGGTTTCATGGTCCTCCAGGTATGTCAAAAAGTCTTTTCATAACTGCCATCACTGAGACTCCGGTGAAGCTATTATCTTTAATGCAAGAAGTCTTCCTTGACTCCAGCTTCATGCTTCTTGCTTGTTTTTCTCTCCCTCTTCCAGCCTGGTACTGTTGAAGCTTCTCTTAGAATGGCTAAGGTTAGAAGGGACCTCTGGAGATCACCTGGTCCGACCCCTCTGCTCAAGCTGGGCCACCTACAGTTGCCCAGAGGAGACATTTTCCATCTGGGCACACTAAACTACTTCCAGAGAAAATTCTATTCTCCCTCAGGGGAGAGCAGAGGGTCCTGTCTTGGCGGCTTCTTTCCTTCCTGATGTTATAATACCCGTCATAACTATTTTGCCTGATTTTTTTCACAATCTAAACCATAAAAAAATATTCAGTCACTTGTGACAAATTCATAATTTATCCTCTCTTTGAAAAATATATCACCCAGTTTTAAATATATGAAATTATAATGACTCTACCACACACTAATAGTTGCATATATAACCACATTTATGTAATTTTTTTACCCCTCCCCCCCTCATTTTTCTCAATTTATCTAGCTTCAGGCTTCAGCCTTTGGATTATTATATGCCTTTATCTGTTAAATATCCTTATGGTATCACAAGTCGTATTTCTGTGTACAAACTTAGGCTATCCTCAACTCTTCTGAATAAAAAAGATGGATTGAGGGGCTTTTGTTTTGTTTTATCTGTTTTTCACTACAAAGCAGTGTAGTTTGGTGGTAGAGTTTTTTGTCTGTTTGTTTGTTTTGAAGTTTTTTTCCTGGAACCATTCCTGCTCACTGACATCAATTAGAAAGCAGAACGCTTGGATGCCAGAAGCTAACATAATGGCATAGTTATACCACCAATACCATATACAATAGTAACACAGCTACTTTACTGCTACTTGGTATTTCTTGCTGTTGGGCCACACTTTTTTTAAGCCATCAGAGTGTGTGTGAAGCTACCATAACCTCTCTTAAAAAGTTACAACTTTCCAAAATGCTGTATACCACTCAGTAAGCTTAGCCCTGCAGTATTTGCTCTTGCAAGTGTAATCTTACATTTGATTTCACTGTATCACCTTATTCCTGGGCAATCTAAATTGCCCCACAAAAATGGACGTAAAATTATTTCCTACTCAATCATTTTCATGTCAACAGCAAGCTATTCACAACGTTTTCTGGCCCGGTAAAGCTGTGCTCAGTTTAATGTTTATCTAGAGGTAATGTGATAGTTTTGCAGCAAGCCAGGTGAGCAATCTCCTAATTTTAAGGGAACATTCTAAGTACATGTAAGAACATTATTTTTTCGAAAACTGGAAAAATAGAATGGGTAAAGTAGGACTGAAGCAAGTTTTGAAGTTGCTTAGCAATGCCTCACCTAACTTGTAACTGCTTATATTTCAAAAACTATTTGATCAGTCATTAGTATCATTCAGACCTGATCCCTGTCATACAAGGTGTACTGAGGCTGTGCTTACAGACCTTCGTTATGTACAGAAACATTCAGATTCTAATGGCGGTCACATGGAGGCCCTCAAAAAAAAGTACAGACATAACTATGGAGCTCTTGTTGTGAAGGAGAAAATAGTAACAACAAAAATATTAATGCTTTAGATTTGTTTAAAACTCTATCCTATGGATATCAGGTCTTTTTAAAGAAAGTGCACACTGTCATCCTCCCATCACATACTTATGAACAGCTCGGCTTCATCTTCTTGATGACCTCCTCCTATATGTTGGAAGGTTGCTATTAGGTGTCCTGAAGACTTCTCTTCTCCATGCTGATCAAAGACCAGCTCCACACCATAAAATGCCCTTTTGTAACAACAAGTATACTGACACAGAAAGCAAATTCTTTGCAAATTGTATTTGCTGTACATCTTTTATGTAGCCAACATGGAACAAACAATAATTTGGCTACCAACTCATCTGGGTACATATTTTCAACTCTTCTCTATACCAGATTCCCACCAGCGTTTTTCTTCTCTGAGTGACTGAAAACATGCTTTGTGAAATGTCTGTGTGTCCTTCACCTCTACCAACAGGTATGACCTGTGCACCTGAGTCTTTTGTGCACTGCCTCTATCCTCCAGTTAAAACTTCAGACACTGAGTGCATTATAGCAAACAGTTACTTCAAATAGGGCAGAATTTCTCATGGTCTTTTTTTCTTTTGTGACTGTAAGAAAGCAAATGATAACACAGTGAAGAAGCAGGAGTGGAAAGTTTATTTCTAATATAGAAGCAAATATACACACAAAATAAAAACAAGTACATAATTATTTAAGTAAATACTTGCCTTGCATAACTTTAGGCAAAATCTGCACATTTCTAGTATTTTGCACCAGTAAATACTATCTGTATCACTTTTTAGTAAATGTTAGAAAGTATCTCAAGATTTAATAATCCAAAACAGTAGAACTTGTTTTGCATTTGTTTATTAGATAAAACATTAAATTGCTAGCATGCACTGTGTTACTGTGTTTAAGACCTGTGTGGTAAGAAGCAAAAAAACAATTCCGCCACAGAAGACTTTTTAATCTAATTAAAACACAATGTAAAATATATGAAATAATAACAGAAGATAAATGAGAACTACACTAATACATAAATGCACTAACTCTTTCTATAAAAGGGAGATATAAATAAGATGTAGAAAAAAATTTCAGAAACGATGACTTTCATGGCCATCAACCAGTTGTATGGCACTTTAGGTATTAAACCAAAAATTAGTAGTAAGGAGTACTTTAAGACATGAATGAAGGCTCTGTGGATTGGCTTATGAAGGACATTCCATATCTTAATAGGCAGTGTCAAAAAGGGGGACAGATTTTGGTGAATGAACTGAGCACCTCAATGACAAAACAACATGGTTGCTGGAATAAAAGAATGCGAGCAGACACTGAGGTCTGTCAGTACAGAAAAGAGAGACATGGTTGTACAAACACGTACTAGCTTGTCTGTCATGCAACAAATAAGAGACCAACAGAGACTGGAAGATGAAGGTGAAACGATCAACACGACCAGATTTAATACGATTTTCCACCTCTTTTTGAATTACAAAGTTCATCAGAGTTCAGAATGGAAATGCTATGGTTGCAAGTATGGGAAAGAATTTTTTAGATAAGCTAGTCATACAATAATAGACAAGGATTAATTCTTGAATATATAATAGTGAAGAAATAGCAAAATTTAGGTATGGTCTAGTTGTGTGTATCTACAGAAATGGAATTATAGGCTTGAATGCTTTGGAAAGCAATGGTGGTATCAATAGTAACAGAGCTTGACAGACAAAGATTAAGATTTGGAGCAACCTGTTTTAGATTTGAAAAACTGGACTTACTTCAAATTTGATATATACTTAAGTAAAAAATCACTCATATATTACGAACCAACTCTGGAAGTTATTGCTATGCTAAAACTTCTGAGAAATGAGAAATTTCTCAAAGCAAGGACTTGAAGATTTGGCTTCTACTGAGATCTCTGGCAAACCTGCTATTGACTGCATAAGGGATGGAAACGATATTGGAGAACTTCACAATGGGAGCCCTCTGGTGGGTGAAAGAAGAAAATGCCCCCATAATGCCAATCGCAAAGAAAGACTCCTGCCACTTAAGCTGGATTTTTACATCTAAGATTGCAGTGTTTTGTTATCATTAATTAATTAAAATTTATTTATTTGAATCACCTATTACGAAATGGTGAGTTTCAACATCATTCCTCTATAATTATCCTCTGTGGTTTTCTCCCTGTTACTCTAATGATTATTCAGCTGCAACCCAAAGAGAAAAGCAGTTCACTCACAGAAAATAAATGAAACAGAAACAGTATGTTAAACAAAATCCTTGTCAGCCACACAGAAGAAGTATTACTATACCATGTATCCATCTCTGCTATTTCTATTACCAGGGACAGGGAACATTAAGTCTTAGAAGTAGCTTGAAGCCCCAGTATTCTTTTGGGTCATGTAAAATAAACATTATACACCCCAAAACTTTCAATACTGAATAAAGACTGAGATTGCTCCTCACTACATACATACACAGGCCTGGCTCTGCACGGTTTGTATATACTCAGTACCTTTTGACTCCGCATGTTTAAAGATTTTCTGTCTCAGGATGCAGGCAGAGAGATCAGTATTTGGTTGTATCCATATGCACTGACAGCCAAGTGATACATCATCCACACAGTTAAAGATCACACATTTAAGAAAGGAAAGAAATAGCAGAAAGTAAAATGATTTGCTCTTCTGTGAAGTCAAAACTACAGATGTAACTGCTGCTATGCTGCTACTGATCAAAATGGCCAAAATGATAAAATTTCAGTCAGCAGCCATAACCTCATGCCATTCCTCCTCTCTGTGACACAGCTTTGTAGTACTGCCCTACTCTTCAATTCCTGGTGCAATTGCTGAGAATAACAATTTCCTTTGCATTGTCCTAAATGTTATCTTCTGCCTAAATACAGTTACCCTGTGAGTGGCATTAATCACGGATTCATTCAGGTAGGAAGTGACTCTTCAGACATTTCTTGTCCAACCTCCTGCTCAAAGCAGGGTCATAATGAATCCAGACCACATTGCTCAAGGTTTTATCTGTCAAGTCTTGTCAGTCTCCAAGAATGGAGGTTACAAAACCTTCCTGGGCTATATGCTCCACTGCTTAATTATCCTTACACTTTTTCTTTTATTTTCTTCCCTATATCCGGTCAAATCAGAGGGATCTGGACAGGCTGGACTGATGGGCTGAGGCCAACGGTATGAGGTTCAACAAGGTCAAGTGCTGGGTCCTGCACTTGGGTCACAACAACCCCATGCAGCACCACAGGCTTGGGGCGGAGTGGCTCGAAAGCTGCCTGGCAGACCAGGACCTGGGGGTGCTGGTGGATGGCCAGCTGAATACGAGCCAGCAGTGTGCCCAGGTGGCC
>VZSZ01003997.1:45709-55860 GCA_013398815.1 Ibidorhyncha struthersii
AAAAGGGCAGACGTGGTACTTGGGGATATGGTTTAGAGGTGGTTTTGTCAGGTTAGGTTAATGGTTGGACTCGATGATCTTAAAGGTACCTTCCAACCTTAACGATTCTATGATTCTATTAAATCGTCCTATTTCAATTTATGTCTGCTGCCTCTCCTCCTCCCACCATGCACCACTGAATCCGTTATCAGATAACCTCCTTGCCAGCACTGACAGCTTGCTGTTAGGGCTCCTGTTGTGGTTTGAGAAAACCCACAACAGTTTATTGTTGTTTAGACAATTATTCTATCACCCGATGACCTCTCCCCACCTGGGAAGGGGAATCGGGAAGAAACAGGGAAACCTGGGGGTTGAAATATAAACAGATTTAATAGAATAAGACTGGATAATTAACATTAATAGCACTAAAGAACAAATATTGATCCTAATACCAATATAAAATATACAAGGATTATACTCAGCCAAGTGTATCAGTAGGAAGTTGTACACTCCCAGCAGTGACAGCAAATGTCACTGTGAGTGCTATGGCTTCGGGAGGACAGGAATGCCTCAGGGGTCTGGCACTGGGGCAAGAAGTTCTTGGGATCACCACCATCAAGGCAGAGAGAGCACTTTGCAGCAAACTTTCTAATTTATATTGAACGTGACATTCGTGGTACAAAATAACCCTGCTGGCCAGCTTGGGTCAAGTGCTCAGGTCTCGCTCTTCCTCATCCCTGCACCTGGCGAGCTCGAAAACACTGAGACCTTGAAACCCACACACTGCAGCTGGCTATAAAGCAAATATTTTCACAAATTCAGACACTGGAGTCTTCTAAAAGTGCAGTTTTCCCAAGCATTAGAAGAGAAGTTAGTCCTGTGTCGCTCAAACCAGGACAGCCCCCACAGCCACTTCTTCCCCAGGCTGAACAAGCCCAGCTCCCTCACCTTTCCTCACAACGCAAGTGCTCCAGACCCAGTCATCCTGGTGACCCTCCACTGACCTTGCTCCAATTTATCAATGTATTTCCTGAACTGGGAAAATTAGATTCATCAACTCTTTCTTTCCACATAGAAGCCTTAAGCCTACCTTTTTCTCATTTCAAAACAAAAGGGAACTTCTGTGCTGCTGGATATGGCTTTAAAGCTGATTTTGTTGGTTAGAGATGAGGCTCAACCATTCACTGTAACACAAAATCACCTCTCCCTGTGCTGCTAGACAGCACTTAATGTTCAGGATTCTTTATGCAGGCCATATGCTAGGTTTAAATAATGTAAATGGCTTTGAATCAGTCTTCTGAGCCAGAAGAAATTCACCTTTATCATGAAGATTATCCTCTAACGGTACCAAATGATCAAAACCCTAGCCTTTGTTGAAGTCCTAAGAACAGCTATACTGAGCTGGACTAACTGAAAGATAGGAACTGGAATGGTCGAAAGACTGTGCAGGTTCCTGTATGGACCCTTCAGTGCCCACAGCAAACCCTTTGGAAGACAGGGAGCGCTGAAGAAGCTTCCCTTTCAAATCCTGCCCATTTCTGGCAGTCCCCTGCTTAGGCACCTTCTGAGCTTAAGGTTGCTTCTCTATCAGTGTGCTTAATACTGCCCGACAGACCTCTCATCCATGATTTTCTCTATTAATTTTTAACGTATGCATACTCCTGGCATTGAAATCATCCTAAGGTAAGGATATCTATTTTTTTAATTGCATGAAGCAGTCTTTTCTAAGTCTGCTGCTTGTTAATCTATTTTGCTCCCAATTTTCTTGATATGAGCACAACTAATTATTCTCCATTCTTCCCCATGTCAGTCAAAACTTTTCAAATTTCTATCATTTCTCCTTGATTAGCATCTTTTCCAAGACGAAGGTTGCAAATTATTCACTCTTTTCTGTGCACAGAAGCTACTCCTTGTCCTCCTCTAAACTATCAAATTATGTATCTTTTTCTGACACGAACGTCAAAACAGCTCACTCCTCATGAAGTATAACAATTTGGTTGTCTATCCCCTTCCTATTAATATTGTTATTTGCCTTTTTTTACTACCTCTGAAATTAAGTTCTTCAAAAGCCAAACTCACTGGCAGCTTTGCCATTAAATTCATGGGGTCAGAATTTAATCTATTGTTCTTCTTACTCTCCCATCTAGTTTCCTCAGTCCATCCTGGGAAAATCTCCAAACGCGTTCCTTCCAAGTTTATGCCTTGGTCACAGTTTTCCCATGTATAAAAGACTAGAAGTATCTCTAATCATTTAGGACAAATATGCAGAAAACTAGTTTGGATGTTCTAATATGAGCAGGCAGTCAGTTCATTATTTGACTAGTACCATGAGAAAAAGACTGGGGAAATCTCTTTTTATTCTGACTGAAAACATCAGGCAGAATGTTTCAGGTTAACACAGCAGTTCACCTCATTTTTGTTGTGGGAATGTTCACACATTTCTATTGTGGAAGTTCACATTGTTTTCATTCTTATCAGCTCATACAGAACTGTAATTTGCATACAGAACAGCTTTTAATTATTGTTTTTTTTGACAAAGTTTTAGAAATAAATTGACCTTGAAGGCTCCTAATCGTTTTCATAGCCCTCATTAAGGAAAATGTTACTGACCTACACCCTTTATCTCCTGGAGAAATGAATCACTTCTGCCCTCAGACTCTTTTTTTTTTTAATCCTGTTTTTGTTAAAGTAAGCAAAGCACGGAACAGAACAGAAAAGAACCTCCATAAACGTTATTATGCCGTTGTTGGTAATATATTAATAGAACAACCACTCTAAATTCTTCCGTAGGTTAATTCTAAATTTCAAACTCAACTATTTATTTTCACTTAGCATTTTGCAACCTTTTAAAAGATGATCTCTGCTCCAAAATAAACAAAAGACTTTTCCCCTACTTTAATACTGCCACAGCAATAAAAGACACACACATCTTAATGCACAGATTAGCTATTCCTCTCCACCTTGTGACAGTTCTGTGTTTTGATAAAGAGTTTACTAGTCCCAGACTATGTCAGGTTTTTCTTCGTATGTTAGAAACTCTCACGTTCTGGGGACTTGGGTTTGCCTAGGACAATGATCCATTTATGTATATCAACTATTATGTATATCAATATGATGTATATAAATTATTTTGTGGCATTTATTATCAAAAAATATTGTTAAGAATGACATGATAAATAGACACAAAAAAACCACAAATTGACGGCAGAGAAAGCCTATCTTTAGCCTCCAAAAATGATGACTCAACCTTTGACTTGGGTTCCCTGAAGAACAGCCTGCCAGTGCTGACGGGTACTGGGAGGAGCACCGCTGTATGCTTACCTGCTTCATAAATGCTTTCCCTAAATTCCACTAAATGTTGAGAAAACCTTTTTCTCACCCAATGGGACCATTAGCTTTCCTCAGTGTGACATCTTTACTTCTTTTAAAAACTGTTCTCTTCCCTACGCTTACCCAAAATAAGAACTGAGCTGACTTAAATCGAGTTAAGGTCAAACTAGAATTTCCATGAGGTTCATAAAACTATGCCTTGTACCTATTTTTCATGTAAATGTTGAGCCAGTGATAAAACAGTACAAAGTACTGATACTGAAGAAGGCTTAAAGGGAAAATGAGGTTTTGTCTCACTGAAAAGGAATGTTAGACCGCACTAAAGCTGAGCACTCTGAAGACATCAGCATGACCGAGGAGCTTGAAACAAGGTAGTATTTTAGGATACGGAAACAATACAAGGTGCAAAGACATAAAGGATGCACCACAATGTTCTCTATTAACCTAGCAATAAATAACATCCCAGTTAATTTAGTGAATGCCTTCTAAAATATTTGTTAATGATCATGCAGACTGATTCCAATGTTGTCCTTTTTTTATTTTTTGGCCATGCATGATACAATGGAAAGTCTTATTCATAAAATGAAAATTAACCCTGAATAGAGTTAAAGAACAAAACCAAAGTTGTGCTACTGGTTAAATAAGGCTAAGTACTGAAGTACACTGATGGAAAGAAAGATGCCCGCGTTGACATAATACCGTATGACAAACCAAACTCAGAAACCTAGTTTGGTCTGCAGTAATGGTAAATGAACTATGGCATTAAATCGAACAGAAGGAATTTCAAGAAGTTACAGTCAATTTTCTTCACACAAGTTTGAGGACTTTTAAAAAAACCCGAAATTAGTTATTACTACCAATGGTTAATTGCATGTACTTGCACAGTACCAGGGCCAGTGTGTTCTGTGCCATAGGCCTTAGAGGTTCTACGGGATTTTAAGCCACGCAACACAAAGAATAACTACACCTTCAAGTACAATACCATGATATGTTCTGCCAAATAGTGCTAACACCAGTTTTACTACTTCTAACATGAAGAAAATAATATATATATATAGAGAGAGAGAGAAAAAAAAAATACAGTTTATCAGAGAATTTTAAAATACGGTATTGCCATTAGCTCACATGCTTTCAGTCCCCTTGAGACTTGTGGTATTATCAAGTGGCGAGAACGGCAGCTCAGTCAGGCGAGAAGGTGCACCTGCTCCCTGTTGGTATGTACACTATCTAGTTCAAGTATGATACTAATCCCTTGTCCTGGTCAAAATGAAGACTGTATCTTGTTTCATATATTTAATTTCTACAATATCGCTCCTCTTCTTTCTGTGTCTTTTCATCACATGAATACTTTATTAATAACAAACTTATGGAATTTCCTTTAAAGTAGCATCTAAGCCATTTTTCATAGTTTCGACTTATTTCTCATTATATATAAGAATTGCTACTACAATTTTTTTTTTAGATAAAGATTTTATTTTATAAAGAAAATAGATTTTAAATTTATTTTAAAATTTCTTTTCTTTGTAATGCAAAATTTTTGCAGTCCTTTTTTTTTGGGTACTGTGCAACTGTCCTGCCTGGGAAAGTGAGGATGGTATTTAGGGAAGGCCACTTAAATAAGGCTTTATTTTTCCACAATATGACTGCTGGTGCTACAATACACGTCAGTTTTTTTGAGGAATACGGTAAGAGCATTTTCCTCAGACTTGTTCATCCTATTTTCATTCACACATTCTCTCACTGATCTGTAAAAATCCCTATTTTTATTTTTTTTTTTAGTATGTACAATAACAATTTTTTAGAAGTCAGTTAATTATTACCTTGCCGTTCGGGTGAAAAGCCCACATGGATTTATCAGCCCTAGCTACAAACATGTCCAACAAAACCTTTTCAGAAATCATTTAACTTTTCATACAGGCCCACTTTTTGTACTGTCCTCACCCTGTGACTCCATGTATGCCCCACACAAGGACTTCGATCCACTGTTGCTCTTTAGCGCATTCACTGATCTTGCTGCCCATCATGGCATCTTGATAAGCTTTTACTTGCAAAAGCAAGGAAGCGTGAAAGAGGACAAGACAAACCTCTGAGTCTTAGGCAGGAAAAGAGGCACATCCACTACTGGAGTGTAGGGGAGAACAGCACCACAGGGACAACTACTAGGCTCATCTTATAAGCCATGCTAGCTTAACCTGGCGGCTGGAAACACAGCACTGATGTACACCACTGCAGCCAAGACTGTATCTACTGATCATGAGGATCACAAGCACTCACGTGGCACCACACTATCTTTCAGCTGGGAGGTGATCAGTAACTTTGGTATAAATGAGGCCACTTCACTGGCTGACCCATACCACAATCCTCTACCTTCTCTCAAGCAATCTCTCCCTACAAAAAATACACCTGTTCTTATTTGTGCAGAGTGGAGATGTTTCTTCTGCACTGGTGACCTTATCTCTTATTTCTTGATTCATTCAGTCTCTCATTAACTAGTCTTAGTTACCAATGTGCCTTATGGAGTTTTGTTCTGTGGTTGCTCATGTTCACCCCATAACACAACAACCCAGTAGAGTTTTGCTGCCACCATCCTGAGCACAGCCCTAGGAATAGCTTTGTCTGCACAACGGAATGGGCAATCTGGGGCCAGAAATCAGTAAAGGAGAAAGCTAGTGTTCATGGATGACCTAATCTTTTTCAGTTGGAGTGGAGTGGGAACAAATGAACGTGTCCCACTCTCCTAGCCAGGATCTTCAAATTTATATTCAGCAAAATAAAGAAGTACAAAAAAAAATCAGGCCATATTCTGTTTTGGTCTCACAAAACCAGGTGTGTCAACAGAATCTTAACAAACAAAAAAGACAGTTACCTGTCCTCACAGCTTAGATACAGTGTTTGAATCCTGCAGGCTACCTGACAGATTGCAACTCTAATTAGGTTTGTGACAGTCTAAGACATAAAACCCTATAAAACGAAAGTGTTATGCATACGTAAGCATAATATCTTACTATGAAGCAGCACAGCAGAAGGGTATAGTGGTAAAGACTGCTGTGCAGACTTCTAGAGAAAACTACAGGTAGACTTGGGACATAACAAACAGTAGCTGTCCTAGAACGTGTCGACAGGGACAGTGAAAGACAAACATAGCCCTGGTATGACAGGAAACATCTAACCAACATATTCTCAAGGGTGGTCCTGTCAATAGACAATGTGAATACTCAGAAATCTGACCTCAAATTTATCCGTGAGCACCCTCTTACAGAGCTGTGTGAGTACAGCCATAAAGAATGTTAAACTCGGGTTTCCCAGGAATACTAAACAAGGGATGGAGCAATCCAAAGCACGAACACAGACTGGGTGGAGAATGGATTGAGAGCAGCCCTGCGGAGAAGGACTTGGGGGTGTTGGTGGATGAGAAGCTCAACACGACCCAGCGATGTGCGCTTGCAGCCCAGAAAGCCAACTGCATCCTGGGCTGCACCAAAAGAAGCGTGGCCAGCAGGTCAAGGGAGGTGATTCTTCCCCTCTACTCTGCTCTGGCGGGACCCCACCTGGAGTACTGCATCCAGCTCTGGGGTCCCCAACATAAGAAGGACATGGACCTGTTGGAGCGAGTTCAGAGCAGGGCCACAAAGATGACCAGAGGGCTGGAGCACCTCTCCTATGAAGACAGGCTGAGAGAGTTGGGGTTGTTCAGCCTGCAGAAGAGAAGGCTCCAAGGTGACTTTGTTGCAGTCTTCCAGTAGTTAAAGGGGGCCTACAGGAAAGATGGGGAGGGACTCCTTATCTGGGAGTCTAGCAATAAGACGAGGGGTAACAGTTTCAAATTGAAAGTGTAGATTTAGATTAGATATTTGGAAGAAATTCTTTACTGTGAAGGTGGTAAGACAGTGGAATAGGTTGCCCAGAGAAGTTGCGAATGCCCCATCCCTGGAAGTGTTCAAAGCCAGGCTGGATGGGGCTTTGAGTAACCTGTGAGCAGAAAGTGTCCCTGCCCATGGCAGGGGGGGTGGAACTAGATGACCTTTAAGGTCCCTTCCAACTCTAACTGTTCTATGATTCTATGATGAAATTTCTGTCTCCAAAAGATATCACAAAAGTCAACACATCAAGTGAACAGCATTTTAAAAATTGAAATTTATAGGACTTATCTTAGCACAAGGCACAGGATAAAGGCCACTATTTGAATAATTAAAAAACCACTAAATTTGCTATTAAACTGTGGGAGTTTTTACATTTTTGCATGTACTTGACACCTGCAGTGTCCCACCCAACAGTTAAAAAAAATTGAAGTTGATACTCTGAATTCTGTTTGTAGACCATTCTTCAGATTAAGATCTGCTGATTTCATTAGAATAAGGGATAAAGTGCTTTAAATTTTAGGGAATAAGGAAAAAAAAAGTCAGATAGCTAGTGGTAATGTGGCATTGAACTTCCATTTTGCCTGCTCTGTACATAAAACCATTACTTCCATTCTGACAAAAACTGAAGTTCTTCCTTTAAACTATGAATTACAGTAATCATTTTATACACAGGGAAATGAAAAATTTTTCACTGAAACCTTGAAAACCTTCCTTGTTACCCAACTAAGACAAGGTTAGCAGCCATATTTACCAAATATGAATGGATCTGACAGAGCAATGCTAATGTCTTCAAAATTACCATTTACTGAAAAAATACAGGAAGATTTTAACAAAAAACTCAAAGATAAATTGTATTTTTCTGTTAGTGGGAAGCATATAATTTGGGGGGGGAGTTTTTTTTTTTTGCTGTTCATTAAACTACATAAACTCTTAACTGTTTAGAATGGAAAAGACTTTTTGATCATGCTGAAGTTACTCTTATGGCTTATTTACTAAAGCAAGTTAAATATTTATGTAATCATTTCAGTCAAAACAAAAAGATTTGTGGTAGGATATAGCTATAGCATTTCTTTTTTTTTTTTTCAGAAGCCTTAATTCTTAACTAGTTACAGGTCTCTTATGTTTGGTATTTCAATATTTTATTGATAAAGGTATGCAGTGCTGTACAAACTATAAAATCTTTACAGGCTCCAAGGGCAAATTACTTCCCTTCCCACTTGGGGATAGTTTATTTTTAATGCTGTTCTTTAAGTTTTTAATTCTTCATGGGTTCTAAAGCAATTTTGAGTTATAACATACATATTTAATAGTAACGACATCCAAGGAAATATTTTCTGTGGTGAAGATAATATATACACATTAACAGTAATATATTAAAAAAAAACCCTAAGAGGACGTACACAACATAGTTACCATTTAACCCTAAACAGGCAGTAAGACGTTATTCAGGGTGGTGTTTTCCTTCCAGGTGTTTTCACAGTTTAAAAGGATAAAGGATTGACTTGCCACTTCAAGTAAACGTCATTTCTTTAAATCATAAATGGTTTTAAACTGTAAGAGGGTGGATTTAGATTAGATATTTGGAAGAAAATCTTTACTGTGAGGGTGTAAGGCACTGGAACAGGTTACCCAGGGAAGGTGTGGATGCCCCATCCCTGGAAGTGTTGAAGGCCAGGTTGGATGGGGCTTTGAGCAACCTGGTGTAGTAGGAGGCGCCCCTGCCCATGGCAGGGGGGTTGGAACTAGATGATCTTCAAGGTCCTTTCCAACTCTAACCATTCTATGATTCTATGATAAATATCTCAATTATTCACAAGTCAAGTATTTCAGTGTCATGTGCTGAAAAAGGAAGGTTATTTGGTACTAACTAGATATTCTTTGAGAAGAACTATCTATCTGCATAGCATACAGCATTCTTAAACCTAAGGGCTCAAACAGGAGACAATTAGCCTGTTAGTACCTGCAGGGCTGTTTCATGTTCTGCTTCCACAACACTCAGACCATATGCATAAAGAGATGGGAAATGCCCTTCTGCTTTTAATTCCCTTCATCCTGAAGAGTCTCTATTAAAAAAAAAAATCACATAGCAAACCCACCCAGGACTTGCGTGTTCACTCAGTAGAACTCTTTCTGAAGTCCCTCAATTTCCACTACAGAGAGCTCTTGGGTTCCTAAATTAATTTTCAAAGAATGTATCACTGGACCATAGAACAATTCAGACTGGAAGGGGCCCCAGGAACTCACTTAGTTCAAAGCACGGTCAACTATCCCTTGAAACCAGGTTGCTCAGAGCATTATTACCCCTATGGGTTTGAAAACATCCAAGAATGCACAACCTCTCCAGGCAACCTGTCCCACTGCTGGAACTGTCTGTACAGTGAAAATGTTCTCTTACACCATGTCTGACACGTTCTTTCAGTTTATGTCTGTTGTCCCTCCTCCTCCCACCATGGGGAAGTGCCTGGCTCCATCTTTCCAACGGCCTCCCTGCAGGCACTTGCAGACTGCTGTTTGGTCGCCTCAAAACATTACTTGGTTGCCTCATTACTTGGCTCCTGAGTGCCATCGCTCACACCCCCTTGCAGCAAACAGACACCGAGCACCAGCATCTGCGGCTCCAAGGCTCCCTTCCCCAACACGTCCCTTCTCCCCTTTGTGAAGAGCCCAACCAAAATCCCCCGCCTGGCTGTAACTCAGCTCACGAGCACTGTCACACGCTGGTGCTGCCTGTACTACTCTCGAAGTGAGCGAAAACCAGACACAGGTGACAGCCTCTCCTTGGCAAGCCCCAAGCCCTCTGCCGCTCATTAGACTCTAAGCCCGTATGATTTGCTATGATGATGAGCTATGATTTGCTCTCACAGCGAATGGAAAAATAGCAGAGACCCCTCCGCCCCCGTCCCGCACACGCAGCGCTGGCACCGAGTGAAAGCTCAACCCCGGCACCATCGCCTGCCGGCGGTGGAATGAGCCTCTCCCGCT
>VZSZ01003997.1:56057-66701 GCA_013398815.1 Ibidorhyncha struthersii
CAAACGAACGCGGCGGGCAGCCCATGCGCGGCGAGCCCCTGGCCACCCGCCGGCAGCGGGACGTGCCACAGCGGCCAAGGGCCGCCCGCTGACCTAACTAAAGCGAAACCTGTCACCGTCACAGGCAGATGACGTCACACTCCGGCAGCCGCTAGGCACAGTCCCCATGGTGACGTCATGCCGCCCCTTTAAATTCCCCCGCCTCAGAAGGGGGCGGGCCTGCTGTNCCTCAGAAGGGGGCGGGACTGCTGTTGCTGACGGTAGCAAAGATGGCGGCGGCCGCCTCCGAGCTGCTGACGGGATGGTGCCTCTTCGGGCTGGCGCTGCTGGTGAGACGCGGCTCTCCCGCGGCCCAGGCGCACCCCTCCACACACACTTTCCTTCCCCTCCCCGGGGCCGGCGGGATCCTCCCGCCTCCCCCTCCGCTCGCCCCGGCCGCTCCTCCTCCTTCTTCCTCGGCCCCTCGCTGCCCCAGCTCCGCGCTTCCCGCCCGGCCTCCGCGCTCGGCCTGTGGCCCCCCTCGCCTGCCCCGGCAGCGAGCGCTCCCCTGCGGGTCCTGCCGGTGCCCGGCAATGGCGGCGGCGGGCAGAGCCCAGGGCTGAGGGGGCGGGGCTGCCTTGCCTTCCTGCCCGGGGTATCAGCGATGCTCGTCTGTGTTTTAGCTTGTTTTTCGTGTGCGGGTGCCGCTCTTGTTGTTGCTCAGTCTGGTCGTAGGGAAGGTACAAAGAGCGAGGGGTGTGTGGTGAGTGTACCACTGGTGCGTGGGGTCAGGTAGGAAGTGTGTCGGCGCCTGTGTGCCAGTCGCCGATACCAAGATACAGGGTTTAACTTCAGTACCTGCTTTCTGGCATCCTTATTATGCAAATCCTAACTACCTTTCCCTGTGTATTTCAGGCTATTCTAATTTTCTGCTGGGTTTATGTGCGCAAGTATCAGAGTCGGCGGGAAAGTGAAGTCATTTCTACCATAACAGCTATCTTCGCGTTGGCAGTTGCTCTTATTTCATCAGCACTACTACCAGTGGACATCTTCTTGGTTTCCTATATGAAAAATCAAAACGGTACATTTAAGGTATGGTCTTTTAAAAATCTTAATTGCCTCTTCAGGGGAGGTGCTTGTGTTGAAAGAGTTATCCAC
Organism: Ibidorhyncha struthersii; assembly: GCA_013398815.1. NCBI lineage: Eukaryota > Metazoa > Chordata > Aves > Charadriiformes > Charadriidae > Ibidorhyncha > Ibidorhyncha struthersii. The sequence goes on from VZSZ01003997.1 coordinate 57,195, forward strand.
GTGTTTAAAACCAATGCTAATACCTGTTAGCTTTTTGGAAAGCTGGGATGTAGTACTGTGAATACAACACTGAGCTCTGTTTGTTATTTGAACCGGATTTCGATTACTTGTATTCAACGTTTTACTCATTTCCAAACACTCATTTGTTCTGTTGTGCTAAAAGGAGTGTGTATACCATCCTGAAGATATAAATAAATCTCTTTAAATGTTGCTTTGTAGTACATCATAATGGGGCACTGCAGAATGGAATTCGTAGCTCCTTTGTTCAAAACCAGCACTCTTGCAGTTTAAGATTATTTTGATTTTGTTTTTTGCCAGCATTCTCTTATTCCGTTACTGAGACATTAAGACTTATAAAGATTTACTGTGTTAATCTACCTGTAATGTAGACCCTGGGTTAATAAGCACTTTTTTAAAGAGAGAAAGCTGGAAAAACCGTTGGGGGAAGGGGTAGTATCTCTTCTTAGCTGATACCACCTTAACTGAACCAGTATTTTTATACACTCTATATACAACTGTAGGGGGTTGCTGTGCAAAATGAGTTCTTAATGAGTACTCACTGTAGTCTGCTCTAAGCATTGCTGTGAGTAAGAGTTCTTGCCAATGCTTAAAGCATTGGCCTCTTTACACTTAGGTAAAAAGGTCCTTGAAGGTAATGACCCAGTGTCTTTGTGAGGACACTGCCATTAAAAACACGTCAGACAGGAGCGTATTAATAATTTGGTTTGGAGCCTATCTGGATCTATAGTAAAAGAGGTTATTCTGAAACAAATGAGGGAGTGGGCAAATAGTTAATGCCTGCACACTAGGCTCAAAGACTGTATTCCCTTCCAGCCATACTTCCAAAGGAAAACCAAGGTCCTGCCAGATCCTTGGTAATGCTTCAGAACTAGCTTGCAGGCAATACAGTGCCTTTTGGCTGATGCTTACGTAAATGCAAGTCATAAGAAGCATTAAGAATTGAGCTGTGACAGTTTTTGTCATGTTTATTGCTGAGTGGTAATACAGAGTAAATTAAGCTGTTGTTCAGTAAAGTTTGTGTCTTCAGACCTTCTCTGTTCAGAATTAGAATGGATATAGGAGATGGAAGAGACCTTTCATATGTCATGATACTAGCAGTTCAATGAGAATAATACTGAGTATTAAGAAATATATTGAGCCTGACTAGCTAGACAAATAATGATGTAGCTAGGCCTAGCTGAAAAATGCATGTCTGCTCGGAACTAAGCAGAATTTCTTGTTGCAAAGCAGACCTGTTTTATTAATGTATTCATTCCCTGATTTGAGAAACAGACGTGGAGGAGAATAGGAGTCTGAATGTAGTCGTGCATTCACTACAGTCTTATTTAAGGAAGCGTAATTAAAATACTGTTTTTCTTGAGCTAGATTTCTTAATGGCCAGATATTGTGGTATGATAGGCTGAGTAGATTATTTTTAAAAATTATACCTGAAAGCAAGCTTTCATGCTTGTGATAAAACTTTTATTTCTTTAAAGTACCTTTGCCTCTGCTTCTGGGTCTTCTTGGTCCTGCCTAGTTCCTAATGTTGTAGATGCTGCTGATGGCCTGTTGAAATAAAATGCTTAATGCTGCCATGCAGAAGACTTCTTCCTCCTCTTCTAAGGCGCATCTGAATGAGTTTCTAGCTTTGCAGCAATGACATGAGATCTTCTGATATGAATACATTTGATCCAACATAAGTGTTGAAATTGTGATATAGAAATATTAATTTGGCCTTCCTGATACAGTTGAGTGGATCTAAGTCACTCAGAACATACAAACCTGTACATAAACACACAGCTTTATTGATTTGGTAATTTCAATTTAGGAGTAATGTCAAGTTAGGAGGTTGACAGCAATTTAATGCGAGATCTTCATGAATGGTTAAAGCTTTTAATTCTGTCCTGGGTAACATGCTGCTTTTTTACTGCTGCTTCACAAGTAGGACAGACTGGATTGGCTTCAGAATACTTCCAAGAGACTACTGTCCTTCCTCTGGACTATTCTGTCAAACCCAGCAGCTCCAAGGCATTATATCTAATGCTGGGGTCTGAAGGACTATGACTCTGGCAAGGATTCTTTGTTTTGCATGGCCAGAGTGAGTTAAGCCTTCGCTAGATTCTTCTTCTCAGTGCATGTTTTGAGGTGGATCAGGTAGTGGGTGTGGATAATATTCTCTGTAGATAAATCATTAGTTCATCAACAAAACCTTCCAACTGGATGATTTCAGAGCTCATGCCAAAAGAGTAGTGGCAGTTACCCAGATCCTAGGTAAACAATTTATTTTGCTGTTCGTACTCTTTTCCACTACCTCTCAACTGTAATTCCTAGTGTCAGTGTTAAAGAGATGAATCATAGAACAGTTGGGGTTGGAAGGGGCTTTTAAAGGTCATCTAGTCCATCAACCTCACCTGCAATGGGCAGGGATGTCTTCAACTAGATCAGGTTGCTCAGAGCCCTGTCCAGCCTGACCTTGAATGTTTCCAGGGACGGGGCATCTGCCACCTCTGTGGGCAACCTGTTCCAGTGTTTCACCACCCTTGTGTTTTAAAAAAAATTCTTGTATCTGGTCTAAATCTTCCCTCTTAGTTTAAAACTGTTACCCCTTGTCCTATTGCAGCAGGCCCTACTCAAGGGTTTGTCCCCAGCTTTCTTATAAGCCCCCTTTAAATACTGAAAAGCTGCAATAAGGTCTCCCTGGAGCCTTCTCTTCTCCAGGCTGAACAGCCCCAACTCTCCCAGCCTCTCCTCATAGGAGAAAGTCAAGGATACTCAACTTACAACGAAGAGGTACGATATGTAGACTTTCAGTTCATTTTTAGTGCATCTGACCCTGCTATCAACTTGCTGATATTCTTGAGGTTTTTCTGTGAACAGACTTGTAGCAAACTCAGGGAGAAGCATGTTACACTGATAGCAGAGGTAAAATAGAAGGCGTGGTCTGATGGTTTGGAGTTTTCAATGTGAATTGTGTGTTCAGTGGCAAGTGAAGGTATGTGTCCTGGCTACAAGGATTGGCTTAGTTGTCTGAAGTGTAGCAACCAGGCAGATTACCTTTCTCTGAAGGCTGTCAAAATCTTGCTGTTTTCTGGATGAATATTGTTGTGTAGCCCATTTCCATCATGTGTTCTGAGTTGTCTTCCTTGACAGCCTTCGTTAACTTTGAGGTTTTGTCCATTTTGACAGGACTGTTATACATCTTTAAATTAAGACAAGCTGTTCTTTAGTATAAACAAGTGGCTTGTGGCACTTGGTACCAGTTGGTGTCTCTCATTGTATTTTGTGAGACTTATCAAATATTATCTTGAAGCTTTTGTAGTGAGTGAATTGAGCAGTTTTGGTATTAGAAGGTTTTGCAGAGTACTTTAGTCCTTTAGGAAAAGAGCAGTGGTGCATGGACTTGGGTGGTTGTTATTCCCATGTACCATAGAATTCATTGGAGCAACACCTTTTCTGGAGGCTGGGATTACTTTGATTTGTAGTGCTGTTAAGCAGGGAAGCAAGCTTTTGGTTCTAGTACTAATCAAAAGGATTTGAGTATTACCTTGTAAGCGGAGTCCTCATAATGTTCACCAGCACCACTTTTATCTTGAAGGTTTTGGCTGTTTGCATTGACAGTGCTTTAGTTTGTGCAGTGGACTTCAAATACATCCAGTTGGATCTGATCTGTTTGATCTGAAAGCTTGTTTGATTTATAATAAGCACTTAGAAACAGAAAACCTCACCCTAGCTTAAGCACTTAAGATTGCTGCTAGAACCCAAGACCTCTGGGTCTGACCTACAGGTCTCATAAATATTTAAAACCTAGCTGATGCTGTCTTGCAGCAGGATGACTGCTTGAAACAAGGACATTATCATCACCACACTGTCTCTCTTTATTCTATTATTGATGCAGCAGAAGGCGGGGGAGATGATGAGAACTCTTGCTTTGTAAATGTATGGATTCTTGCTACTATATGAAGTTAAAAGCCAGTGGTGTTTCTTTCTGGTTAGATCCAACACCTCACAAAGTTTGGGTCTCTGCCTGAGCTGTTAAAAGCCAATTGTCTCCTTAATGATTCAATGAGTAGTGTCTGTTTAATGGGAGATCCTTTTTGCAGACCATTCTATTAAGATTTTTTGCATCTTGTGGGGAAACTCATTGTGTAGCTGCTGAGAATACAGAATCACTAGAAATACTGGATTTTTTTTGCTAGGAAGGCGTTAGCTGAGAAATCATATCAACTGGGACTATGCTTCCTGTTCGGAGTAGGAATTACTACTGGTGAAATAATACTTGGCTGAGATAATCATGGTAGCCAGATGTGGCTGAGATATGCATGTTTCTGGATGTTACTCTCCGTATGGTAGTCAAAATCCTGTCTGTGCCATTTTGGAGGTAACAAGCTGGAAGATCTGAGACCTGGATATGAAGTGTTGTTATATCTAAGGAAGCTATGACCCACTCTCCGGTCTTTGGTATTGCATCTTCCTTTTGAAGGCTCTGGGAGAGGCTAATCATTAGAATAACAGCTTCATCTACATTTGAAACATCACAAATACTGAAATCTGGAATGTTATACCAGTTTAAGCTCTATTAAGGTACATTTGTGGAAAATGGGATTTTCTTCACAGAGTACTTATGAAATTCTTGCAGGGTCCAGCAGTGACAGTCAAAATGTCCCTTTTAACAGGGACAAAAGTATGAAATTCATGGCTGTTCCCCCACCAAAAAGCAGGGAAGATCAAAAATGTCAGGTTAATGTGTACTGCTTTCATTTGGGGACATTATTGGTACAGTTTGAATAGTACTGTTCTGTTGAAACATGCTAGTGTAAGTTACTAACTGGACACAGTTGCTGGGAGAAGGAAGACTCCACCCAGTGATTATTGGGGGAAGCAAGTGTTCTTCATAACTAATTTTCTGTGAATGTAATTATAAAATGAATCTTTTGAGGAAGCTTTGCTTTGGTTTTAGTGTTTAGGTAAACTGGAAGTGTCTTAAACTGTTTTTTATATCCTTATTTACATAGCAGCATTTTATTAATCAATTTACTTTCTACACTTGTAACTGTATTAAGGAATACTTAAGCATAATAGCTTAATGTAGGCCATCATGCTCATTGCATGTATCCCTGCAATTTGTGGATTCCCCTATCTATCAAAACAATGCATTGTTACAAGTGTTTTAAAGGTGATATGATGTATGCTTGCTAAACTGCATGGAACAGAATGAAGTACAACAGAACAGTGCAGAGTACCTAAATTCTTCAGATCTTAAGAGAATTTGTGGTCACATTTTCATATCTTAAACTGCTGTTGAAGGCAGTAATGAATTCTCACCTTCCTAATCTATTGTGCTTCTAAGGTATTTGCTGTATGTATTGTAAGCTTGGGCCATAATGGATGGAGAAGAAAACAGACTATATCTAGAGGCTGTCCAGATGAGTTCTTAACTGAGTCTTGGATGTGCTCGTCCAGTAAACTCATTACCTATCAACTTGATATTAGCACTGCTGCTGAGAATGTCAGAGCTCTGACCCTCACTGGGTAGTAGCGCTTCTCGCTTTTGACAGGACAGTGCTGCTGTCACTAGCTTTTGAAATGGCTCAGATGAACAGATTACTGCTTTCGAGTTGCTGATGATGTGTGCATATGGATAACTTGCCAGTAAGAATAAGGATTTTTACCTCCTTGGTTTCTTTAAGTGTGGGGCTTCAGCAGCTGTCTGAAAGATGACATAATAGATATGATATGCTATTAACTCAGTTTGTGTTGTAGCTGCTTCTTGTGCAGAGTAATGCAAAATTTGTAAGTTCAGGCATGTGTACACAATGGTGAAATGTGTGCATCTTTGCATCTTTACACCTTTTAATGTAAGGTAATATCTGAATATTTTGATATGCTGCGATGTATGTTTCCTAGTATATTATTCTGGTCCTGTACATAACTTAATTTGAGCAACAAAATGGAAAGCAATTACAATGTTTTAAAGTTCCTGTTATAAATGATGTTCTGGAGTTGGAGGAGAAGAAGTTTTTTGGCAGTTAAGACCTGTTGTATTTCAATTACTATCTACCTGTTTCTGTAAAGTGGCTGTGCCTTTTAAACTTTGGATCTTGCTGTTGCTTTTGTTGCTTATTTTTGGTTGTTGTGGGTTTTGAGTGTCTCCATTGCTCATAGGAGACACCTTTCTTCAAATACTTCCAAGTAAGTAGTGCCACCTATTCAGTTCAGTCCTGCTTTTCCCTTAGGTATAATTGAAATAATGCATTTACTTAATTTTTAACAGTGGGCAATTTAAACACTTCAATATTCTGTGTATGTATTCTTAACTTATTACAATCAAATTCTTGTGGTGTTTTTTCATACAAATGCCTAGAATTTTTTCTGTTGAAACGCTGTTGGGCTTGAGCCTGACAGCCTTTTAAGATCGGGCTTAACTGTGTACTTGACAGACACTTAACTTAAGGTTTTGCTTCTGTCCCTTCTGCTAAAATACTTTTCATCCTTTCTTTTTTGCTGATTAGATGATGAAATGCATGTATACTTTTCTACTGAAATTCCAGTTGGATGATAATCTATTTCAGACAGTGAACTTTATAAGCTCAATATAAAGTGGCCTACTGGCAATCTTAATATAGTAATGTGAAGGAGAGTGGTGCTGGTGTTCTGAGATAGAGAAATGAATTGTTTATGGTATGTCATCAAACCCATATCCCATGAGAGTTTAGGCAGTTCTGAGAGAATTGATAAAGCAAGTGTTAAACTACTTTAAGTCTTATCATATGTAGTCTTTAAGGGATATGCTCACTGGCATTTTTCATATGCTCTGTATTAGTGCACGCGTCTGAATAACAACTGGAAGGGCTTGAGCTTATGAGTTTGGAAAAAGCCTGCACACACAAATTGGGAGGAGCTTTGACAGTACTGGATCTCTTCTTTTCTCACCAATCCAATTATGTTGGTGTGTCTCCAAAATTGTTAGCTTTTGAAGAATTTTGCTTCTGTATAACTCCCTTTTTTGATCTTGACTGCACATAGAGTGGATACCACAAGACCAGAAGAATTCTGGAATGTTTAAACTGTACAGGCAGGCTTGGACCTCTGATCATGTTACAAAACATTTAGCTTCCTGGAACCAATAGTTCCTCTCAAGGAGAAGAAAAAAAGGATGAGGGCAAGAACTTGAGTTTGGCCTTCTGTCTTGGTGTAGTTACCAACGTAGCTAGAGTTTTACTTTCACTTCCGTTCTCTGAACGGTTTCCTGGGACTGAATAATGTGTTCTGAAAAAGATCAACTTCTGCTTTTGTTCAAATAAGTGATATCAATGCTGTTACATTTGGGGAGTAGTAGGGTCTAAATCCTAGCGCGCATGGATGGGTCTCCTGCAGTTCTGTGGTAAGATTTGAAATATATTACTCTACTAATTTCTGTTAAAAATTATGGCTTCTTGATCAGCATGTGACTTTTCGGATAGGAACTTTGGGAAAACAATCTGCCCTTTGATATTATATAAAGAGCTTCAGTGCTTAGGCCAGAAATTCAAGACTGGCATACAGTTAGTGTCTAAACTCTGCTAGTGTGCAGAGTATCAAGTAATCCAATAACTCTTTTCTAATACCTGGTTTAGGGTACTATTTTCTGAAGTGAACTTGAATATTCATCTAATTTGAGTCTTGGTCAAACTAAATGTAAAGGCTCATAATTCTGAAAAAGGAGATGATGGCTTAAACTGGGTGCATAACTAATAAAAGTTTGTAAGGTATAACTGAGCATAATAAAAAGCTATTTGCCATTCTTACATCTAAGTACTGTTGTATCTGTATATATATATTTTATTCATAGGTATACTGTGATAAGTGCTCTGTGCATTGTGTGTACTGTGTCCAGCTCTGTGGTCCACAGTACAAGACAGACATGGAGCTGTTAGAGCAGGGCCACAAAAATGGTCAGAGGGCTGGAACACCGCTCCTATGAAGAAAGGCTGAGAGTTGGGGTTGTTCAGCCTGGAGAACAGAAGGCTCTGGGGATACCTTGTTGCAGCCTTTCGGTATTTAACGGGAGATTATAAGAAAGATGGGGGCCTGTAGTGGCAGGACAAGGGGCAACAGTTTTAAACTGAAAGAGGGTAGATTTAGATTGGACATAAAGAAGAAATCTCTAATGGTGAGGGTGGTGAGGCACTGGAGTAGGTTGCCCAGGGAAGTTGTGGGTGCCGCATCCCTGGAAGTCTTCAAAGCCAGGTTGGATGGGTCTTTGAGCAACCTTATCCTATTGGAAGGTGTCCCTGTCTGTGGCTGGGGGTGTTGGACTAGATGACCTTTAAAAGTCTGTTCCAACCCAAATGATGATCTTAAGAGACCCTGTTACCAAGATACTATGGGAATTAGCACAAAACACTTGGGAGCTCCCAAAACTACTTGATGTTCTTTCTGATCTGTAAAATCTTCCCTTTATAGAATTGTCCTGTGCTTATTCCTGTATGCCCTGTCATTTGCACCTTTGCTAGCACTATGTAGCCAGGAACTTTTTAGTAGTAGTGTTTTTTTATATCTATGTATTTGTGTTCTTTAATGGGGGATTATCTTGCAGTGTTGCCAAGTACAGTAGTAACAGGAAGTGAAGTACTATAGAGATTCCCCAAAGAATATGGGTCTTTATATACTATTCATATCTAGACTTACATGCTTGAAAAATAGATGTTTCATACCTTAGAAAGGGCCATCTGTACAGAATTAATTTTTCTTCCTAGTTTGAAGTCCTATGAAGCAAATTCTGCCTTTTCTATTGAGTTGCATCTAGAAAACATTATCTTGCTTATCTGACTTTTCTTTCTAGAAGGTGTTCCCAACCTCTAGTTTATGTTGTTATTTCTGTGACTGAAATCCAGTAATGTGGATATCATCCTCAAGTGGGAATTTGAGGCTGCTTTTTTAGCAATCCCAGTGTGTCCGCCTTACTGATACAGAGCTAGTGCTTTTTTGGTTGAGAGGTATTGACTTCAAAATGAGTGCATCCTTGACTTGATTGGGTCCCTCCATTAATGCTTTGCATGTGCATGTCTTCTGAAGAGTTGCAAAGCAGATATAAATGTGTTAATTATAAAATTAAATCCAATGCATCCAACTGCTGGGCTGGGCAACTCATACAGCTTAGTTGTCTGTGGTCTTTTCTAATGTACTACACTGTTTCCAAGCCTGTTATATGTTGGATTTTGTAGAAAACTCATCCTGAGGACAACTTTGTCTCTGTGATGACTCAACTGTGAAGCTTAGTGTCTACTGCAGTGCTCAAGGTCCAGAAGAAAGGACTAGAACTGCAGATAACCATATCTCCAGTGGTCTTTTATAAAACACCTTGAAAAACTCTTCAGATTGAGCTTCAGACCCAATAGCTGCATTGTCTGATATGTATCAGTTTCATAAAAATAGGTATTCTGAGTGCCACTGAAGTAGAGAACAAAAGTAAATGTACTAAATTGTTAGCTGCTAAAAGTGATGTTTACTAATAATTTTATTTCAATT
>VZSZ01003997.1:66722-157941 GCA_013398815.1 Ibidorhyncha struthersii
CTTCTGTAGTGTCTGTCCCCTGAAATGCAGCACATTCCTTAATCATCTGTTTGGTGAATTAGCTCTAACTTAAATTCCAGCCCTTAAAATAGGCAACTTGGGTGCTTAATGCTTTTCCTTAGGCATTTAATATCAACAGTTTTTCTCAGTTCTGTAAGAATGCTATTGAATTAAGTGTTCTTCTGTTTCATTTGATGTTAAATGCTTCTATCCTCTATTACTAGGACTGGGCTGATGCTAATGTTTCGAGACAAATTGAAGATACTGTACTTTATGGATACTACAGTAAGTATTTGACATCTATTTTTTATCAGTCAATAGCACCTTTAAGTGAAGGCATGAAGTTTTTAGGGATCATACTGCATTATCCCTTTTTGGTTAAACATTAGTCTTAGTGCCCTTCAGTGAAATTTTTAACATTCAGGAGCCTCCTAAAAATGCTAGTATACTGAAGGTGAATCCTTGAAAAGGCTAATGATTTCTGTCATATAATCTACTGTTAACGTGTTTCCTGTGTATGTATTTAGAGGTCCATTAAGGGAAACACATGGCTTTGCTTTAACTCTTATGGCATTTAATGTATGCAGCAGTGTGAAACTTGCCTACTGTGTATAAAGTTTGTGCAACTGTGAGTGTAACACCTGTGTTTAGGTTCAGCAATTAGCATATTTGAAGTGAGAGCTACTGTAAAGGAGCATAAAGGAGTTGATTCAAGAGTGGTAATCCTAAACAAAACTAAACCACAAATGAACTGAAATAAAATCTAATAAAATAACTGTTCACCGAACCTCTGTGTAGTTTTAGATCAGTTTATTTTAGTATAGCAATCCAAAAGGACAACTACTTATGAATATATCTATATGTAAAAGGTAGCTATAGAAGAGTGATGCTTACTGCTGTTTAAGTGAAATGCCTGACTTGGTCAATAAGAACGCAGAGGTAGTTGCCTGCTTTTGGTCATGTTTCCTAAGACTTGAAGTTTTTTGTCTTGGAAGACTATGGGTTGGCTCTTTTGAATACATTTTTTTAGATTGGGAAATAATTGGTTCTAAAGAGTGGATTTTTTTCTTGTTAAGTTACAGAATACTTATTGCCTGCCGGTGATAGTGACAAACCAGAATGTGCAGTTTCACACTGAACGAAGCGTAAAGCCAAAAGTAATAAGAAACTTCTGTTTTCAAAATGGAATGTTTTAAACAGTAGTTTGTCTTTCACAAAGATTCTTCACTGTAGAATAGTGTAATTGCTTTGCATTTGCTTTCTACTCTTGTTAGGTTGCTAAGGTCTTGTTTAACAGCCCAAGCATTTCACAACTCCTGATATGGAACCGTCTTCTGTTGACCATTTTCTATAGATCTGTGAGACTGGATGAATTTCTGTAAGATGTTTTGGGCTGACTGAGTCTTTTTAATGCAAAATGTCTCTTGGTAAATCCTGCACTAATTTTTTGAATAGATTTGAGCTTAAACACAAAAAAACTGCTTTTGTTTTTGGTCTATCTGGACAGGTCTACTTGAAATATTGTAGAACTAATGTTTTATTTCATAGCATATCCTCCAGATGGTGGTAGAGATTTAAAGATGGTTTTAAAAATATTTTTCTTTTGTGATTTTAATTTGAGGAATCGATGCACACTTTTATAACTAGAGCTACATTGAAGTGAGCAGTAATAGGCAACTTATTTCTCAGAAGTCTCCATCATTCCTGTATAAAACCACAACTTAATGCCTCTCCTGCATCATTAGGTCTAGTCCCCTGCTGTTGTTGCACAGCATAGTGACATGAAAGCTGAGAAGGAATAAGTTAAACAATTCTTCCAGTCTTGTAATACTATTCCATTTTTTCTACATGTATCCTCTTATAAAAGTATTTGGTCTTGGCATGTTTTTTTTTTTTTTTAAATAAACAGCATGAGCAGAACTGAAATCTCCTTTTGTACTTAAGGACATGAATACCAGTACTTAGTTATCACTGCACTTTCAAGAGAGATAAGAATGTATCTTACTTGCCTCCTGTAGCTTTATAGTACGAATAATTGGGGCGTTTAGGTCACTGCCCTTCCATCCAAGTCACTTCTAATTGTAGCAAGAATTTGGAGGCTGTGGTTTAACTGATGTTTTAGAATATTAAGGATTACTTTACTACCTGTATTGGGATTTACTGAGAAAGCTCTCAGAAAATGCATGAAAGCTTTTTTACAAAGTCATTAGTCCCCACGAACAATGTTCTCTTATACCCAGCTGGTTTCTTGGCTAGACTGATACAGAAGTAGAATGTCTTCATACTGATAGAATGATAAATGAGGTAACTTTCAGAATGAAGCTTGAAATAACTGTATTTTAAAGTTGGACTTAGGTAGCCTAAAAGCTTGATTTAGGAAACCAGTCTACTGATTGCTTTGAAGCCATAGTGGCTTAGTGTCTTAATTCTCATAAACCCAACTGTAGTAGAATATGTCTGCCAGTACTTGAGTGATTGAAGAATGATCAGTGGTTGCCAGATGCTTTAAAACAGCATGTCAGCTTGTGTTTGGAAGGAAAACCCTTTTCAGAAAGGGTTATAATTAGAAACCATCCAATAGCAGTTTCCTCTGTACCACAAAGAATTAGGCTGAAACAATTGACAGTAATCTGGAGCTGCGCTCTGCAGGTCCTCTTCTAGTAAGTAAATCCTACTCCTTGGAGTCAGCTTGATGTTCAGTGTTCTTTGGTAAAGTTTTGTGAATGGTGAAGGGATGCCATTGGGAGATCCTGGTCTTCTTGTGAGGTAGACTGAGTTATCTTGACCTGTCTGTTAAATGTCTCCCAACTATAGTTTGGCAAGGAATGTCAGCTAAATTCTATGGGCATCTCTTTGGCTGTTCTTTAAAGTCTAAAGCTAAACTTCTATTTAAGAACAAAAGGAGTGGAAAATCAGAAGGATTTTCTTAAGTCAACAATAGCTACTGTATGGTGGTTCCTAGGTTAAAGTAAGAATTTATGCAAGATAATACTTGGTATAACTTGGATGATTTTTACATGGAGTTTTGTCTGCTTACTGCAAGTGTTTGATACCAAGTCACTGACACAAGGATTTGGGCTTCTAGGAGTTAGTAGGTGCAAGTCAAATGTGGCTACATGTTTTCATGGTGTGGTCCTAGGAGAAGATGTGATAAATACTGTGGAAGACTTGCATAGCTGGACTTAACAAGTATTGTGAAGTTGTGTCTACAGAAATACTCTCCTAATAAGTGTGATTTTTGACAAGCGGTGTGCCAGAACATAAATTGAAAGTCGTCTGTAGTATTGACACTTACTGTGTTGAACTGCTTTAACTGTCTTGCTTCAAACAAGTGCGTGAGGATGACTGACATTCACTACTTTTTTGTATTTGTTAACTTTCACTGAGGAAAAAAAGATGTCTGTCCTTGTAGTTTTGATGAAAAATTGTTTTTATAAATTTATTAGATGTGAAAATAATATATTTGGGAAGTACTCATCTTAGGTTTTCTGAAATAGATTGTGATTTCTTAGCAGGAGAAGTGAGGCAGTACATAACAAAGCATTGTTTTAAGCAACTTAGTAGTATTGATGTTATGCAATGCACCAGTAGATGATACCATCTGGAAAAGCAGAAGTTTTATGTGATGGAAGAATCTTTGGGTCATATAATATTCTTGAGCTTCCTGTGGTATCTCAAAGGCATTTGAGGGACTACATTGATCTCAATACTTTGCTTGAAATTTTCCAAATTCTTGAAGATATTTTGGTTCCTTCTACTGACTGTGCTTTGCTATTCTTTGTTGTTGCTGGTGGTGTTCCTAGTTGCCCTTGCATACTTCAAGGAGGAAAAAACCCAAGTTAAAATGTAATGAAGGTGCCATTGCTATAATTCACTTGAAGACTACTACCAGGTCTAACTTTCTTATAGTTAAAGTGTCTGTATTGATGTGGTGCAAACCAGCAGAAAATGAGTAATTTTGAATTGAGGTAAGAATTGCCCTCTGAAAAACATCATTAAGAAAAACAATCCCTACCAAGGAAATCTTGCTGAAGATTGCTTAGACTGTGGCAAAATCCATTGTTGTACTGGCTATACAGGGAAGCACTTTTCCAGTGGCAGTGTTTCAAGCTTCTGATACAACCCAGAAAAATGTTTTGAAACAAAAGTTGGACCTCTGAGCCAGAGCGAAGAACGGTCCCTCATGTAAAACTAAAGTCCACAAAAGTGCAATAATGAAAGCTGAGACAGCCTGTCATGCCACAAGGGGGTTAGGGGAAAGGGAGTGTCTTTGTCATTTGACTAGCTGTTTGCTGCTGCAAGACCTTTGAGTTTGAAAGTTAGCCTTCTAGGGAATAAACAGCCCTTTTAGTGGGCAGAACAACAGGCAATTAGGTAGTTACCCAAGGGCAAGCAACTTGTATGAGCTGATGAAAAGTGCTGCTCTTCCTCTCTTGTAAGTTCTGAAAAATAAAATTCAAAACCAAGATGATCAGTCTCCTGCCTTGTTGGTAGGAACTCTGTCAAATCTTTTAAAGTTTCCTATGTAGTATAACAGGAAGAACAATGCTTTACTACTATAACTGTGTGAGCTGTAAACTTAACTTTCAGTTCTAACTAAAAAATTCTCACAGGCAAGCTTAAGACTTCACCTGATGGTTGAACAAAAAGGTCTGTCTTAGAGTAATATTGCTTGGGAAAAGTAAATTCAAAGCTACTCTTAAGTTCTTTTTTTTTGTTTTCCTGTTAGTCCTATAAAATTACTATGGTAACAAGGTTTTTCAACTGACTAAATAGCAACAGTAAGTGTAAGTTGGAGTTTATGCTACTACATGTAAATAAAGTTACCCTCAGTTGTAATATTAAATCTTGTCTTGAAACGGATTGAAAGCCCGTAACTTCTAGAGAGCACGTTTAAGGTGAACTCAAGCACTAAGTGTCAGCAGAGCATTCATGATAAATGGAAAATTCTGGAATGAGTAGTGCTGAATCTTGTTGTGTATGCAGATCCTGTCTCAGAGTTGGTACAGAGTATGCTATTAGAGCTTAAGGTTTTTAATACAAAACACCTATTACAAGTCAACATTGGCTAGGAACTTCTGTTCTTTTAGTAAAGCATACATTTGAAGGAATTGTGACTATTTAATAGCTTCAAATAATGTCTGTGGGAGAGAACTGCAACCAAAGTTGATAGCCACCTCCACTTAAAATAAGGAACTATGTGACAGGCTTGTGAACTGTCTGAAGGTATTAGTCTCTACTTGGGGATATCCCAAGGTCTTCACTGAAGAATCTCCAAGGAGAACGATTATAGCTCTACAGGTCTACTGACTTTCGCAATTGAGTTGGCAGAAACAAAGCTTTTGCTGCACCTGGAATTAGCTTGGCTCAATTTTTGTACGCAGTCTAAATAGCATGAGAAGTATCACTGAAGTATTAAATCTAGATGCTCTCTTGAAATGGAAGTGTACTGTTTGTGCAAGAATGGGTCCTATTTCCAGCAACATGCTAGTGTGCTTTCTGCCCCCCGCTTGAGCCATTGTTGGCATTTGGTGGATGATTGTGGCGTGCTAACCCAAATTTCAAAATTGTTAGAAATTAATTTTGATTCATAGAAGTGCTGAAATTGGAAAGGGAACTCTCGAGATAATCTTGTTCAGCAACTCCCTATTCACAGCAGTTCATTTATGACAGTCTCCAGCTGGATTCTGAATATCTCCAAGAATGGAGACTCTGCTATGTCTTTGAGTAGCCTGGTCCAGTTTCTGACTACAGGCAGAATAAAAGTTCTTGTTTAAATGGAAATTCCTGTATTTCAGTTTGTGCTTGTTTCCTTTTTATGCTTTCCCTGGGCACCACTGGGGAGTCTGCCACGGTCTTTAGTACCACACAAGTATTTATACACATGGATAATATCCCTCCCGAAGCTGCCTCTTCTCCAGGCTGAACACTCAGCTTTCTCAGATGCTCAGCCCTTAACTGTTGTCACTCTTTGCTGGACTCTCCAGTATGTGTTTAGTATGTGTGTGTCTTGTACTGGGGAGCCCAGAACTGGACATGACACTCCAATTCTTAAGTCCTGTTGAGACCACATTGAGTCAAGGGGAATAATAACCTTCCTCCATCTGGTGGTGACACTCTTCCTAATGCAGCCCAAGGTGCTGTTGGCCACCTGTGCTGCAAGACTGCTAGTTTTGTGGCTCTTTTCCACCAATGTGGTGAGATGAGGTGACCCAGCACAAGGTCTAGCAAGCAACGGAGCTGGTGCAAAGAAGAGTTTTAATATGAGAGGTAGATGGTGGAGAGGGGGAAGTGGGACCTCTCCTTGGATCAGGTATGACTTGTCTCTTAATGCTTACTGAAGAAGGCATTTCGGCATCTGACTGCTATGGTCAAGTAAGTAAGATCCTGTCTTTTCTTTTGTTACTGGTGTGGAATGCTGATGTGCTTTATGGTCTGCTTCTAGGGTGTTTATGCTTAAAAGTAAATAGTTACATCTGGATATTTTAGCTACACTTATGTAGTCTTGAACTCGTGTAAAAACCATATATTTAATCTTTAGCTTGGAAACAAGATCTAGCTCTGTAGTGTGGCTTTTGCCCATGCCTTAAGAGTCAAGAATGTATTGTGGGGCAGGGAATACTTGAATCTAGAAGTAACTCCTGTGGTATACATCACAAGCAGAGTTTCAGCTGGAGGGATTTAGTTTAGCTAAAGACCAAGCCAAATGTAGTAAAGAAAAATCTGACCTAATTGTATTTCTTAAATGAGGATGAAAATTGAACACTTTTTGACAGAAATAACTGACTGAACAAGATCAATCAGAATCTTCAGTATCTAGTTACACTTAATACTGGTCTAAGTATACTGTAGTTGCTTATCAGTACCACAACAGCATCAGCCTTGGCACTAGCATTTTGATGTCACTTACCTGCTTGAGATGGACGCCTTTTGAGTAGGAAAAGGGAACAGGCCAGGATACTCCAGTGATGTCTGTCTGAGGAATTGTAAAAGCTGAAACTGCAGGAAGAGACCAGGCTTGCATGCTTTCTCTAAATATCTCCTCCTCTGGCCACCACTGAGAGGGCAGTACTGGGCTTGATGAGCCATTGGTCTGACTCCACTTCTGCATTCTGCATTGATTTTTTTTTTTTCCAGGATTGTTATGTGTTTTTTTTTTTTTCAAATTTGTATTGAGAATTGCAGAAATGGAAGGATGTTTTATTATCAAAGGCTTGCAGAAATACACTTTTAGATTCTTATTAGATTCCCTAGTTTATTAGTAGCCAATACAGTGTTTTTTTAAGAGGGTGTGGGGCTTGAGCTGATGGAGTTCTGTGTGAAAGACATTAATTTGATGTGATCTGGAATGAGACTAAACCATGGGAATCAATCTTTCTAACATGCTTCTATAGGTATTGTGGGACTGGCTATGTAGGTATTTCTTGTAGCTTGCTAATCAACTTTTATCTCAAAAATTTTGAGTAGTTTAGCAGTATTACCTGAAACTGACCTTTCTACTTTATCTTGCTAATTTGAAAATAAATATATCTTTGGTCAGATGTGGTTTGGCTTTTTGAAATAAAGACCAGAAGCTACCTCTTGCTCTCTTCAAGAAGCTGAGTGGCATTTACTAATACTTGACTGACTTTACTTTCCTTCTGAGTTGATTTTTGGCTACTTGGGTGATTTCTAAAAACTAACCCCATTGCTACCAAGTAAGCTTTCAGTGAGTCGAAGCATTTTGGTTTGATAGTTGAGGGAAGAATGTACAAAAGGAGGTGGGTAATATTTATCTTCAAATTACTAAGGAGTTGACTTGACATAAGAGGGCTTAGTGAACTTTCATCATGCCCTGCTTTACTCCATTTTCCAGAGGATTCAATACTCTACTACACTGAGTTGCAAAAAAGCTAGGCTAAACTCTTCCATGTTGTTTTCCTGCTGACATGACATATTGTTAAACCAGTATGGGTTTTTTCATAATTTGATAAATTCCTGGTGAGAACTTGGGGATTTGAGAATACTGTCAAGAACCTGGGGATTGGATTGAGCTAACTGACTTCAAGTCCAATTATTTATCCTTTTGCTAAGGCTAGTCTGGATACTCATTTGCTTTGTTTACACTGACAATGAAGAGAAGCTTATAGATGTTAACTTTCAAAAGTACGAAACTTAGGATAAAATTAGTAAGAGCTAGAATAAGAGGACATTAATATTTGATTCTTTCCTTTGGATTACTATGCAGTAAATGAAGTGCCAATGTAACTTTGTCTCTTCACTTAATTAAATTCTTTCTCCTAGCTTTGTACTCCATCATACTGTTCTGCGTCTTCCTGTGGATTCCCTTTGTCTATTTCTATTATGAGGAGAAAGAAGATGATGATGGCAACACATGCTCAGTAAGTTCAAGCTAGGAAATGCACCAAGCAGTGAAAAGACAAATGAGTACAGGCAAGAATGATTGTCTGACTTGAATACAATGTTAATAGCATTTCTAAGTCTATTACTACAGCTCCTTTAAAATACTGAGGCAGCTCTTAATAACCCTTAGTCTGACGTGGTTTACTCTAAACAGTCTCACATGAAATGAAAGTTTAGTGAGGTAAGTAAGTAAAATCTGTATTGCCATGAATTCTTTAAGGTTTGTACAAATTCCTTTGAACCTGACTTCATACACAGGAAGTTAAAACTTCTTAAGTGAGATTTTCCTTAGAACAGAAAACACACATGAACGGGTTTTAAAGATGGGGAAGATTATACTGATTCTGAGATAGAAATTAAAATTGAGTACCTTCCTTCTTGTAGAATTTGCATTTTTTTCTTGAAGTGGGCAGTAGTAATTTACCTGAAGCTAGCACTTATTATTTTTGTAATGCACTGAGTATTTTTGACATGCACAACATCCTAGGGAATACAGTGAATGCATGCCAGCAAGGTTCTATTTTTCCAAACGAAAATACTTCTCTTAAAGAATCTTCTAATCGCTGATCATAAGCACTTTCCCCTCTACTCATTTGTAACCTTAACATGAGAAAAAAGACTTCCAAGCATAGCCATAATATAAAGCATTGGTAATAAACATTTTCTTTGAGTGTATTTGCACAGAACAAATGTACCCTGTTTTCTGGCCACAGCTGCTCAAGTGCATAGTTTGTTGGAGGTATAATTCAGTGTCATTGTTCATAGTTCTCAAGCCACGACACTCTTCAAGAATGTATACTTCTGATTTGTATCTAAAATTACTCATGTTTTCTGTGGAGGTTCTTTTGTAGAACACCTGTTATGCTAAGTATGCTTTGTTGTAACTTGTTGGACAAATCCCTTTGAATTTATTTTATGTTAATATATTAACTTTCTCTTTAATATACAGCAGGTTAAAACTGCACTCAAATATACTCTGGGATTCGTCACAATTTGTGCAATTCTTCTCTTAATTGGGTAAGTATTTATCTATTTAACATTAGCAGGTTATACTAAATAGAACCCCAAACAGAACTTTGTTCTGTGCAAGATTAAAAAGGTGGATTATGGTGCACTCAATCTGTGTAATGAGTATCTAGCTTAATCTCTAATAGGGCTTAAATATCCTGAGAATTAGGTACTTAAAGTTAACTAGAAGCTAGAATGGTTTTCTTAATTGTGGAGGTACATGTGGTTCAAGTTCTGTCTGTGCAGTGTGAAAGTCCATTAAGGACATGATGGCTATGACATTTACAACTGTATTGATATTTCTGTGTACAACAGGGAGTGAAATATTTGTGCTCTTCCTGTTTTCTGCCTCCATCAAATGCTTTCCTGGACATCCCAAAACAGCTTTTAGGAATTCAAGTAGGTGTTACATGCTTAGTACTTTCTTAAATGAAAGAGTTCTGTGAAGGACGTAAGTATAGTGGGGGTTATACTTACTTGTGTCTTGTATGATAAAGGTTCTGCTGGTATTTGTTTGAAAGGCAGACATTACTGAAGTGGGTAACGTGTTTGCAGCAAGTGCTGTTACTCTGAATTACTCTGAAACTCCAAGCAGTATTACAAATTCAATTTAAGATCACTATTAAGCATGACATGCACACCAATACTGAATGTTTTTAGTATATGCTGTGTCATAAGCTCTTTAGCATTTTGACTCCAGCAGTAAAGTTGATTAAAATTTATAAAAGGTATGCTAAAATATCGAAGTACTGGAGTGTAAAGTGAAAGTAGAGTGAAACTAATGCTTTTAATTGTATATCACCTTATTGGAATGTTGTTTCTAGTTTTGGTGAACACTTTATGTCCATTTCTGAGAAGTCTATTTTCCTTTCAATAGAAGCAACATATTTGCTATATTATGAGAGACTAAAGGAGTTTGAGTTAGCTTAATCATGGACTAGAAATATTACTAAAGCTTCTGACAAAAGCTGTTTCTCTGACTGTTGGCTCACATAATAGGCATACATATATGTACTGTATAATATATCCATTTTAGAAAGCTTTGCCATATCTCTAGTAGCTGTCAGCTGAATCACCAGTTACTGTAAGAATGTTTCTTCCTCTCTTCCAGGAAGATGTAACTTGGTTCTTGACTTTCTAATTGTCCTCTGGGTTCTTAGGTTTTCTCTTTAAAGTCTTCAACTTGTAAATTACAGCAGCTTCCATGATCCCCTCTGATACTCTGCCATAGGACAGTGAGACTGACTTGCAAAGCAGACAGTGGTAGTGCTTGGGCTGAGAATAAGTTATTGAACAGTGCTTCTCCATATGTACAGATTTAAACTCACTGATCTAAATAGCAGGAGTATCTGCTGCAGGGAGGCAGAACTCCTTTAGATATTGATAGGCATTTTAGTATCTCCAGGTTCTAACCAGAACAATTTGTCTACTATTATATGTATGAGGTTGCTTGCTTTCTTTTAAGGTGGTATTAATTAAATAGCAGCATTGTTGTAATGCCCTTGGAGTGGAAAATCACTCTTGCTACTTAAGTTGATGCTGCAGAAGAATGTAATTCTTGTCTGTCCCTTTTAAGTGAAGCTACAAGACTGAACATCTCAGTTCAGGAAGCAAATGAGGTAACTGCTCAAGAAAAATGTGAGCTTGGGTTCTAGTATAGTTATATTTTTATATATGTATTAAAAAAAGCAGGTGTTTGAATGTTTATATGTACATGCTTGTTATGGAGATGTTATTTGTCTTAGCTGTCTGCACAGCAAGGGCAAACGGCAGGCTCATAAGTTCCAGTGTGACAGGAAGGAGATAAAACAGTGTTGGAGCTGAAGACTCTACATGAAGAGCTCAACTGAATGTGGTAGTGAAGAAAAATCTTGCAGTAGTGCCTATGCCTGGCAGTAGCAGGAGCTTTTCTCACGAGTGGTCAGGATCAGATCAGCATTAAAACAGTCTGGAATTTTATGTACTGGATTTAATTTTAGGAGGCTAGGCTTAATGGACTAGAGTAGTCATGCACACAAGTTACAAGAGCAAGAGGGATTGGAATACTTCCTGTTAAGTTTCTAGCAAATAGTCTGTCACTTCTATATGCTAACATGACTAGTATCTTAAATCAAGACAACCTCTGTTCTGATTGATTTAGCAAGCAATTTGTATAATGTAAACAGGTTCCTACACAAGAAGTCCCTACCTCTCTCCTGGTCAGCAGTCCTCAAAGAAACCGTAAAAGCTGGATTAAGCTTGAAGCTTAAGAATATCTTACTCTTACCTGGATGTTTACCTTGCTCCGTTAGAGATCTATTTGAATGTCTTGGAAAACATCTGTTTCGTGCCAGATGATCTTGGAGGTTTTTTCTAAGTTGATAACACAGCTCAATGAGCAGGATTCAATTGTCTAAATTATTAGCAGGAGTAGTATTTATACCTCTTATTTTAGCTGTCTGTTACAAAGTCTTTTGCTGTGGCAAAAATGTGTGTGTCTGCAATAGCACTTAAACACTCTGCACACAAATAACTTGATGCAGAGTATCATTAAAAGCAAAGTATTGAACAAATTTATACTGGGATACTTAGAACTAATATTTACTTGTAATGGCTTTCCCTTCTTAGAAACTGCCTGCTTTCCTTGAATATAGTTTATTTGCTCTAAATGTCATGTGCTGGAGCCAAGGGGCTTGAGATACTTCAATCTATGTTAAGGCACCCTTATACAGCAGTCTAGTTTGAACTAAAATATTTGCTTTGGAGGCTAATGAATGTTTTGCTCTAAAAGGAATGTTTCCCTGTCAGTGTTTGGAATTAAACTTTATGAATATTCAAGGTTACCTTGAATTTTCTAGAACCATTAGCTTTTAAAAAGCTATGAATATATGTCTAAATAGTTTATAAATAATTATGCAAATTATATTATAGCAGAACTCACTTTAAGGAAATGAATTTAAATCTAGTGTGTTAGAAAGATGTGTGTTCCTAAGGATGGCAGTTAAAGACATGCTGATTTAAGGATCAAACTTGACCCATCTATACCTGTTATTAGCCCTGCCAAAAGTTAGTAATTTTAAACTGCTTGTCTTGCATTTGCTTTCCTTGTTCTGCAGCCTAGATACTGATCTAGATCTTAATCATGATATTCCCAGAATGTGTTTTAAACAGCACAGCAGTTTGCTTCTGTTCGTAAAATTACTGCAGTTAAAAATTTCACTTGTGTCCAGAAGTCCAAGTGTAAGACATAACATCTGAGCTGCTCTGTTTGCTTGCATTAACTGAATTCTCAGCTACACCAGTAAAACCAAATACTGGCACTTGTACTCTGTTCACTCGCTGTTGGTGAACTGTCTTGTATTGCATCACAGTGGTAAGTGAATGGAGTTATTTAGCATGGAAACTTCTCATTCTGTTGATGGCTACTGTTGCCCTCAGGCTGTGTTAACCATTTAGTCAACACAGCAAAATAACCAAGACTCTGGTGACATTTCTTCTTGCTTAGTGTGCTTGAAGAATAGGCCTAAACTGCTGTGTGCTGGTGCAATAGATGGGCTCTGTTTTAGAGATCCATTGGGAGAGTGGACTGGATGTAGGTCTGTAGATGAGTAGGCATCTTAACAGGCCACAGGAAGAACGAGACAAGAGTTAAGCTAGAGGCCAAAGGTCTGTTCAAGTGGGCTAGCTAGCCTTCTGGCTAGTTTGCTACTAGTTAAGGGACCCTGTTCAGGAGGGGAAGTAAGATTCCTACTTGCTTGGGACTAAAGTGTGTGAATTTATAGCTCCTGCATTCCTTTCTGAGGCCCATGGTGCATGGAGCTTGAGCAGGAGCAGAATCAGATGTCTGTCTCCTTCAGTCAAGATTTAGCTGTGTACTAATTGAAGAGTGTGTATAATGGGTACTGTGGGTTCCACTCTGATTAGCGTCCTTTGACATGCTGGTTGTAGGTAGTCTCAACAAAAAAAAATTAACCCGATTGCTCTTGGTGGGGGCTGGGGGGGGGAAGGCAAGCAAGTTATAAATATCCTAATTATGTACTTTTTTTACAAAAGCCCAAAAGGTACTTGTGAGCATTCTTTATGGAGATTGGTTTGGGTTCTCATTTTCTTCACCTAAAGTTTCCCTCCAAATCTGACTTCCTTGTGACTTGTAGGCATTCTGTCTTATGTCTGGAAGCTGTGGTTTTAGATTGCTGTGGAGGTACTGGTTTCCCAGCTGTTACAAAACTGCTGTTTTGTCTGTGGCGATGCTGAACAGTTACTCTTATTATGGGCTTTACATAGGGAGACCGCCAGCAGGGAGTTTTTGGCTAGGCGACTGTTATACCTGACATTCTTCTGAGCACTCTTTGCTAGTCTGTGCCTATTGGAAGATCAAAAATATTTAATTAACTTCTCTGCAGTTCAGTTGTCTGGATCAACTACAGAACAAAGAATGGAATGCTGAGAGAAAGGTGTCTCTTTAAACTTCAATTAATGCTTGGTGTGGGAATCATTAATTGTTTTACTCTAGCTTCCAGAAGTGGGGACTTTCAAGAGAATTTGTCTCGATGCTTAAAGTCTTTTTGCTCCTCTGCACAGGAGTCAAACCAGGATAGTAAATCAGATTCAAAAATCGTTAAAAGAGGTATTAATGTAGGGTCCTTACCTCTGTTAGGACTGGAAAATAGAAAATCACTTGTTCATTGACCTCAGACCTGACTGTACACATACTCACACCTATTCTGCTGATCTAAATACAGCATTTGAGGGGAATGTGAATAAAATGAAACATTGCCTTCATAATTTTTTAAACCTAACATCATAACATTATTCTTCAGGAATAAACATATTTCTATTTTCTTAACTTGGAAGTATTTTGATATTTGACGAAGTGGGTTAAGTGAGATTACTTTTTTGCTTTATTACAGTGCTTTTGTTCCTTTGGATATTCCCAACAAGAAGAATTCCACGGAGTGGGAGAAAGTGAAGCTCCTGTTTGAAGAATTTGGAAGTAGTCGTAAGTTTGAGATTTGTTTTGAGCTTTGCATAACTTGTGACTAACTTATTTTGGCATATTCATCATTGACTGAACAAGACTGCTAACTTTCTTGGTGACATTTTTCTAACTTGACTGTAACTGCTCACCTACACTAAACCTTTGTAGTAAGATTGTTCTCTTTCTGTTCAGATGAAAGAAAATCAGAACCATCTTTAAAGTACAGAGAGGAGACATTGGCAGTGTCTGCTTTCAGTACAGTACCCATTTGAGAGTAAGGACTCCAGTGTTGTGTCCTATGGTATTAATGGTGGAGAGGGAAACATAGTTTCTTCCATGGAGTCTTCACCTAACACAGCTCTTAAATGTTACTTCAGTTCCTTAAAATCAGTGAACTTCAGTATGGTTAGCATGTATGCTGTATGACAATTTTTGAGTGCTTACCTAATTAAATGTGATACTACTGTTCACTGAGACTATTTTATAAGTAGCTTTGTCTATTTAGACAGAAAAATCCTATGAGTATTACAATTTTTTCCCTCTGTTCTCCTAGTAGTTACATCTTCTAAATTTTTTTGTTAGCATTTTTTCCTTCTTTATGATAGGGCCATAAAGAACTATTGTGAAGGCCGAACTCATGATGATGTATTTAACCTTTAGCTTATGCAGCTGATGATTTACCCAGGGTGTGTTTTCAGAGCAAAGGTGTGAAGAAAGTGTTTTATAGGTGAGCCAAGACAGACTTGATATTGCTTTCCAGATGTACCCAGAAAAATGGTAACTAAAAGTCATCTAACAAACATTAATCCGAATGCATAAGTACTCTAATATTTGTGCCTCATTCTTGCTGTGTATTGTCTTCTGTCTAAATGTTTTAGAACATAACGCTATGATCCTTGGTCAAGCTGTATTCTGTGTTATTCCAGGCATTTTGTACTAACTAAAAGTTCACTGCAGTGACGTTTGCCAGCTCTGTCAGCACTTGGTGCATCCTTTCAGAGCCCATCAGCTTTATCTGGTTTCCTTAAGTATTCTCTAACCTGATCCTCTTCCACCAAGGGTATGTTCTTCCTTCCTGCCTTTCCCCTGATGTCTTGGGCCTGGGTTTCCTGAAGTCTGGTCTTGCTAGTAAAGACTGAGGCCAAGAAGGCATTCAGTACCTCAGCCTTTTCAATGACCAGTATCACCATGGCCCCTGCCCCACTCAGCAGCAGGCCCACATTTTCCCTTGTCTTCTTCCTGCCACTTATGTAATTCTTGCCTTCTTGTTGCCTTTGACATTCTTGCAGTCTTTCATTATGATGTAAGCTGTGCTTGCAAGCATAGGAAATAGGGAGGACAAGACCATATTTTTTTTTTTCATAATTTTGGCTGTCAACTTGTTTGTTTCTTACTTCACAAAGATTCTAACTGACAGCATAGAATGAAATGCTGCTTAAACTGTTTATACGGGTAGTGAGAGTGGTTGAGCTGAGATGTAAACTGATTTTTCTAAGCTGCCTTGATATGGCTGACAATTAAATAATCAGCTCTGTACATGTCCTTGCTATGAAAGTATAGTATAGCTAATGTTTATTTCCAGGAAGATTTAATCATTAAGATGCTGGGTTGGGATGTGGAAGGCTGGTTTTGATTTCTGACTCTGCCAGCATTCTCTTGTGACCCTTAATTTCATAGGATAGTTCAGACTAAAGAGACCTTAGGCCATCTAGTTCAATCTCCTACACAAAGAAGGAAGCTCTAAGGGCAAAACGGGTTGGTGAGGGCTTTATCAGCTAGCTCTTGAAAAACCCCTAGGGATGGAGACTCTTTAATCTCTTGGTGGGAAAAAAAAAATCCTCTTACCAAGTGTGGGTATACACACTGTCACCCACTGTCTTGTGCTCAACTACTATATACCACTGAAGAGCCTGGGCTCCACCTCTTTGGTAAGCAGGCAGGTCTCTCCAAAGCTGTCTCTGTTCCAGGCTGAACAAACTCCCTCAACTTCTCTGCACAGCACGTGCTCCAACCTCTGACCAACTTAGCTCTGCCCTTAACGTGCTCAGATTTATCTATCTTTCCTGTAGTGGGGGCCTCAAAACTGGTTGCAGTATTCCCTGTGTGGTCCCTTCCCTTAACAGGTGGGCATGCTCTGGTTGATACAGCCTGTGATGCTGTTGGACTCCCATCCTGCCAGGGCACACTGCTGGCTTAGCTTCAGCTTGCTGTCTGCCAAGATCCCCCAGGATTTTTGTAGAGCTACTCCACAGCCAGCAAGTCCCAGTCAGTATTGTTGCAAAAGGTTCTGTTGCGTTTCAGATGCTGGAGAAATAAGGACAAAATTCTTACCTGTTGTTTTTAGTTGTACCTGTTGTCCTATTTTTATATTAACTTATCCTTCTCCTTTTTCCATCTGCAGTTAGCCTAAGAAATACAGATTTCTTAATTGTGGATACTTGTTCTATGTTCATTCAGTTTGTAGTGGGATTATGAAAGGAATGCAGACTCATCTGCTGAGGCAGAGCCTGATAATATACTTCTGGTATACAACTATCAAATTTTCAGCCAGTTAGTTTCTTAATGTTCTGTTGAACATAGTTTAAACTTTTTAAATTGATATTAAATGTTGGTTTCAAATTTATGTACAGGAGGATCATCTAATACGGTGTTAAAGTACATTGTGTGATACATAAGTAACCTCTGTTTCTAATGTGTAAGGTTTTCCCCCCTAACCTTCAGAATACAGCTAAAATTTTCACAAATACTAAAGGGGGAATAGTGCTGGAGTTCTTTTTGATTTTAAACATAGCTGTAGTATTTGAAACTTATGAACATATTGCTGTTTCCTTTGGGAAAGTTGTTTGATATTATCTAGCAAAAGTAGCGAAGGAAAGATTTGAGCTGTGAAGTTGGATTTGGTTGTTGGATTGGTTTTTGGTATTTTTGGAAGGTAGACCTGTAGGGCTGGTCAGAAGAAAGATGCAGTTTCTCAAGGATAACTATAACAGGATTTCTCAGTTTGTGAATGCTTGACACTGTTCAGGAAAAGAATGGAAACTATCAAATGAATGGAAACTAGCTAATAATTCTGTGTGAGTAGGAATAAAAGTTACTGTGCTCTAAATTCTTGAATTAACTAGAGGGAGGGGAGAACATTACATAGTAGCTCAGTTGTTATGACTGGGTACAAGCATGAAATTGATTCCATAACATTAACTTCTATAATAGCTACTATGTGTTTCCATGCTACTATTTAACAAAAAAAGCTTTCCATTTTGTGTCCTGCATGGTGAGGTTAAGGACAGGGCTATTGTTAGAAATTATGCAGGAGGACTCAGGGAGTTTGCCTTTGGGAGATGAGTTCAATAACACTTTTCTACTATCCCTTTTCACTTCTAGATTGATAGTAAGGTGACAGTAACTCCTTATTCCCCTGACCATTTTAGGTTTGTACATGTGGATGTACATGGTCTGAGTGAAGCTGAAGGCCACAGTCTGGATTGTTTGGTTGTTTGAAGGATCCATGCTTGTCTGATTCTCTGGATAGTGCTTTATTATGAGAAATCAGGAGATAAACAAAGATGAACCATCCAAAATGCATGTGTAAATCATGAAAGTTACCACAGCATCCTGTGGAGGCCAGAAATAGTCTTGAAGAGGCATTAGACAGCTATGGGAGCAAGTTTGTTAGTGGGTATTCAACCATTTGAGTGAATGCAACATCTGTCAACTTGTAGCAGTGGGGAGATGGCTGTCCTGCTTCTTGCAGGATTGGAGGAGGATCTCCTGCTGACAGAAAGCTATACTGGGTGAATTTTTTCTGAGTTGATATGGCTGGTAACTATGGCTCAATTGTTTTTTCTTCAGTCTAATGAGCTTATTTATCTTCAGGAACCCAATTCAGGACGAAATGTTTTTATACCTCTACTGTAGGAATTTTCAATAATTTTTTTTTTTTTTTTTGCAGATGGCTTGACTGCTCTTTCATTTTCCATTAGTTCCTTGACAGTGATTGGAATGTTGGCAGCTATTACTTACACAGTAAGTTCTTATGCAAATGTTTCAGCTCTTTACATTCATGATACTTGCAGTTATCACAGACTAAACCTGTACAGAAAACTGTCATCATGCTAAGTAGCTTCAACCATGTCTTCTAGCTTTGTGTTTTCATGGTTTCAATACTACTAAGTTCTTGGAATGAGAGGAATAAATTTTTACTGCAAGTTTAAGAACCACTGTTTCAGTACTTGAGCACAGATCAGACTTAATTTCAATGTGTTTCTGCAAGGGGAGGTCACATTCCTTATGGTTTGTAACACACATTCACTGCCTCCTCCTGTTTTTAGGCCTCTGTCTCTTTCTCCATCCAGCAGTGGAGAACCATTTCTTTTTTCATTCATTGAACTATG
The DNA here is from genome assembly GCA_013398815.1 of Ibidorhyncha struthersii. NCBI lineage: Eukaryota > Metazoa > Chordata > Aves > Charadriiformes > Charadriidae > Ibidorhyncha > Ibidorhyncha struthersii. Next base: position 85,482 of record VZSZ01003997.1, read on the forward strand.
GCATAACTTAGACCTGGTCTGGTCAGCCTGTAATACTGGACAGAACCTTTACTACAACTTTTCTACAATGATGTTTTTATCTGTACAGAGCTTTACAATGAGAAGTTTGGCAGAATAACTTGATTTGTAAAGAAGTATGTAAAATGTTCTTAATGGTAACCGTCTCTTTTTGTAAAAGGCTGTTCTTAGTTCAGTAAATGAAAAAGCAGTGTCTTTAACAGAGCATTGCTATACAGTTCTGTATTTCTAGAATGTAAGTAAGGGTAAATATCTATGCCTGTCAGGATTCAGTTTTAGGTATGAAGAATCTGTAGCATCTTCTGTGGTGTGTGCCTTAAATCAAGAATAGCTAAAAAGTTAAAAGCAAATAGAGTTTGTAGCTGTGTAGAGGCTTGTTTGCTAAAGCCTGGGGAATATTCTTGTTAGTCCTAGACACGCAACTAAACTACTGCAATTCTTTCTGTAGCTTAGAAGGATTCAGAAGTGTTCATTCTGTAACTGAATGTATGATTAAGGCTATGTAAGTTCAACTGTTTTGACTCTTGCTTTTATATGCAGAGGAAAGGAACCATTTTAACTTATTAGCTTTTATCCTATGCATTTTTTATATGGAAAGCGGCAATTGGATAGTTTGGCCAACATTTGATGTTCATGTGGTCACTTGCTTTTCCCATCTGTTCTGGCTCTTCAGTCACTGAATTATCAGCCTGTTTGTAATGTATTGACTTGTCATCAAGGTAGAATTTTGCAACAAAGATGCTTTAAAGCTGAAGTTAACTGTAGACAAAGCTTTAAAACTTCTGAGAAGTCAGTGTTCTTCTGATAGGCTTTAATCTTTTAAGTGTGTGTCCTTGCTGTAACATATCTTTCTCTTCCATTGCAGCCTGGCTTTAACATAGTAAAATTGTTCCCACATAGCTTTGCTAGTGAATTCTAAGTGGGTCTGTAACAATAGCTCATGCTGTAAGTTATTTTGAAGCATTGCTAGCCAAGGAGATGCTCTGTTGTAGCGTGTTGTCAGGCAAGTGATAAGTGGATAAAACTGTTATGGAACATAACAATACATATAATAATATAATGTTATTGTTATGTATAATACATAACAACATATATGAAGGAAGGAAGAGTGTTTTGGCCATAACTGGGTAAGGGGGTAAAGTACCTGCTAAATACTACCTTTAGATTCTTAAACAAATCTAAATTGAGTAACAAGCATAGCTAATGATTTTCTGTCTATTTATACTAGTGACTTCAGCTGGTGTAAGTTACAGCAGGATTATGGGAGGCAATTTAGTACAGGTTTTCACATGTAAGTGTCAGAACACTGACAGCTTGGTGGTCATCAGGCTCTATGCAGTAGGTAGGAGAGCAGTTTGGTGGATCAGCTAGTAGATATCTCAGTCAATGGGGCTGAGAGCAATTCAGCTCACTTAAGTGCTTTAAGTTGACCTGAATCATAAAACTTATTACTTTAAGACTTTCCTGACTGACGTGGGTCACTAAATCATTCAGGCTATATTGCTGACATCTACATCATGTGGTGGTCAAAAAAATATCCAGACCTTCATTTAGCCTGTAATAACATGTTGGCTGTTAAATTTGTTTCCCTCGATTGTGGAAGGAAAGATCGATCTCTTGTTCAGTTACGTTACTGCAGAGCACATGTCATGTTTTTTAAAGTCCATGAGACTAACATTAAGAACTCATTAGCTGGGAGCATGTGTTCAGTGTTTTTCCAAGCAGATACACAAGTGTGGTTTTTATAACTGTTAGTGAACATCAATAAGCATCTAAAATGCAAGATTGTTTTATTTTCATGAATTTATTGTTGACGGAAATGTAAACAATGCTTACAAAAAACATTTTTAATTTATTGCTAATATTCCCTACTTCTGATGTTATTTCCCTATTTATTTTTGAGCACACGCTACTTGCGGTCACCATTCAGCCTGAGTATCGCAATATGCTTCTGCTTTTAAAACTAGCTGAACTTGGAAATATGTGACCTCCACTTAATGTTCAAAACTTCAATGTGCTGTGTCTGTGTGGATTATCAGATGAAGATGATACCTCTGTCCTCAGTGGTGTTGCCTTAGTCTTACTGTATTTAGGACTTGTACAAACAGTGGGTGGTAAATGAGGTGAAACATCAGGCATGAGAACTATAATAGTCTTCTCTGAATGCTTTAATTACTAAGATTTTAGACTACTTTGTTGCTTGGAAAACTTCAACCAACCTGTCCGTGCAAATCCCTGGAGCATGGAATTACTATTTCCTTTGGTTTTAACTGCTCAATTTGATCCTTCTGAAACTATCCCTTCTGTTTTACAGTAGGTGTTAAGACAGGGTGGGAAAAAGGAGGCGCTATTCCACAGAAGTTTTGGGCATGAGCTCACCTGGGAAGTGGTTGTTGTCCACCTCTGATATGAGAGTGTTTGTCACTGTTTGCAGGTGACTGTGGAATCTTAGGCTGAAACAGTGAGCTGGCTTTGGTATGTTGCATGGACTGAGGTATGAATGTGTCCCAGGCAGTGTAAACACCTCATTAAAGGCTTGTGCTCTCAGAGTTGGAGCAGGAATAGATTTTATTTTTTTTTAAGCTCTAATGCTTTATAATACTTTGCCCACTGCCAGTGATGGTCAGGCTTCCATATGTAAGCGATTTCCACCTGTAACAGCATGACAGCATGAGCAGTGCTGTTCTCATGGTCTGAAGACTGAATTGCAAGCGTGAACTCGGCAGCATGTGGATGATGTATCTGCATTCCAGTTTATATTGCTGACGAGGCTTTTCCCAGTGGTATGACTTAATGCAAAAGTTACTTCAGTAGTGAAAAGTTCCTCTGCTGTCACATTTCCTAAGCCTCAGTGAGAAATGGGCCCTGCATATACCTCTCAGTCTCTACCAGCTTGGATTACCGCTGTCCCTCCAGTGGAGAGGAGAAGGTTGATTCTGGAAGGACTAACTGTTTTTCTCTTGGTAACTTCCCAGTTCTTTGCATTGTGGACTTCTTTTGATACATCAGTCCTGCATTAAAAAAAACACCTCTAAATAAACCAAAGGCATTGGTGCACAGGCAAGTCTGAGGCATTGTCTGTAGTGCTTGCCTCTGACTTCCGACATCTGTCAAGTAAGTAGTTAGGCTTCTGTATTTTTCAGCCGTCTGCATGCCTGTCAAACTGTTTGTCCCAGTTTCTAAAGGTGGGAGGCCTTTGTGCTTAATCATCAAACCACTGTTTGATAATTGGTGGTACATTATTTTTCTTAAGCATGAAAAGAGAATACTTTTATGTAAGGGTGAACACAAGAACAAAGACACCTACTTCAATATTTTCCACAAACACTTTGGGGAAAAAAGGGTAGAGAGAATAGATGGGGACGCAACGTGTGGTATCTGAGTTCCCTTGTCTCTGAACAGAGATGATCTCAGGTCTTTGGTTTATACTAAGAGTTGAGAATTTGTAGTACAGATGTAACTCAATATTTTTTGATGTTCCGCTGACTTCTGTAAGTCCTCAGTCTGTTCCATTGCCAGTGTTGCAATTGTATTGTTAAAGCAAAGCTAAGAACAGGTGTATTCAGTCTTCTGTATACTCGTATTCACCTTCTTAGTCTAAAGAAAAAAAAACTATTCTAAAGGAATCTAATGAAGGTTGTATTGTAATAAGAGATATGTTAGCAAATACTTTCATACCTAATTAAGAATGGGTTTGCATTGAATGCCTACCACTAACATAAAATCATATAAGCAAATAGGAATGCTGTGCCTGTACTGGCTGCGGTTGACTGATTTAATCTTAGTGTTAGAGTACAATGAAACAGGTGAATCGAGTGGTTCCATTTAAGTTGCTTGGAGTACAGTTTATCCATTCTACAGTTAGTCAAATGTATGTTAACAGTACTGCTTTTTGTGGTCTTCAGTGTGAAGAATTAGATTGTGGCTGCTCTAAAATTGCACTTCCGCTTTGCGGTAATATACAATACTGTAAGATCTTGGGGTAAAGAGTCTTTGGCACTGGCCGGAGGCAGCCTCAAATTTGAGTAGATACTGAGAGTAAAAGCTCGCTTCTGTATGTGTGTGCTCCTAGGTTTTCTCTATGAAAGCATATTCTCCTGCTTCCACAGGAGGAGGAATGCAGGGGTGTGGTGTTCTTTAGATTGTAAATGGCTATGGTTTAAATTATGGAACTAACAAATTTACCCCAATGACTAATCTAGTTAAAATCTATTTTTTTAAAGGAGTACTATCAGTATTGATCCAATGTTCTGGGCTTCTTTTAAGGCACAGGTTGATTTAATGTATTACTCTGAAATACATGGTAAGCTATTTATGCAACAAAGAGCAGACTTATTATCAGACCACACAATATTGTAATGTTTGGTATGATTTTTGGGAGGGGTGGTGTGGAAGGGGGATGACACAAATGGAAGCATCACACTGGACCAGAGCTGCTGACAACTGAGGACTTGTTACTGAGTATGATAGAAAGGTAGGTAACACTACAGTTCAGTATAGTTGTTTTGAAAAAATAACAGGCTAATATAATTTTCTGTGGCTTCAAACATCAAAATCAGGTCACTAAATTTGACCTAATGATACAGGCAGAGAAGAGCTTTTTCTCATGGTTTGAGGAAGAATGCAGAATTTTGCTATTGAGTTGTGAGCTTCTCTGCAGCTTCTGAACGGGTTAGCATGAAATACTGTTAAAGCTGAAGACGCTAAAGAACTAAAACTTATTTGGGATGGAAAATTCCTGAGTTCCTCAATTTCTGTGAAATACTAGCTATAAATTTGGGGAGGGATTAGTAATTGAACCTGAAAGCATCTCATCCCTGAAGGTAAATCACTGGGAGGGTACTAACACAGAAATTACCAATTTAAGGAATTAAAGTAAAAGTTGGTTCTACCAGGGAAGGTCAGGGCTTCCTCAAAACTGTTTTCAGTGATGGCAGTACAGAAGATGGTGTATGTTTTTGCTGATGCTCTTGGTTAAAAGTGAGAGTTATTGTTAGGATTTGATTTGAATTTGAGTTTTATGCATGCTGGGAAATATCTTCAGAATTCAACAGCTAATATTTGAATAAAGGAGCAAATTAAATGTTTTATGGTATTTCTTAACACCATGTAATTCAAATGAGAATCCAAATGAGATCCAAGGGTGGTGATTGAGGAAGAGTAAAAGAGTTCAGAGAGAGCATCTTAATTGCACACTGAAGTGGAAGATAAATTCACTTGTTCTGTTTAGTTTTCCACATGATGACACTTGGGACAGTCCTGCAGAATGTGGCAACTGTGGCTTCTCTGGACCTTTAACAGTGTCTAGCTGTGGGTTGTGTGGTTCCTGAGTCTGAACCTCTTTCAGTAGCATTAGCCTTCTGTATGAAAAACAAAGCTTGTCTAACACTTGATTGCAAAGGGAGATGAAAGATGTCTACCATGAGGCTAAACACTTTGAGAATGGCATATAAGAACATGCTAGAGCAGACATCTTTGTATTTGACAAGTCTTTCACCTTATTGAAAAGTACATAACAGTAAATTCTCAAATTGCCTCTTACATTTGCCCCATAAACTTCTGTTCTATTAGCTTTGTTTCTGGTTTTTACTATAGCTATTCCAATGAGCAGTTGCTGTTCCTAAGGTGTTTGTTTAATTAGGAGGTGGGCACAGAACTGAATTGTCTAAACTTTCCAAAAACTTAACACTTTTGACAGAGTGTAGCAAACTTAAAGGTTAGGTCCAAATGAAAAGAAGTAATCAGTCGGATGTGGGGTAAAGCAGACTACTGTTGTTTTAACAGCATGATTTGTTTGAAACAGAGTGTAACAGTTTAGGTGAGTGCTGTTTCTATACCTTATTCATATTGCTGCAGTACCATTGTTTAAAAAGTAAATCAAAATTCTGAAAGCAAGTTTATGAACAGGTATGCATAGCACTTGACAACTTGTGAAGCTTCAAGAGTGTTCTGAAGAACACTTTTGAACTGAACTGTTGTCAGAGTAATTCTTCCCACTTCAGCCTTCAGCTCTTGACATGCTAGTATAGTGTTACAACATGCTAACATCTTGTCAGTGATATGCATTTTCCAAATTCCCATTGGGAAGACAAACCTGGCCCATGTTGAGGGCTTCCATAAGATCCCCATAGAGAAGCTTATGAAATACGGACTGGATATGCAGACCGTGAGGTGGACTGAAAACTGGCTGAATGCCTGGGCCCAGCGGATGGTGATCAGTGGCATGAAGTCCAGTTGGAGGCCAGTTACTAGTGATGTATGCCAGGGATCAATACTGGGTCCAGTCCTGTTCAACACCTTAATTAATCATCAGGATGATGGGGCAGAGTGTAACCTCAGCAAGCTTGCAGGTGAGACAAAACTGGGGGGAGTGGCTGATACTCCAGAGTTGTGCTGCCATCCAAAGGGATCTTGACAGGCTGGAGAAATGGGCTGACAGGAACCTGATGAAGTTCAGCAAGGGGAAGTGCAAAGTCCCGCAACTGTGGCAGAACAAACCCAGGCACCTTCAAAGCAGGAATGCAGCTTTGAAGCAGAAGGACCTGGGGTTTCTGGTGGAGACTGAGTTAACCATGAGCCAGCAATGTGCCCTTGCTGCAAAGAAGGCTAATGGTATCCTGGTCTGCATTAGGAGGAGTATTGCCAGCAGGTTGTTGGAAGTGATCCTTCTCCTCTACCCAGCACTTGTGAGGCCAAACCTCGAGTGCTTTGTCCAGTTCTGGGCTCCTCAGTACAAGAGAGATACGGAGCTACAGGAGGGGTCCAGCAAAGGGCCACTGAGATGATTAAGGGACTTTCCTCCTGTGAGGAAATGCTGAGAGCTGGCACTGTTTAGCTTAGAGAAGAGGAAGGCTCAGGGGAAATCTTGCCAATGTGTACAAATATCTGAAGGGAGAGTGCAAAGAATATAAAGCCAGGCTTTTTTCAGTGATGCCCAGTGGCAAAGGGCACAAAAAAAAGTGGTTCCCTCTGGACATCAGGAAATTCTTTTTGACTGTGAGGGTGACAGGTCACTGGCACAGGTTGCTCAGATTGTGGAGTCTCCCTCCTTGGAGATATTAAAGAGCTGTATGGACACAGTCCTGGGCAAGCTGCTCTATGTGACCCTGCTTGAGCAGTGTTGGACTAGATAACGTCCAGAGGTTGCTTTCCAGCCTCAGGGGTTCTGCAGTCTGTCCACTATGTGTGGACACTGCAGGATTTAGCAGTGATACTGGTGAGTGGCACTGTGTTGTACCTCATGGGGTGAGATGTCCTCTCCATTTAAACTTGGCTATAGCCTATGAAAATCTTGAGGGGAACAGTTACTGGATTAATTTAATTCCACAATACTGGTTTTACTGTTACAATCTCATTTAACTTATGATGGAAAACTCTTCTGTCACAGCTGTTATTTTGTGAGAAAATTATTTATTAGAGGTTCTTACTATTATTTATTCACTTCAGTACAACTAATGTTCAAAAAAGTGGAGTGGGCACTGTAAAACAGTACACAGTATGTTCAGAAAAGTACATGGTTCCATGTTTTAGTAAGTATTAACTATTGAAAGACTATTCTATGTCAGAATATAGTAATAACTTATAAATAGTTTGATAGGTGGCAATTTTTAGAAGCTCCTTGTGTAAGTGGAGGGGAGAATATGCCTGTTCTGGAAAAAAAAACCCTAAACATTTAATATTTGCTTTTAATCTAAGCAATACGTTTTCATGTATTTTTTAACTTTAACAACTTGGTTGTACAAGAAGCAAACTTGCATGCTTCTGAAAATGGGTGTAAAAATATAAAGCTTTTTTAACTGTGGAAGCTGCAGTTATGTTTCTTTTGACTAACTTTGAGCTGATCATTATTAGCATGGTCTTCTAGAATATAATACTAAAACTCACACTTCATGTTGCATTTGCTTGCTGAATACACTGAAGAATAGTCTTGTCTTGACATTAATTGACTCTTTAGAAAAGTGGGAAGAGGGAGGAAGATACAACTAGGGAAGTTGTATATTCGAAGTTTTTAACTTTTTTAAGGGGAAATCATAAAATAGTGGTTTTATCAAAAGTGTAGATGAATACTATTACAAATGTTCATATAATAGATAAGTCCATATAACTGATAAGCATAAATATAGATGTCACTTTTCTTGAGTATGTGCAATGTTTAAATGAGTAACACTGAAACTTATTTCTTGGTACGGCACAATTTTCAACATAATCTTGAATTGGTAGTTGCTTTTTTGTTTCAAAGCTTTAATGCCAAAACTATAGACTTTGTTTTGTAATGCATAATAGTGGAGTACAGCACTTGATATTTAAAATCGTTTTGTAAGGAACGTGAACAAGTGATCCTCGGGGGGGCTCTGCAAATCCATGACCTTGATGATTTATACTGACAGCTTTCGATGTCTGTAAATGTGGAATATAACAAGAAAATGATAAATTAGGGCTGCAGTGCTTGGTTTGAAACAGTTTCACAGATGATGTAGTTTGCATCTATTCTTTCATTAATGTATTTTGCATTGAAATGGTTTTACATTGCCTTAGGTATTAATACAATAGTTGTTGTCAGCTCCAGATTGCTATTTGAATTCAAGGCAGAATAACATATTACTCACACAATGATAGCAGATTAACTTTTGAGTGATCTTGTGCATCTCATTTAGCATGTCCTTGAAGGATGATTATAATTGGCTCTGTAATTTTTCCAAAACATTTAATAAGCATAGTTTGATTTCTTATGAAGCTGTAAAGTGATCCTTTTCCTCCATTCTGAAAGAGGTGTTAAAGCTCTGTTTGTCTGCTGACAAATTTAATGACCTTTTCACACCTGATTTTTGTCCAGAGTATGATTTACTTCTCTTGCAGTTGACTTATTTTTATTAACAGCCAAAAAGCTTAAAGCCTTCTATAATCTAACCTTAAGTCATTTGCTAAAGATCTTCTTTTAAGCAGACATCAAACAGTTATCAAGAAATCTACAACTTAGTGGCATTCATCGTCATTACCACATAATCACTTCAATGTCAGTTCTTAAATATAAAAGAAATGTAGTTATATGATTATGTTAATTTCTCTTTGAAGCAGTAAATAACAGAAACAGCAAACCAATTAGAGTATTCTTTAACAGCCTGACTGCTACTGCAGTCTTGGAGAACGGTAGATATTAAGCTGCTGAATCAATGATAGTTTTGTACTTTGTTTAGAGTTGAAGCTTGAAAGGAGGCTAATCTTTTGGTTGTTAATGCTTTTCTAAGCCTGATGGAGCAGTGCAGAAGATGGCAACTGCATAATAGTTATGTTCAGTATTACAACTTAGCCCGAGTTAACTTTTTTACAGATGATATTTCCAGCAAGCACAAGCTTATTGTGCATAGTAGAACAGCATACTGTAGTATAGAGGCTGTCATACTTGGTTTCTGCATCTTACTTTATTGCATTCTTTTTTTCTACTTAAACATGGATAAATGAGACCGTCTTTGAATCTGTGTGGTGGAGAGGAAACATTAATATGAAAAATGAAGGTGAATGTGTAGCAAGATACTGTAGTGATGAGTGTTAGAAATGAATAAACAGGTACTCAGTGGACTGTTTGTGTACAACAGATCATGCAAGAAATGCCATACTGAACATAGCAGTTCAGTTTGGTCTGTCTGTTCCATACTTTGAGATTTTTTTTTAATAAATGTTATTCAAAAATTTATGTCCTCTTTTAGCAACTGAAGATTGGATACTAAAACTTCCCATGAAAGAACTGAAATTTACTAGTTAACATATTGAGTGATTTTTCTGAGTTGTATGGGATGTGCTTTTCCTCCCCAAAAAAACCCAAACAAAACCATAAAACAACCAACTGTCCACGAGATGGTCTGCCATCTTCAGATGTGTTTAGGAGGCTTTCTCCTTTACTCTTTACAACTTAGGGAGGATATGTGAACCACTGTCCCTCTTTGCCATGCTTAATGGTGTTCTGGAAATAAGATTCTTGAATTTCAGTTTTTATCTTTAGAATGGTAGTATGCGTAGATAGCCAGAGATGGAAGCAGGTTCCTTTAATGTGAGAAAGTAGATGACTATTACTTGCAGAGTTGGAGGACTTTTCAAGAAAACTGTGCAGTCTAGGTACACACAAAAGAAAGGTGCAGTTTTGAGAAAAAAGGTGGAGTCCTACTGCCTCTTACAGGCAACGCTTCTGAGTTTGTGTATTAGTGTGACACGTGTCACACTAATGACACATTTGAGACTACTTATTGTGCTAGCTTACCTGCTCCAAGAGAAGCAATGCCGATAAGGGTGCACTGTGTCCTTATGAAACAGTGCTCAGTACAGGCAACTGAGCTATATCAATTGCAAGCTATATCAATTGCTGTGAGAGATAAAAGGTATTGTAATATGACTTCCCTTGTGCTTAGTGTAACTCAAATAAAAAGCTAATTAGGCTATAAATACAGAAAATATCTTCTATACCAAAATATTTTTGAAATGGAGGATTTTATGGGACATTCATATTGAAACAAGCTAAACTGCATTTGTGTGTCTTTACTGCGTATCCTAAACTAGAATTTAGTTGTTTGTAAACTTGAACAGATGCATTTTTTTATCAGGTTCTAGTTGGTAGAATTGAACATTTTGTCTTTCATGGTCACACTTTCAGATTAAATCTTTAAACAAGCTGTTATAAGAAAACAGGAATTTGAATATTTGTATAAAGTAATAAGCATTTCTTTTTATGCCTCTTATACAGTGATATAATAATAAATGCCTTGTCCCTTTTTATTTGGCTGTTTCATGTGACTTCACTTCGCTAGAGGGCAGTGCTATGCAAGAAATGTTTGTCAGAATTAATTTCTATACTTTTTGCACAAGATATACACCTTTTAAAACACCTCGATGAGAGCATTTGAAAGCTGTATCTACTTGATATATGGCCCTGTAAAAAATAAATGGAGTAAGGAGTCTTTCTGCTATGCTATACAAGTACTTTCTGGTAATTTCTTGAAATCACAAGCTTAATTCTTAAAAATATCTTAAACTAGAAAATTGGTAAACTACCTTCAGTTGCAGTGCTGGCTGTACACTAAAGTGATCAGAAATGATATCTTCTGTTTGATCTCTAGCAAGGAGAAATTTTCCTATTTGGGCCACAAGTTGATCATTAGACCATATCTTATTAGATACATAACAAATGTAGAAAAGGGAAACAATCAGTTTCTAACTGAACTGTGATGCCTGATGGTTTCAGACTTTTTACAGTAGGTGTTCGACATTAGCTTTAACTCATTTAACTCTTTCCTAAAGGCATTTGCTATATTCATTTAAATGTGTTTTTTCTGTGCTCATGACTGATGCATTTATTACTGATCTGGTTGCTTGATAGGTGTTCCCAGCTTAATAATACACCCTTTGCAGCAGAAGTCTTTGGTATCTTGTGCAATTTTAAAATGTTAAACTAGTGCTTATATTTCCCAATGGAGAATGTTTCTTGATCTTGTTAATACTCAAATGTTTATCCCTGAAGTAGTTGCTTGCTGTAACTTCTGTAAAATTAGAGCTTGTCTCAACTTCACCTGTTTTGTGACTTATGCATATGAGTGACTATTAACATACTGGGCAACTAATAAGAAAGACTATTCCCTTATCTAGCCATGGGCTATGTGAGTTTGGCAAGCCTGAAATATTGTTAAGATGCAGAGTCTGCAAGAGACCAAAGCAACTCTTCATTCTAAATCTTAACTGTGGAATGAAAGGAGAATAGCTGGATCTGCTGCAGGCAGGATGGGAAGGAAAGGGGCACAGGAGAAGTGAAGATGAAGCAAACTGGAAGCAATGGTAATATAATCTCTATTGAGGTATTTTAGCGCTCTCTCTGGAGCACAGAGTATATTTTAGTTCAATGGTATGCTGAAAGAACAGCTAGAGAATGCTGCTCACTGTTCTTCAATGCCTGCTGATACTGCATAGACAGTATTGAACTAATTGTTGCTTTCATGTGAGTTACAGGCTCCTGCTTTACTGATGACAGATTTCTTTGCAAATTCTTGTCTCAGGCCTAGCTACCACTTCTGTGAATAACAAATAAGAAGTGTTAAGAGCTTTGTTTACGCTGTTGGTTTTTTTTTTTTATTGGATAGGTAAGCTGGGTTTTCTGTTGCTTTGCTTGAGTTATGTTGGTGGGATTTTTCCTTTTCTCCTTCAGAGTAGGAAACCACCTACTTCAAGAAATCTATGAAGTATAAATATGAATTTCATCCATCCAGAGATATTATCTATATTGCCTGTGGGTGGACTCTCAAATCAAAATGAGACAACTTGCTCAAGGATGGTGCCCTCTAACTTGTCCTTACTAGATAGTGAGCTCTTAGGGTTTGCTTTCCAGCCCTTAAGCTAACTGATAGAGGGTGATATCTTATATGGGTCATTTGTGGGGGCTCAAGAAAGGGGAATCTTCTCTAAATTTTAACTATAAACTTAGATTTATTTTTTTTCCTACTGTAAAAATGGGGTTTCAGTGAAGCTGATCAGGCATGCAGTGATAGCAATCTGAGACTTTAAAGACCTAACCTTGCAGCATGTATTATCAGATACGAGCCTCAATACCAGATTCAGTTCACCTCAAAAAACCTACATGGAAAAAACCCAACCATATATGCTGTAATTGCCTGTTACATTTGGATGAGTTTTTACTTTTTAGTGCAGTTCCTCTTATCAAATAACATTTCTAGGCAAAAGTTGTCTAAAAATAAGTCCTGGAAACTGTTGTTTCACTGGTGTAAATGTGTTAAGACTTAATTACTTGTTTTATCAAAATTCATGTATATAGATTAACTTGTCTTAATTACTTTAAAGGCTCTTCTGATCTGTTTTTATTCATATTCCAAACTTTGAACCAACAATTTGTTTCAGGACCGAGCCCTCTGTTTTGGCTTTATTGTACAGCTTTGGTTTTCCTGTGCTATCTTCAATGTGTTGGTTGCTTGTTGAGTTGCAGGTGCCCAGAATAATAGCCCATTAATAACTTCACACTGGCACTAACACAGAGGATTAAAACTTTGTTCAGGGCAGCCTTGATTTTCTACATCAGCCTGAAGGCAAATGCAACCCTGAAACTGAGCTAATACAGCTTCTGTTCAGACCTGTGACACATCACATGAGATGACTCATCTTTCTGTCCTTCACTCTGTATATTGATGTCTTGAAGGACCAATGTGGATTTCTTTCCCCCACTGATGATGGGAGGCTTGCTTGCATAATCATCTCACTATCAGCATCTTCTGTATTCAAGGAAGGAACTTAGGCTGCCTTTATCACTTGAGCAAGCTTGATGTCCAAGTATGTAATTCACATCTGCAAAAACAGGAAAACAATGCATCGCTTCAAGAGTTGCAGTTTGCTGTGTAGAAACACAGATTTAGAAGATCTGGAACTCTGAATCTTATTCCTTAACTATTTCTGATGAGTAAATACTTGCTATCTGTTAGTCGATGGTAGCTGTTTGAAGCAAACAAGTGGAAGCCTCTGCCTAAGGGTGAAATCTAATTGCTTCAGAGCTTAGGGTTGAAAAATTGTGTAGGCCTATTGTTGTAGCAATCTCATTATATTTGTTTCTACATACTGAATGTCTTTGGCTCTGGCTGGAAATGTTTAGGTTCCACATAGGAACCCTGGTTATAATTGCAGACAGCATTCTAGTTATGAAGTTGGGTGGTGTTTGTACTTTCACATAAATTCTGGAGTTAGGCTACTAAAAGCCAGGCCTGAGCGATCTCTTCAGGGTCGATATGGGCCAAATATTATTCAGTCTTCCAAAATGATCTGGATGGTGGGGTTGAGTGTATAGTCATCAAGTTTGAGAAGGATACCAAACTGGGAGAAGGAGATACAACGGAATGGAGAGCCACCATAGAGACATTGACAGGTGGCCAACAAGAGCGGTATCAGCTTTAGCAGATGTTAAGGTCTTCTCTTGGAATGGGTTAATTCCAAGCAACAGTTCATGCTGGCATCTGACCAGCTGGTGGATGGCTCTGCTGAAAAGGACCTGGAAGTCCTAGTGGACAGCAAGCTGAGCGTGAGCCAGCAATGTGCCCTGCAGCAGAAAGGTAAACAATGTCCTGGGCTTCATCAGCAAGAGCATAGCCAGTAGATCAAGGGACATGATTATTCCTTTGTACTTGGCACTTCCAAAGTGGGAATATTGTGTCTGGTTTTGGTCCCCCAGTTAAAGAAACTGGAAAACTGTAGAGGCTCCAGTGGAGGCTTGTGAAAGTGATTAGAGAGCTGAAGGATGCAACCAATACAGAAAGGCTGAAGAAATTCTTTCTTCAGCCTAGAAAAGAGGAGGGTTGGGGGAGACTGCTTTTTAGCTCCTGTAAGTAGCAAAGCAACCTGGTCCCTTTTAAAGGGGATACTCTAAAGGGAGAAATGAGCCACACTTATGAATGGAGTTGAAGTCCAGCCTAAGTTAAATTCTTTTCCTTACCTAAAATACTTAATCTTGTAGGTAGGCCTTTCTCTGGCTGTATAGCTGTGTTCAAACCAAACTTCTAGAACGTGTTGGAAGGCATGAAACTTCATTGCCATCTCTAGCCTGTGATAAGAGATGTCTTTCCCTTGTATAGCTTTTACAGCAAAAAGCTCTAATGTAGGGACTGAAATTGCCAGTTACATTTTGTAGCTAAAAAATTGAGTTCAACTTTATTTGGAACAGTCTGTAAACAGTGCTGCAAATACTTTTTTTTTTTTTTTGGGTGGGAAATGAGGCTATGTCAGTTGTGAAGGCCTGAAATGCTGAGCAGATAAGATAGCTAATAGCCTACCTTATTCTCTCGAGTCCATGCTAAAACCAATTCTAATACTTCATAGCTATGCAAAAAAAGTCATGTTGTGCAAGTTGTCAAAGATGTAGCTGAATGTGTGTAGCCTAATACTTGGAGGAATGTTTCTTGAAATCATGGAATATTGTTGCTTGCAGAGTGAAACTGAAGTTTGTGGGCTGTGTCAGATATTTATATTGAAATGGTTATTAATTTAAATAGTTAATGTTGTTTTGAGCTACAATAATAGTAAATAAGACCCTCTTGTTAAAGGGGCTTGGAAATGCATGTTGTTGGCAGGGTACATGGTGTCTTGAAAAATGCACCCAAAAAATGGACAGTGTCTTGCTCTGGGTACAATATATGAGACATTAGTATGTCTAAGTAGGTTTTTAAGCCGGTCAAATCAAGTCTTGTGTACAGAAAACTCATGTGATCCGACAGCATGTATGGTGACATATAACACACTAGCATGTGTTAAATCTATTCTTGCTATGAAATGTAAAGCTGTGCTCAAAGGGGGAAGTGGCATTCCTGTGGAAATCTAGAAAACTGCTTATTTCTGAAGTTAGTGAATGTTCAGATATTGAGCACTCTAGTAAAACTGTGTGTGTTGGTTGTGATTAAAAGAAAGAAAAGAAAAACCTTCCTGCTGAGCTCTGCACCAAGAGGGGGCTGTCACCAGCAGCCTCCCACCCATAGTAAAATGAATAAAAAGCCTATGGCTAATGTTTCTTAACTGCTTGGAGAAACGCTTGACCTTGGCCTATATCTATAAGACTCATAGGGCAGCAGGGAGGAAATAGTGGCGTTTTCTTCTTGTTTACCTTACCTTACATATCTGTTTCTTTTTATGTTAGAAACCTTAGATTTTTGCACTGGAAATATCTGGGCATAGTGCTGATGTAGAAGTTGGCAAACACTTTGAATGGTATAGGATTTATAACTAGGGGTAAATGCCAAGAAAATTTATGATTGTGAATGGGTATCTAAGCAGTCTTTGAATGTTACTGAATTTAGGTGTTCACCTAGCTTCTGCTGTGATTTTACTGCAGAATATTTTTTTTAATAAATCACATACTTTCTACATAATTTCACTTTAAAAGCTGAAGTCTACTAGCTACAAAGATATTGTATATTGCTTCTAAAACTATTTAAATTCAATATCTAGAAATTCCTGTATTATACAATCTTTGATTACGATCTGAAGTGGGAAAGTTATGGTTTTGGGAAGCTAAATGATTTGACAAAAAACCTGAGAGCTAGCTCGATAAATCTTCAGTGGGCTATGCTTACATGAAGTCTTAACACATGATGTTGTCTCCGTTATCACGAGATGTTTAAGTACTGTTGGAACTATGCAGAACACTGGAATCTGCGTAGCAAGTTTTATGTTTTGCTCAAAAAATTAAAGGAATTGTTTGCCTTNGATACCTTAAGGCTTCTGTATGTTATAGCGGTACCAGATGAAAATGTGTGGCAGAAAACTCGAGTGTTTCCTTTTTATTTTAGGCTTATGGTATGTCAGCTTTGCCTCTAAACTTGATTAAAGGAACTACTAGTGCGGCTTATGAACGTTTAGAGAACACTGAAGATATTGAAGAAGTGGAACAACATTTGTTAAGGATTAAATCAAAGGTATGGTCTTCACACTTTCTTAATGAATTTCTTTTCTTGCTTGCTTACTAGTTTATGGTCATGGTGTAGAGAGTTCTTGTTACAATAAGAATAGCAAATCAGAAGTGACTAGCTTGCAGTTACTTGAGCTATTTGGAAACAAATATCGTCACTTGTGTAGTAGAGATCAGGTTTTCTTTATCAGTCCTGAAATAGTAATTTCTTTCTAGCTAATAATGGTGCTGATGAGCTAAACTCAAGCTTCTCTGGTCCTTCTTGGATACATGCAAGAGATATTTTGTAGAAGTTAAGAATATTAACTTCACTGAGTCTGCTACCAGATATGGCATCTGATTTGCTGATGCTTGTTCAATGTAGTTATCAACACTGGATATTTGCCACATGGAGCTGTCATGAGTTAGATTCATCAAACTATTAATCATCTTTATGAATAAATAACAGCCCTAGATATTCTTGCTTCCCAGTTAATGTACCTTGCTGTTATAAGTAATTTGTCTATGTGGTACATGGGGAAATTATGAATCCTAAACATCCCTAGGATGTTAACACTGTAAACCCATGATGGCTTTGCAGCTCATTGAAATGCTGTGTCTAATGTAAGCAGGATACTTGTCCTCCTTCAACTCGTGCTCTTCTGTTGTTAAGACTTCTCCTTTACGTACAAGATGCTAGGGATAATCTCCTACCCTTTTCTCAACCCATTTTAGATAATGATTTGACCAGTGTTTTCCCAGCCCTGATTGGGGGGAAGTGACATTAAGATGCATCACTTTCATCCTGGCAGTCCATCTGTGCCGATGTGTGCTCTGTGATAGTAGACCTCAGCAGTGTTGAAACAGTTCCAACAGTCCTCCCTTGTGATACTTGGCTGCCTCCACACAGTGTGGGCACCTTCAGTGTTCTAGAAATCTTGTTGCATAATGAAACCTAAAAAGTAGTCTCCCCCACTTTAAATTGTAAAGGTTTGGTTTTATACAGAGTACTACTGTGATAAAGGCATACGTATTACTGAAATCAGTATGAGAAAAATGAGAAATCCCTGAAAAATGGACCATTGCTTATTGCAGAAGACTATGTTGGATTATGAGAGTTTGCAAGCAACTGGTCTTGTTGTTCAATCTAGCTAAGAAATAGGCTTGAAAAGTAGAGAGTCTTTAAGTTAGAGATCTATTTTAATGTGACCATTAGTATAAACTAACTTTCCTTGGTTTATGGATCATAGGCAGGATTCTGCCTCAGTGTGTAATTGAAATCTTAGATCTTCAGTTACATTTGCATGAAGTCCTGAAGAAAGTGTTACTGAGGGTAATGTACAGTGAAAACAAGAAGTATTAAAGTATGCTACTTCATCTAATGAAAAGATTCAGTATGTAATATGGTCTTCTGCTATTAGGATACCTGATAGCTTTATTTCATATTTAAATAATCAAAGCTTGAACTTGCAGCTCGAGAGCTTGGACTGTTTTTGAAAAGTCTTTTTCAAGTCACTGAGGTGCTATACAGGGTATGGAGAATGTGTTCCTGTTAAGTACATTGTGATCTCCAGTTTGTTACATGTGCCTAGAATGTGGTCTTAGTCTTGTAACCTTTTTGAGAAATTTATCTGCAATAGATTTGCTTTAATTTCACCCGGTGTGAAGTGTTTCAGTAAAGTGTTTCAATATTTGTAGGAAGGGTCTTTGAAAATAAGCAGAAAAAATTGAATAGGGAATTTCAAAATTGAAAATATATAGTGGGAGATATGCTAAAACTACAAGAATCTCTTCTTTTATCTAAGGATCAATTTTTTATACAGTAGCATCAATGTTAGAAGCAATTCTGGTTCAGTTACGTAAAGCCTATTTTATTGCTTTTGCTTATTAGTGTGTAACTGATGTAAGGATGTGCTACTCGGTTTACAACAGTGTGAAGGTACCTGATCAGTATTAGCGGCTCAGAATCAAAGTATATTCTCAAACGTAATCATCAAACCAACAATTACCTGGTGCACTCAGCTAATTCTTGAGGTAATGGTGTCTCTTGTTTGGATTTATGTAAGGTTAATTTTTGGAGCAGCAAGTTATCTTGCTGTCATAAGTGAAAGAAACATAGCTGAGTATCTGTAGTGGAATGCTGGAAAGAAAATACAGGTTCCAAACTTATATATTGGCTTAGTTGTGGAATTTGAAGGGAAGAGAGCTCTGAAAGTCATCAGGTTCAACCCTTTACACAAATCCAGGACCGCTTTCAGGTTACATCATGTTATACAGATCACATCTAGGCATTTTAATTGTTTCTAGCCATGGAGACCGCCCACCCTTTTGACCATCCTCATTCTGAGGAGCATTTTCTACCACCTAATAGGAATTCCCCTTGTTACAGCTTGTGACTCTTGCGCTTCATCCTATTGCTGTGCATAGAAACAGTGTGAATTATACTACAAAGTCTTTACAGTTGTTTTAACTTATTAAACTAGATGTCAAGTCTAGTTTCTTGATTCAGTATCCCTGATCTCTTGCACTATTTTCTGGTAACCAGTGCAGAGATGGTCGGCCTCTGTCATCAAGGGACAGACGAACTGTACAACAACTAGAAGAGAGACTAAGGACACTTAGAAGAAGAGAGAGGCATCTGGAGTCTATTGAGAAAAGCTGGTGGACAAAGTTCTGTGAAGCTATCCGACCTCTAAAGGTAAAAGTCTTTCTCACTCTGAGACTTAAATTGGAATAACTTTCAGGTTTCTTGTAGGTCAAGTTTATCAATTACCATCCTGAATATCAAGTACTTGTTCTTTTAGTTACTGTTGTACTGCACAATGACAGCCCAATAGCAAGCTCTGTTTGAACTCTTGGCAAACCTTTTACTTTGCCTAAAATATGATTAAGACAGGAGCAAGTCCTAGCTCACCTATGACAGAGCGACTGCCAGAGAAAATCTGAATATCATAGCTTCTCAGGCATATTAAAAATGGGAAGAAGAGAAGGAAGAACTCTATAGAATCATAGAATTGTTGAGGTTGGAAGGGACCTTTAAGATCATGAAGTCCAACCATTAACCTAACCTGACAAAAACACCTCTAAACCATGTCCCCAAGTACCATGTCTACCCTTTTTTTAAACACCTCCAGGGATGGAGAATCCACCACCTCCCTGTGCAGCCTATTCCAATGTTGGATAACCCTTTCAGTGAAAAAATATTTCCTAATATCCAACCTAAACCTCACCTGGCTTAACTTGAACCCATTTCCTCTTGTCCTCTCACTTGTCACTAGGGAGAAGAGGTCAGTCCCCATCTCTCTACAACCTCCTTTCAGGTACTTGTAGAGAGTGATAAGGTCTCACCTCAGCCTCGTCTTCTCCAGGCTAAACAGCCCCAGTTCCCTCAGTCGTTCCTCACAAGACTTGTCCCCCAGACCCCTCACCAGCTTCATTGTCCTT
Organism: Ibidorhyncha struthersii; assembly: GCA_013398815.1. NCBI lineage: Eukaryota > Metazoa > Chordata > Aves > Charadriiformes > Charadriidae > Ibidorhyncha > Ibidorhyncha struthersii. The sequence goes on from VZSZ01003997.1 coordinate 105,355, forward strand.
CTCTGGATGCGCTCCAGCACCTCAGTGTCTTTCTTGTAGTGAGGGGCCCAGAACTGAACACAGTACTGGAGGTGGGGTCTCACTAGTGCCGAGTGCAGGGGATGATCACTTCCTGAGTCCTGCTCACCACACTATTCCTGATACAGGCCAGGATGCTGTTGGACTTCCTGGGCACACGGCTGGCTCGTATTCAGCTGGCTGTCCACCAGCACCCCCAGGTCCTTCTCTGCCGGGCAGCTTTTGAGCCACTCTGCCCCAAGCCTGTAGCGCTCCATGGGGTTGTTGTGACGCAAGTGCAGGACCCAGCATTTGGCCTTGTTGAGCATCAAACTGTTGGCCTCAGCCCATCGGTCCAGCTTGTCCAGATTCCTCTGTGGAGCCATCCTACCCTCAAGCAGATCAACACGCCCGCCTAGCTTAGTGTCATCTGCAAACTTACTGAGGGTACACTTGATCCTCTCATCCAGGTCATTGATAAAGATGTTAAAGAGAGCCGGTCCCAGCACTGAGCTCTGGGGAACACCACTTGTGACTGGACATCAGCTGGATTTAACTCCGTTTACCGCTGCTCTCTGGGCACGGCCATCCAGCCAGTTTTTTACCCAGCGAAGAGTACACCTGTCCAGGCCATGAGCAGACAGTTTCTTCAGGAGAATGCTGTGGGAAACTGTCAAAGGCTTTGCTAAAATCCAGGTAGATGACATCCACAGCTTTTCCCTCATCCACTATGCGGGTCACCTCATAGAAGGAGATCAGGTTTGTCAGGCATGACCTGCCTTTCACAAACCCGTGCTGACTGGGCCTGATCACCTTGTTCTCCTGCATGTGCTGTGTAATGGCACTGAGGATGATCTGTTCCATGACCTTGCAAGGCACTGAGGTCAGACTGACCGGCCTATAGTTCCCCAGGTCCTCCTTCCGTCCCTTCTTGTGGATGGGTATATAGCTATAGGTGTCAGGTATCTTAGGTTAATCTAAATTACATGTAGCCAGCAGAAGGGAGAGATACTTTGAGAATATATGCATTTGGAATGAGCATCTTGCCAAGTAATTACTTGATCAATAGTAAGCTGGCTGTGTAGAGCTTACATCTTGATATTTAACCAGTGCAAAGGAAACTGTTACTGGGGAAAAGCTTTGATCTTAGTCTCTATTTGATCTTAAGACTTTGATTTTTAGTAGATACCTGGTTTTAAAACCCAGTACTTCTATTGAACAGTATTGCTGTACCAAGTATTTTTTGCCAACTAGATGTAGGAAGAAATTTTAGCATTACATTAAACTGTAGCCTGCACTTTGAAAAGCTGAGGGAGGGGGCTATAAGCAATTTCCTCTAACATCGTTGCTACTGTTAAGACTGAGTACCAATGGGAATGGGCTGAAATTGCAGTTGAACAAAAACTGAGTTGGAAATTCTTAGTGGAGTTATCTTTCTATGACATATTAAACATCTAGACTTAGCCCTTTCATTTAAAGGACAAATATCCCTAATTATTTGCTTTAACAGTTTGGATACTTCCTTTGGTTCAAAATAGCCTGTCTAGTTTCTTTAACTTTGATAAATTCATTGGCCGTCTCTATTGCCTGTAGGACTCGGAGTTCATTGTGTTCTCATGGGATAGTAGTAGTATCATGAGTTACTCTAGATTGTCATCTATGGTCAAGATGGTACTCCAGTGTCTCTTTGTTCTTGAGACTTGAATGCTTTTTATTGTCTCAGTAACTGTGACAGTCACTGTGAATTGTTGACTTTAAAATTGCAGACTAAAGGGACTTGCAAGTGGATAATTTTTCCTGACAGATTTTCACTTAGAATAGGATTGTGCTATGAAACATTTTACAAAACTTGTTTACTTTGACTTTTCCTGTCCTGTGAAGGTCATAATGTCCTTCATTTAATTAATAATGTCTTAACTCTTGCAGGACTGTTTTACTGTTACTTTAATAGCATTTGAGTTGTCTTTGCACATATATAACTTGTCAAATGTTTAATTAGTGGCTTTCATGAGAAGATGGAAATCTTTTAATATCCATATATAATACTTCTGATCAATGTAAAAATTCAGAAAATACCTTGGAGCTTTGCTTATTGCTTTTGCAACACTTGAATTCTATCTTTAGTGCAACTTCTATATTATTGTTCAAGAATGTGGCTATTTCTCAAATTTCAGGAGAAATTCCATTTGTTGTGAGGTAAGCTCTAGATATGGCGAACACTATTTCTGCTTTGTTTGGGATGGTCAGGTTTATGGGAGTTGCAGACTCTTACTGGGACTGTGACAGACCAGAATAATGTGTTTGGGAATAACACTTGGTCTTGGAGTTCTTTTACAGTGTACATTCAGACTTCTATAATCATATTGTCTTTGCATAGTGTCCTCCTATATTCTTGCTTTAATTATTTTGTTACCGCTGAATACCTCTGAGCACGTGATTTGTTGGTAAAGCCAAAACTTTTTTCTCTGAAGAGTAAGCTTTCTTTGACATGGAGTAAAGTAAATTTTGAGAAGACTTGTTTTACTCAAGGCTAAATCAAACTTGAAGATGAAGCTGTTAATTTTTCAATTTAGTCAAAGGCAACACCTGGAAGATCCCAAGTAAATGAGTAGTGGTCAGCATGGGGCTGTCAGGTGATGTCCAGCTAGTCTAATTTATTTCTACAAAATGTAGCCTTTCATGTAGATACCAAATCTACTGCTTCTCCTTTCTTTCTTATGGTTTGTCACGCTTTCATCTGATACTCTCAGCAGCAAGAGAAGTTTGGTATATGCTAGGGATAGGTATAAAAACTGATTAGGGGGGAAAAAAGCTCCAGAGCACATAGGTAAGTTTGCTTAATATATGAACAAGACTATAGGTTGTGAAATGTGGAAGTCTACTAAACAGCGGTAAGTTTGGAATATTGCATCAGTTTTTCATGAGTTACTTCAAAACAATTGTGAACCAACTGAAGGGATGCCTAAGGTGAGTAATAGAAGCAAATAAGGTGCTCCATTTTGAAGATTGAGACCTGTGTGAACAGAGCATGCTCATGTGGCTTAGCTTAAGCAGCAATTTAAAGGCACTGACATCAGTCCAAGTACATAGAAGGTGCTACAAAGAGAACAGCGTTCTCTTGATAAATAGTGGTACGCTTGAACTCTAGCAAGGGAGAGAGACTGTTCTCCTATCTAATCTTAAGGGTAATGAGGACTCTGTATAGATGTATCAGTCTTTCCACCTGCTGCTGAAGGCCTTTAGAGAAGCATAGGTACAGTTAATGCTGTCTTGAGGGTGGAAGGCTAGGATATTCTTTTTTTTAATAAGGGCTTTGGATTTCTTCCCCTCCCCCAGCCTTCTCTAGAGAGAGCTGAAAGAGGGGAAACTAGGCAATTGCTTGGGTAACAGCCATGTTGGCAGAGCATTAGTGCAGACAGTAGGTGCTGTCAGGAGTCAGTTTAGCTGCCTCATAGAGGTGGTGTGGCTGAAGTGACAGGCTTTCTTCCTCCACTCACAGCTGCATCTTTGGCATCAGTGAGGCTGGCAGCATGACAAGCAAGAGGTGTGAATATTTTGTGTCCTGAGTTTACATAGTGATAACTTGATACTAAGTGTGTTGCTTCATCTAACAATTGTTTTTAACTCATGTTTGCCAGGTTACCTGAAACTTCCTGGAAAGTAGGTTGTGTCACACAGTGTGGTGGGTTGACCTGGCTGGCTGCTAAATGCCCACCTATCTGCTCTCTTATTCCCCATGAACAGGATGGGGGAGGCAGTAAGATGGAAAAAATGTGTGGGTTGAGATAGGGCAGTCACTTGCCAGCTACTGTCATGGGCAAACCAGACTTGACTTAAAATTGATTAGAATGGAAAAAAACAAATCCTTTAAAACACCTTCCTGCCCCACACCCACTCTTTCCCAGGCTCAGCTTCACTCCCTGACTCTGGAGAGGCACAGTGACGATGGAGAATAGTGGGTTGCCATCAGTCCATAACATGCTTCCTCCTCACACTTTGTCTGTGTTCCAGCATGGGTCTACTCCGTGGGCTGTAGTCCCTGTCAGAAGAACCTTCTTCAGCATGTGGGTATGGGCTGCAGCTTCCTTCACAAAATATCCACTTGTTCTGGTGTGGGGCCCTCCATGGGCTGAGTGTGGTTATCTGCTCCAGCATGGTCCTCTTAGCCCTTTAAGGGGGGATGTCTGCTCCAGTGGCTGGAGCAGCACCTTCTTCTCTGAGCTTGGTGTCTGCAGGGCTGTTTCTCACTTCTTCCTCTCACTCCTCTGTACTGTCTTGTATTTTGCCCTTCCTTAGATCGGTTTTCCCAGAGGGGCCACCAGCTTGGCTGTTGGGCTCAGCTTTGGCCGGCAGTAGGCCAGTTGTAGCCAACTGGAAATGGCTGTGTCCAGCACAGAGCAGCCTCTGGCCTATCCTCAGAGAGGGCACCCCTACAGCCCCCTGCTACCAAAACCTCGCCATGTAAACGCAATACAAATAGTAAGTCTTTCCCATGAGGAATCCAGCTTTTGCTTCTTGGTCAGTACAACAGTTTAATAATGTGCCACCAGTTTTCTTTACTGTTAATGGATACCAGCCCTGAGAGGATGACTGCCCCTATAAATTTTGTGTTGGTTTAAAGTCATGGGTTCAAAGTCATGGAATAGCCATCCTAAGCATATTCAGTTTCTTCTTCTGTTGGTACATGAGTACCACTGTAGGAAACAATTGGGCAGGTGAGTATTATTTTAGCTTTTTGGAGAGGTGACTATTAATGATTGTTGCAAGTTAATTTTGAAGCTTTTTAAAGTACCATCTAACTTTTTGGATCATGTGGTCATTCCTGCTTAGAATAAATTAAGTCCTAAATTCCATTATTGTCTTAGTAACACTTTGGAATTATCCATAGATGAAATAACTTGACTGAGATCTGGGAGCAGGGATAGGAGGCAAAGAGCTCTCTGAATAACTCAATGATGATACAGTGGTCAGGGGAAGGCTTAGGAAGTTGAAGCGAGGTACCAGAGAAAGTGATGTAAGCAGAACATGAATAATCTTAGAAAAGACTTAACAATTTGTGACTTGATTATGTGCAGTAGGAGTGGAAAAACACACTAATCAACTGAATATTTCTAAATTACTTGTCCTGTCTCGTTAAACTGAAATGTAATTCAGCTTTCCACCATGACCTAGAAGTAGCATGCTTCCATTTTTACTATTGAGAAATGCCTATATTGACATTTCTGTTTTGGTTTTTGCTTAGCCATGTCTTTTAATCCCATATGTTCAAATATAAAACCAAAGCTTTAAGTAAACCAGTTCTTACTGTCTTCTGCTTTAGCTGCTTCCTTATTTGCCCATGTAGAGGCTTTCTATTAAGGTGCTAAAGGAACTAATTTCAGGCAGTGTACGTTGTATTGGTAGGTATTATTTCAACTTACTGTTTTTGTAATATATGCAGTCTTGCATAAAAACATAGTTCCCTGTTCTTTGGCAGTTACTTGTATGCATGCTAGCTTCTACAACACATTGTAGATCAGAAGACCCAAGCAGACACTTAGAGGTGATGTAAATGCAAGGCAGCAGCTCTGAAACCTGTTCTGTAGCAAATGATTGAGTATAGGTGGATATGGGATCTATGTTTTGTAGCTGAGGGATATGAGAAAGTTGCCTGGCAATGGAGCAGTTCAGGCTGTAGTGGAGGAAGTATCATAGCTGGAGGTATGGTTGCATTGAGGTCCTGCTTTCGAAAGGACTACAGAGTAGGAAATAAGATTTTCTTGCATTGAAAGTTAGACTTTTCTTAACATAGATCAAGGGTTGCTTTTTTTTTCTTTTTGGTAATGACCTTACTAAATTCCTCTGTGTGTTGTTTGGCTGAAACCCAGGCTTTTTGTTGTTGTAGTACTAGAAGCTTTTCAGCATCAGTTGATAAACGGTCCTGCTATGAGAACAAGAGGTTTTGATTAAGTGCTGTTCTCAGCTCTGAAGCTGAACATGTACTCATGTTCAGAGGGGCTTGGATTCCTTCTCATTCATGCTGTGACACAAAGCAAAATTATTTTGTGAATTTTCATGGCTAAGTGTATGTAGAATCTTTGGAGATACTGTAATTGGTTTAAAGCTAGTAAACAGCAATACAGAAGTGTCCCAATAAGATTATGGATGACAGGTTTGTCCTGTGCTAGAGGTGACAAGTAAAAGGCAACAGTGAGTGTATAGCTCCAGCTGCAATGTTTTTCTAGCCTATCTTAGGCTTGATGCAGGGGGGAAAGGAAGGGAAGGACTTATTTGTTCCCTTACCCACATACCAAATGATACCCAACTGGAGGCATCCTTTTAATTTAAGTTAGGTTGATATGACTTGATAAGGCTCAGCTGGACTGTGTAAGTTGCGAGCTCAACTACTGGTCTGAGTGTTGGTATTCTCCTAATCATTGGCCAAGTGCTTGTCAATAGACTAGAAATGAGGTGTCTGTTGGTCTGTAATCAGTTGAGGTATAAGGAAAATCTAGGTAAGAACACAAGGATCCTTTCTGTGAAAGGTCTGAGTCAAATGAGTCTCTGAAATTGTGTAAATACAGGTTGATGTTAATTGCAAATCATTTATGGTTCAGTAGTCTTAATAGCAGTGTGGAAATACAGGATGAACTAAGGTAGAACGAAGGTCTTAATATTAGCATTTTCAATCTCATATTTAATGAGACTGGAGTTGAGGTTGAATTGGGAAAAGTGGGGGGTTTTTTTCAACCACTTATCTACATCCAAGTGTGTTATGTGTCACTTCAGAAGACACACATATTCCAGAGGAGATACAGATGTCTTTTGACTGGCCTTAGTTGGCAGAAGGTAATGAAGTAATGCAAGCTTCAGAATCTTGGTCTTAATTGTTTTTAAATATTTATTTCCTGTATGGCTAATATCTAGTGGGAGTTTGCTGTGGAGAGGTAAAATCTTAGTATGCTTAAATAACTGGAAATACAGAAGTTCGTACCTACCTTGATATTAATTAGTCTCTAAATCTATACCTAACAAGGCCTACATAATTTGAGTTGTTTTATAAGCTATGTTCTAATATTGTTTGAGTTTGCAGATAGAAGCTTATCTTCACAATTTATATGAACAATAATAGTGTTATAACTCTGAATATCTTTAATGAGCAGCTGTAATAAAGTTCTTAACCTTTTCGAGATGGCTGTGTGCCAAGTTTTAAGGTTAATAAAATAATTTAAGAGTAGCTATGAAACTCCCTCATTCATGTGGAAGACTATGCATTGTGTTCTTGCATATAGAATTTGGAAATAAGTCTAAGTTGTCTCAGGTCTAGCCATCTGAAAATATTATTGTTTTGGAAAGTTCAGCATGCTGATCTGAGCACATTCTGTGACTGTGGTGTCTAGGAAAATAAAGTGAACCTGTTGGAGCTGTAACTGAATGGGTTTTCTATCTAGGCTCACTTTTATGCACCATCCCCTAACCTCCCTCCCTCCCCCCCCCCAAAAAAAAATTTGTAAGGGAGAAAACCAAAGAAGCTGAGAAGGATTTACTGAACTAGCTTATAGCCTAGGAAAAACTATAGGAAGTGTTCTTCTTGAGGACAGCTTGAAGAACGAAGTCCATGGCTCGAGTGCTGTATTTGGTGGGCACAATAAAAACACTTCCCTGTGTTTTAATTAAGATCTTAAGAAAGAACCTTATTTCTCAATCTACTTGATTCAGACCATTCATCGAAGAACTGAAAGAAATCTCTAAAGATAAAAATGAGAAGGAAATGGGGAAAACAGAATTTACAGGTATCAATATTTTCAGTTCTGTAAACTTACTGCTAAGTTGCCTGAATTATTCCTGTTTATTTTAAACTTTTCATACTTTGACTGTATTCGGGGACTAAATCTTCTAGCTTGTTAAGCTGTTTACTTATTTTAATCTAGCCCTTAAAACCTGAAAAACCTGAATGCACAAACCTAGCTTAACTGCTGATGTCTTCATATACTGCTGGTAAACTTAGTTCAGTGTTTCATATGCCACCTTGGCTTAGCCGAGAATTTCTGTTCCTATTTTGTACATCAGGCAGTTCCATTGTAGTGTGCAAAAGCTTACAAAAAAAGCCTGCTATTGCTGATTTTTAAAAACAATAGCAGTATCTGATTTAAGTATAGAGCTGGCTAAATAACCACAGCTCTTACACTTTTTGGTTTCAAATTCTTGAATAGGGTATGCACTCCAAAGGAAGATTGTGGGGCAAATGGGTTGCCTAGAGCAGCTAAAGTGGTATGGAAGCTCTGCTAGAACCTTCTCCAGAAGAGACCTTTATCTGGTGGTTGTGATGTGGTCGTAGTAATCTCATCTTATTTTAATCACTTGCTGATAGTGTTTTTGAATAATATTATTTAAGTAGCACTTACCTAGATTTTCTTGAAACTCAAGTATTTTTCCTACTACCTTAGAACTTGTAAGAATTTTTTTTGTCCATTCTCAAGTCTTCATATTACTTCAAAGTTAAATTTCTAGGTGACTTAAACCTTCAAGTCAAAATACTTTGTAAAGTTGATGTTTTCTATAACTCGAACCTTGAAAACCACTTTGAAATACTCAATACTGATGAGTAACTGAGAGGACTTGCAGGCAGAAGCAAGAAAAAAAGCAGACCTGGTATTTGGGTTTGGTTACTTGAGTTCTATACATCACTTCCTCCAAGGGCTTTCCTCACTGAGTGTTTCTGAGTAGCACTATAGAAGGAAGCTGTCGCTCAGGAAAGGTGAGATGTTCCTGGTAAGCTGTGCCCAGGTTGCCTCCTGTTGGAAAGTGAGCACACAGGCAAATGGAAGCAAACTCTTATTTCCCTTAAAGTCAAATGCATGTATATAGTTAAGGTTTTCCATTTGGTATAGCAAGTACCAATTGTGCATTCTGCTAAATGCTGTGTTCATTTAATATAACATTTTATCTGTTTTTAATGACACTTTTGACTTACAGGCAGGCTTCTGTATTGCACTGTAGCACATGATGTACTTTAATGCTTGATTCTGAGTTTAGTGTATCCACCAGGCAAAGAGGTGGTTATCATCTTAGATGATCAACTTAAATGCTTGACATAAACCCTGTTTAACAGAGTAAACATTTTGTTAGCACTTCTCTCAAGTATTTACCAAAAAGTTACTGTTTCAAGTGTGTTTGAGCTCTGAGGTGGTCTAAGATTATTAGTGCTTTATTGAAACTTAGACATGTCTTCACTTCTATCAATTGCAAGAACCTTCAGTTAAGTTGTAATAAATCTTACTTCTAGATTGTGTGGGGAGTATTCTTCATCATTGTGGCACTGCTCTTCACTGTCTCTCTGTTCTTGTCAAAGTAAGTACATTTCAGCATTTTTATTAACCACTTAAACGGCATAGTTTCTGCTCTGATGTTGAAATCAGGTGGCTTGCTTCAAGAGTCAGACCACTTCTTTTCTATGCTACATTTCTGTAACTAAGCCTGCATTTCTCATTGTAGTAGTATATACTGAAACTTGAGCAAAATGTGCTAAAACAGATTCAAAAAAGGACATGGTTCAGTCTGACTGTATGCTGCTGAAAACAGTTCTGATTCAGCAGAAGAATTAAGCATATACATTAAGGAAGTTTAATTCAGGCTATGGAAATACTCTGATTGCTTGAATGAATCTTTATGCATGTAGGTACTTCTTCGGCTGGGTAACAGGTGCTTAAATTTTTGCAGTAAATGACATGTATAATTCATTATGATGTGCATTACATGGCTTTCAGTGCCATGAAACAACTACAATATAGCCAGCTGCAAATCTGGTGGAGTTCAATGAAGATTGACGCTAACCTGAGGTCTCAAATGTTGGTGTTTTTAATTTTTCAGACTGGGCAAATAAGCTCTATGACCCAAACTAGGGAAAACCTAGAATGCCAAGGAGATGTGAATATCAATATAGCTTTTCATAAGACAAGTGCAATGAGTGTGATAAAACAAAGCATGCATCTATATAGATACAAAAAAGCTGTCAGTCTCTTGGCTTATTTCACCTGTTTTGAGCTGCCCTTTTAAATTAAACTGAAGACACAGATCTGGGAGAACCATGGTACTTAACCAATTTTTCTTAATTCCTGCAGTTTGGACAAAGCTCTGCATTCCGCTGGCTTCGACTCAGGATTTATAATTTTAGGAACTAATCTGACCAATCCATTGAATATGCTGTTACCTGTTCTTCAAACAGTAAGTAAAAAAGATTGGTAATACACTTATGTAAGGATGTTCCTCTCTTTTCTGGTAAGCTGTCAAAAGGCAAACTATACTTCTCCCGGAGTAATTCATTAACAAAACTGTCTAGATGTGTGTTCTGTAAAAGCAAGCCAACTTCCTTGTTAACAATCTTTTAGTAATTAGATAGTGTTACAAAAGTCTTGGGTGGATAGAAGCCAGTTGCTGGAGGAAGGTGGTGCTTGAAACCGACTTTCCTCTGATGAGAACATAGTGGCAATGAAGAATGACATCACTTGTAGTTATGCACAGAAAAGTCACCTTCTCCCATGCCCTACCTACATTCTAGTTGGTTTTGTACTTAGCAGTTTATCTCACTTAAGTGAGGTAAATGCATTTTTTTCACTGTTTAATGCTTACTCCACTTCTATTGCCCTCTGCAGTTATGTATGTTATAGTAATGCATTAGTCTTTCAAAGAAACCCTACATGAGAACAAACATCTGTTAACTTCAGTAGGTTGGGAGGCAACAAGGCCGCATATGAATTTGGCAATCAGTCATGGTAACCTAAGAAAAAGAAAACCTTAATGTAAGGTAGTGCTTTAGTCTCCCGTAGCGGAGTTCTTTCCATGTTCTTGGTGTAGTGGGTTGGCACAATGCATTGTGTCCCCATGGTTTCATAAACTATTGAACAGCTAAACTTGCAGTTTACTGAGAAAAGTGTCTAGCAGCAGTATTATCTCAAGCTGTTATTAATATAAACATAAAAATAAGTTTTATATGCAAATATGTTCAGAAATAGTCACAAATAGAATGCCTATACAGTCCTAAAATGACTGTTGCCACTGTGGACTTTCTTTTAAATGTTCTCTCAGAACGGAATTAAGTATTTCTTAGCCTAAAAATGTATAACACTTCAAAATTAAGGCAAGCTTTAAATTAAGAAAAATGCTCAGTTGCTTTCCCAAGCTAATTGTATAAGCTTTATTAGCATCAAGTTATATTATCTGTATTGGAGCCAGTTATGTAAAACCTTCAAATGGAAGCGCTCTTACTACCTCAGATGCTCTAAGTAGAAACTACGTATTAAGCTTTAAGTGGGGGAAGAGCTTGTTTACTAATTTGAATGTTGTCTTGTCTTTTTAACTGGTTGTGTTCTTGTTTTAGGTTTTTCCACTTGATTATATTCTTATTACAACGATTGTTATGTACTTTATCTTCACTTCAATGGCAGGGATTCGAAATATGGGTATATGGTTCTTCTGGATAAGGGTAAATATGACTTAAGAGTTCAGTTTGTAATAGTAAGATGTTTAACAAATATGTGATACTAAATATATTTAATAAATACTCACTATTTTTTTACTGCTTCACAAATTCTGGATGTTGCAAATATCATTGTCTATGTCTGAGTGTTAGAAGCTATTGTAGAATTTTCACTGCGGTTGAAAGGTGTCCCATTTTGCTAAGTTACCAGAACAAACCTGATGTTTAAGTAATATAGTCAGCTGAGTCTTTCAAGTGTTTAATCAGTGACACTTTGTCTTCTGACTTTTCTAAGTTAAAGCCATGAATTTTATGGTCAAAATCTGAAATGTGCATGCAGTCAGTAGTGCTTGACTTGTTTTTTTTTTTTTTTATGTGGCAAGCAAGTTTGTTTAGCTTGATGAGAGATAAAAACATACAGTGAAGATATGACATGTCTAAATGATGCAAGTAATACATTACTGTACTAGAAAAAACAGCTTTGTATCCAACAGTGTGCCATTCATGCCTATGATGCTTGGTTAAATATTTCCCTGCTTCTGTGCCTACTTTCCATTTAATACTGTCACCTTTTCATGTGGTGTCACTACAAAATTGTCAATAGTGACCCTGAGTCCTTGCAGTGATTTGTGAGATTGGCTCTTGGTTTTGGTCTTCCTTTGTTTACACTTCAGCCGCCAGCTTCTTTACCCTAATATGGTTGTCCTGAGCCTTTGGGGATTACAGAATAGAGTGGTATCTATAGGGTGACAGTGAGGGATTATATTGTTCCCTGCAGAGGAAAGTGGAAAAGATGCCACTACATGGTGCGCAAGTTTTCTCAGAGCCTGGGAATACTCTCTCATAACTCGCTTCTCTGTTTCTAGATCTCATTAGAGGTGAAGTGATACATGACACCTCACCTTGACCAAAGGCACAGTTTATCAGTGATAGCCAACATCATTTAAATCTTGCTACTAACTGCTCATTTATAAATGTTCTGGGTCATTAATACAAGCAACAATTAATTTGGTTCAATAGCTGTGCTTTGAAATTCACGTATATACACCTCAAAACCTGCTTGGACTCATTGGAATTAGTTGCCAGAGCATAATTTTAGCAGCCTCTCAATTCTGTCAGTAGAATTAAAGCTGTTACTTGAATTAAAGAGGATTTAAAGTGTCTTCAGGGGAAAAAAACAAATTCATTACGTTAATATTTGTTTTCTGGTTTTTAGCTTTATAAAATCAGGCGAGGAAAAACTCGACCTCAAGCACTCCTGTTTCTCTGTATGATACTTCTGTTGATAGTTCTTCATACAAGTTACATGATCTACAGTCTTGCCCCTCAGTATGTAATGTATGGAAGCCAAAAATACCTGGTACAGGTGAGATGTATTACTTTTTTTTAAATAATTGTATCTTCTGTATGAAAAATGTACTGTTTACAGGGACATTTAAAGCCATGCCCATTCTTAGTTTTGAAGACTCTTGTAGGCAGTTTTTTTTTAACTACTAATAGTTTTCTTGATACACAAGCCAGAAACTGGTTGTGCTATATATAAAACAACGTAATTCCTAGATTGTCTTCAGACAATGTAAAACTTTGAATATTGCTTTACTACTTTTGATAAGACAGCTGCTAGCTTCCACTAGATCTTGTACTGGTATGCTTAGGTCGCTGGGCGACTGCAATGATGATCACTTTTAGTGTGTAAGGCTGGCTGTAGACTGAAAGCAATGTTGTTCCACAGTTGATAGTTTTTGTGTGCCCGTTTGTGAGAAATGACAAAGATAACTTGGTACAGTAGCAGATAATAATCAGAACAAAGCTGAGTAGGTGCTGATTAATCATATTTTGGACACTTTGGACTCTCAAACTCCATGAAACTTGTTGCAGTTTTTGTTCTATAAAATCTTCTACAGAATTAAGTGGTTAATATTAGTCTCTGCTTTTGTTATTGCACTTGTGTACTTCAAGGTTTTGGTTTTTTAAAGTGTTTCACCTTCTGTACCTGAAGGCTTTAATTCTTGTATTTCATCTTAGTTTGAATGGAGGCCTGCATATTTATGGGGAAGTTCAAAGTTACACATCATAAACATCTTGAAGGGGTTTATGGGCAGCTGTTTACCAGTATCTGGTATCCTACAGGGGTAGGCTTTGTTAGATCTGATCTTGTAAATGCAGACAACTAACTGGTTCATGAACTGGTTACTCATATTCAGGCACAGTGAAGTCCAGATCTCTTGGTATGCTGTTTGGGGTTTAAGTAGAAGTTTCACAAAGACAAAACAACTGAGCCAGAGTGCTTGGGAGAAGGAATTTAAATGAGACTGAAGTAACTGGGTGCTGCTTTGAGCATTTGGAATACTTCAGTTAGTTTTCCAGAAGGCTGCTCCTCTGGGAGAACACACTGCTTTAAAAAAAAAACAATCACCCACCAACCTTCTTCAGCTGAAAATGTTTAGTAAAATGTGTAACTTATCACTATAAATCAGTTTAAACAGAGTAGATGCAGAACACTTTGAGCAAAAGGATTACAAGGAGAAATTGAAGTTGAAGTAGTATTAAAACACGCTAGAGTAACCTGATCAACTTAAATGTGCTGAGTGGATGTGGTAGAATTGTTGCTGCAGGAGGTGAAGCGTTCAAATGCTATTTTTCTGCTGTCTTTAGATTTAAATTGTGTGGTAATAGGAGGTTGGTCACCCTGGTATCAATCCAAGCACAATAATGTAATCACTGTACGGGACTTGAATATTTGGTATTTAGGAAGTTTAATGCATTTTTGTTAGATTTTATGCTAGATATAACTAATACTAAATAAACATGCTTAGGCTCAACTTGTCAGAATTAGGGTAGTAGCAGCAAGAAGCTAAGCTGAGGATCAGTTGATGAAAGCAGTTTGTTTCTATGGTAAATTTCCATAGAACTCCTGGCATGATTACTGCGTATGTAGCCTAGAACATCATATAGCTATATCTGAATTATTTCTGAGCTCAAGTCCCTGCAAAAGGCAGTTGTGTTTTTTTTTTTTAATACGGTAGACTGATTGTATGTGTCTAATTACAGTGCAGAACCATTGTGGGTGGAAGGGTGGGAAGGACAATTTCATTAAGGTTTCTATCAAGCTAGTCTTTAAGGATTTCAGTGACCTGAAGAGAATTGTTCATGATAAAGCTTGCAGATAACACGGAAGATTGAAGGGAAAAGCAAATAAGACTGTAGCTAGCAGTTTTGTTTTGGCTTATGAAAAAAATGGCAATGTTTCAGTAAAATGAAATGTGTGTGTATACTGAGGGGGACAGAAGGATGGGGACTTAAACAGCTAACATGCAAATGTTTGTTATGACAAATAGTATCTGAACATAGATCATAGTTTGTAATGAAAAGGGTGAGGAGAATGGAGCACAGCAGTAGGGAGGCTCTTATGTCATTCAAACAGATATTGAAATAAAATCTTGCTCAGCACTGCAAGAAGGATTAGCTGGAATGGTTGAATAGAGCTACAACTTTTCATTTAAAGGATTAAAAAAACATCAGGGTCAAGATAGCCATCCTGGGTCTTTAGCTTCTTATGTCCGATTTCAAAGAGCTGTGCTTAAATTGTGTAAAGTAATGGGTAGACATTGGTTTTATTTTTAAAATAACAGAAAGCATATAGTATACGTTGGTAAACTACATCTGGACTTTTCTGGCACACCAAGTAAATACAGTGTTTTCAGACAATATCCTCTCAAAGAATCTTTCAGAATGTACCAGACACTGTGTCTGACTGCCCTGATAAATGGATGTTAAATATTTGTATTTTGAAATGAGGAGAGATGGTGTCCAGGAGTGAAGAGTGACAGATTTTTCTGTGGATGTTAGCAATGGAGAAGTTCTTAAGAGTTATGAATTGGTTATTATGGAACTGAGGGGTGGCCAGGAACATATGGAGGAACTGGTGAGTGACTACACTTTGTGCATATGGCAAGCTTCCTGGTGATGGAAGCTGTATGCACCAGTTTATTTGGAAAGTCTAGACTTCCATTGCTGACACACACCACAGTCTATTTCATCGTTTAAAGTAACACCACTGGTAACCAACATGGTACAGAGCCAAGCAATAAGTGTGCAATATTCCCAGTCAGCTTAGCGAATGAGTAGGCTGATAGACATATATGTCAGAATCTGGTGGCTCACAAAAAGACAGCGGTGTAAAAGGAGCGCTTCCCCCTTTCCTTTGCTCTACAGTAATTCCCAATCTAGTAACCTGTCAAACGAATTTGTAACCAAAATCTACAGTGATGCATTAGACAGGTTAATATTCTGTTTGAATCTTGAACTGTTTCCTTTGGAGACTGTTACTCTTGTCAAGACCTTTTAACTTTGAAGTGCTGTCAACTTTTCCTGGTAATTGAATATTTGCAGAAAAACAGAGCTCTTGTGAGGCAATTAATGTTAGCTTGACCTGGGCTACTTGCTTTAGTTTAACTCTTTGACCATTGGGGTGTTCAAAGCATGTGTCCCCAGTTAATCGAAAGTGTCTTCAGCTATGATGTGTATAGGAAACCTTTTGAAAGTTTCTTTTGGATACATTGCCCTTACCACCTGAGGCCCTGTGTAAGGCTTTGGTCAACTTGCATAGTTCTAAGAAACACTTGGTTTCATCTCTTATGACAGCATTGGTAACATCTGCTAAACAGCCATGAGTCTCTCTGTAGCCTTCCACAAAGGTAAAGAGTTCTGTCTATATCCAGGCCTTCTCAGCTTTGTAGCAAAACCATAAGTTTGCTCATACTTAAGTTCATTTATTTCTGTTCAACGAGGCCAAGGTTTTTTTCCATTTTTCTGAAAGACCACTGTTTGCTGATGTTTCTACCTAGTGGACCTGTAAGACTTGCTGGCCCAGACAGGAATTAAGGCCAGCATTTGCCATAGATGACACTGATACTTTTCCCTGGTTGAGGGCTGGAGCAGAAGCAGTCACTTTCCTTCCTCAGCCTTCACATAGATAATTCGGAGGAGTGGAGCTAAGCTGCAGGACACCGAGTGTCTTCATGGTCACCAGCAGGAATCTGGAAGTATCCCTTAGGTGGCCAACTACGCAAATAGATCTCTAAGTTTTTGATCCTGAACATAAGCAGGAATAAATTATGTAAGTGTAACAGGCTGTAACCTAAGCCTTTATGTGCTAGCTTGCTATTTCCTTAAGTGTCCAAACTGTGTCAGCTCTTGAAGCACACACACTGAGATACTGTATTTGGTTTTGTCTCCTGCTTGTCGTTGAGGCATCCTGCTTTCAGCTTTGGACTGGATGTGATAACTGTAACACTAGAGGCTTACTCTGACAATAGTCCTACTTAAAATGTCTGAAAGTTAAGTGCTCTACTGCATAATGCTAAGTAAATTTTTTGAGAAATTGTTCTGTAGACACATCTCTGCAGTCACTTGTACATCTCTTCCATGTCCAGTTATTTTCTGTGCCCTGTGGGGCAAAAGGGGCTCGACCTCAAGTGTACATATGCTCATACAAAAGTGCTGAGGTGACAGCATTAAGGGCAAAGCTCTCATACCTTTTCTGGGAAATCAGCGCAACTTTGGTGCCTCTGAAATGCCTGCATGAGAATATGTGCAGCAGGGGAAACAAAAGAGGAGTTAGAAATTTGCATGCAGTTGCAGGTCTACAGTCTTACTGGGATCAGAGATGTGGTGAAATAACTAGCACAACTGGAGTGCTGCCATGGCTAGCTGTGGGCTCTGTAAGAGTGATGGGCTGGGATGGTTAATAGGGAGAGTTGGCCTTTATGTGAGGGAGCAGTGGGAACGCATGGAGTTTTGCTTTGGGATGGGTAAGCCAGCTAAGTGCTTTTGGGTTAGGATTAGCGGGCAGATCAACATGGGTGATATTGTCTGCTACAGGCTCCCTGATCAGGAGGAAAGGAAGTAGTAGATGATCCCTTAAGATACCTGTAATTAACTGCATGTTCAGTCCTAGGAGGCTTGAGACACTCACGTATCTGCTGGAAAAGCAGCACAGTTGAGCACAAGCAATCCAGGAGGCTTCAGGAGCACACTGAACACTTCCTGACACAGGCAGTTGAGGAGCTGAAATAGAGAGATGCTGTCTCGGTCCTAGTGCTGAAAACAGGGAAGAAGTGATCAAGGGCAGTCTTGGCTGCAGTGAGTACGAGATGGTGAAAGTTCAGAATCCTAAGAGACAATAGGACAAGTAGTAGGGTCACAACCCTGGACTCAGGAGAGCAGATTTTGGTCTGTTCAGGGACCTTCTTGGAAGAGTTCTAGTATGTAGAAACCAATTCTGTGCTGGCAAAGGTGTGATTATTTTTTTCTTTAATTTCTTTCACTGGATGAAATAGTTCTTTCAGTGAACTCTTGCTGAGTCTTACCATAGATATTGCTAGTTTTTAGTCCTTTAGCGTAAGTAATAACTTTCAATTTATTTATTTTCTGTGTGTTAGCTTTGTGTAAGACTACTTTTGCTTTGTCTAATACTTGTGTAGTTTGCTTTATGTAGTACTAATTATATTAAAGAATCTTAAATGTGAATGTTAGAAATTCTAGCTATGTAAAAATTAAAAAGGTGTTCAACTGATAGAGGTAATGAGATTAGCATTCCTCTTAGCACAGCAAATGTGCTTCTGACTTTTATTAGGAAGGATTAATACAATGAAATGCTTTATTTTATATCTCTGTTTTTGGAATGAATGTTTTTCATGTTTTTCACATCTGTTTTGTGAAAACGAAGAGAACTTTTAGTGGACCTTTACAATGCTTTACGCTGTGTAGGAGAGAAGAGAGGACTGCTAGAGAAAGAGCCTGGTTTTATGATTTTAAGGTACACCTCAGTGCCTTGAGCTTATGGAAGACATTTAGAGTTGAATCCAGCTATGTCAGATGTCTTACAGGAGTGTTCATGGACAAAAAGTGATACCAGGCCTGGAAATGCATAGATATTATCAAAGGAAACCTGTAGGTCTAGCTATTGTTGCATGTTGTATTTTAAATTCCTACTAATTTTAAACCAAAATGAATAAATATAAAGATAAAAAAAATTGAAACGGAATGATTGTCACTGTTTTGTGCTTTTTGTATGCCCCTGTATAATTGTACAATGTGTATACGTTCTTTTGAAAGAAGCACTCCTTATGACGGAGCAGTGTAAACTGTAATGGTGACAGCAAGCTGAAATACCTCCAGGAGCTGGACCACTGCTAAACATACACTGAATAATTGAAATCTCATGTCTTCTGTTCTTATCCTATTGTTTCTGTCTACACGTTGTCCTCTTACTTTTGGTTCTACTTTAGTTTGATTCCTGTGCCTTATCATACTTCTTTTGGATCGCTTTCTTCTCAGGCAGTAGTGGTCTCTGCACTTTGGTGTCTTCGCATGAAGCAAAGTTAACTGTTCATACAAAGTCCTGCTTTTTAGGATAGACACTTGGTTATTTTTCTTGGAAGTTCAGAGTGAAAGCTGAATTTACTTAATATTGATAAACTTTCTCAATTAAGTTGTCAGAGAAACACTTAGTTTTATGTACTAGCTTGAACTGATTTCTGCTAGGTTTTAAGGGACATGTTTTCTTCATCCTGAAGCAGAATAGGTGTTGACCCTTACTGATTTCTTTAGAGGACTTCCTGTTTAGGAAATTGTGAGGGTGAAAGTAAGTACAGTAGAGATGAAAACCTTTGAAGTGAGTGTATGAAGAAATCAATGTAGTACAAAGGATTTGTATTGGACTCTGCTAAAATTATTCACTGATTATTTAAAAGTAAGCATGATACTTAGAGTTCACATAGTCTCTGAAATGGTCTGTTTTCCAAAGACTGGAGACATTTAAACCGGAATATTTTGGCTTTAAATAGTCTACTTCAGTATAATTTGTCTTCCTCCACTCTGACTATCTAAGTACATTAGATACTATCATCTGGCTTTCACACCAGAAGTAAATTATATTCAGTATCATTATGCAAGCCTAATGCTTCCATGGTGTCTTCATCACCAAAGCTGAATTCCAAATTTCAGAGATGGAGTTCTCATTTTTCATGAGTCTTCAAAAAAGGCAAGCTATTAATTTTTTCTAAATGAAAACATATTTAGAAATGTTCATGTTGTACCACTTAGAGCTTACTCGGCATATACCATTCAAAACCAATCTTAATTCTTTTGAATATTGTAAGAGATTTGTAAAGCCTTTTTTGTAAAAGTTAACTTATTGGGAGGTGTTTGGTTTGGGGACTATCGTTGTGTACGGAAGAACATTGCTAGTGAACTAGTGTACTGACTTTCCATATTTATAATGCAGAGTAATAAGACAATTGGTGGCCAGCCAAGGAATGTGACAACATTTGTATCTAAAGACTGTGATGCAGATGCACCTGAAGGTAAGATAAATTAATTTCTTGTATTTCCTATGTTGTATGTGTATGCTCAGCTGTAATAAGCAGCTCAGTCTCTTCATGGCTTCAATTTGCTTTGGTCTAATATGAAGCTTTGATGCATAGCTATGTCCAGAAAACAGCTTGTTATGGCTTATTTAATTCATTTGAAGAAATAACTATTTTTAGTAGAAACAATGTGTAACAATGCATTCCAGTTAACTTGGAAATCTCTCATTGCTTTAACATGTACATAGAAGACCTTAGATATAAACCCTAGCTGGTGAATAGTTTAACATCTGAAGTGTCACTTCAGTGTATATGTTTATCGTACAAGCATGCAAAGAAGTATTCTATTAGTTTTTCTGAGTACATTCTGAAATTTAAGATCTGAACTTCTCAGTGCAACTTTACAGATAAGTTTTGCAATTCTGCAACAATACTAGTGGAACTTGACACCTTAGGCTATCTTCCTGTAAACATTTTACTCTTAATTTGTCATTCCCATGTGCAGTGTGACTCTTGCTCATCTGTGTTATTAGCCATCCCTTTTTGGCCGGTTATTTGGGCAGAACATGCATTGTGGATCTTCTGGAGCTATGAGTGGTGACTAGCAAGCAGATGGATAATTGTGGAGCTCTCCTTGATTTTCCATCTATGCAGGCCTTGATGTTGGATTTTTTTTGAGAGAATCATAATGTTTTATTTAGTCTTTATTTCTCTGTGGAACTTGGCTAAAGCTGGGAATGAGTTTTAGCCTGGTTTCATTTAAAAAAAAAATTTAATTGAAACTATGCTGGATTTCTTTACAATGCTGTCTTTCCCCTTCCCTTCCCTCTACATATAAACAATTTTTGCACGGTTTGATTTGCACTAGCCATTGCAATTCTGGTACTGCTGTTTAAGGTCACTATCAACTTTATTGATTGCTTTAGTCTCTTGTTTAAAAAAATTGATCTCAGCAAAGGATTTATGGCCTTTGGAATGGTCCAGATTTTTTCAGGCTGAAGCTCTCAATTGTTCTCACTCTGGCAAACTTTCAGCTCCTCTGTATAAAGAGGAGTTGAAGTATGTATGCATTTATATACTTGCAAAAAGGCTTGACAGTGTGTGTTAATAGGGAGAAAAGATAATAGTTGTCCTGTATTCTCATCTTATCAGTATTCTGTAACTACTGAATTCTGACTATGCTTCTAGAAGATGTTAGCAGCTCCTCAGGTTTTCTCCCTACTTCTGTTATTGGAAAAGATAATATTTAATTTTAAACAATTTTTGTACTAGTGGAGGTAACTGGAACATTAGTTCTTTGTTGCCACTCTATCAAGCTGTGGTTTCTTTTGCAAGGTGGTTCCCTTCTATTTAAACTCATTTTCAAATTTAGTATGTAGGTGTTAGTCTTATTCTTGGTGGTTTCATTTCATTCATTTCCCAAGCGGGGGGGGCAGATTTTTCTCCTGTCTCCCCCATACTTTAGATACATCATTCATCCACCTTTATTTTTGTTGGCTATTTTAAGACTTAATGCAGTTGTAAGCGTGTTGATGTTTTGACAAATGTAATTGTTTGAGCTGCCATATTTTTGTGATTAAAATAGAAATTCTTCTGTGGCAGAGTTTAGGGGAGCAAAACCTGTCATCTTTTAAAATGAGATCACTTGGAGCAGGTTGTACAGATCTTTGCTGTAAACAGCTTCTCAGCTTGGCTAGTATTTGCTGGGAGAATATACTCACTGGCATTGGCTCATTAGCCTTGACTTTCCTGGGAGAAATTCAAATAGTCTCATTTCCTCAGACTTTGTTGCTTAACCATAGGAACTGTGGTTGGACTGAAACTTTCTAAATTCCACCTATTCTTGATGATATTTCTTTGAGTACTTTAAATGCATGATTTTTTCCTAATTTGCTTTGATTGATGGAAACAATATAGCTGATGCTTAAAACTGGTGTTCTGACATGCTGAACACAAGAGTTGGCCTGTGTAAATGATTGCTTTGGTTTGCCATCATTAACATGTGTTGTTGCACTGGGTATCTTTGAGTCATGCTCTCCTTTCTTAATAGGAAAGAGGTGGAGAAGGTATTGGTATGCTGTCCTATTCTAGCCCTGTGTAACTAGAAGATGGATGGATATTTCTTAAATGGGAACCTTAATGTGATCAGAAGGCCGTAGTGGAGTTCTGTTAATGGCCTGACCATATCTGTAGTTAAAGTGTTTTTATAAATGAAAGAAAAGTTTCTTTTGTAATGCTCAACTTTAAAAAAAAAAAAAAGGTTGATTAGTGAAAACATTTCATTCACTGTTTCATCCAATCAGTTTTAGAAAGTGGAAGTGTACTGCTTGCCTTGGAATACCTGCTATTTTTAATACCTGACAATGAAAACTAGTGAAAATAACTATTGTAGATGCTAATCTTACACTCTGTGATCAGATAGAATATGTTGGCAAGTGAAACTTATTTCAAGGGTAGGACCTAGGTTTTTAAATACAATTTCTCTTGTTAAGGATACTAGACACAGCAAAAATAGATGCAGCTAACTTCAAATTAAGCTAAAGGTTGGCCAAGCACTTGTAGCTTTTATTGACTTCTCTGGTACTAGGGTTTTATCTTATGTAAACCACTGGACTGGAACTAAATGCAAATATTGATTTGTTGTCTCAGCACTTTATTTTGTTTTATTTAAACTGATTTAATTCTAACAGGTGTTTTTCCTTAAATGTAAAACAAACTGACCTTTTAATGGCTGTACTGACAATCGAGCTTATAGCAATCTGCTCTGTTTTATTCAATACTCAGATGTTGTAGGTGTGATCTCTGCTTACTGTAACAAGTACGGTGGTGTTTTTCTTTCTGAGATGGTGGAAGAGATCTGATCTTGTCATAGCAACTAATATTATCAAAAACTTTAATATTGTGAAAACTTCAGGTTTAACAGACAGTGTTTTCTATATGTGTTTCAAACCAGTGTTTGGCTTGATGAAAATGACAATTACACTTTCTGGAGAAACATAAGGGAGTTAAAATACAGTCTTACAAAAACCACACTCAAGTATTTATGGTTAAATATCAGATTTGTGGGGTTTTAGCAATGCATTGTCTTCTTTCATGCAGCAAAGCCTGTCTCTGACTCCTAGTATGCAGCAGTTGAGTCTGCTTTATACCATAAAAGCCATAATAGCATAACTACATGAAACAGCAGAAGCCAAAAAGTAATATAGCAGACTATATCTTATAACTCAGTAGAGTGCCTTGCCTTAGTTACATTTAAAAATCTTGCATGAAAGGTGTGTTCTGGTTAACATAGACTTTTTTTAAGGCTTTTTAAATAGTCTTTTGGTACAGAAAATTTAATATATTTGTTATAGGCAAAAAAAACATTTGGTTTCGGTGTCGAATACAGTTGGGCAAAGACCTCATTTGATGATTATTTTCATGGACTAATGCCAGCTGAACGGTCGGGTCCACAGTTCAGTTGAGCATAAGGTCAAGCAAAAGAGTTCAATTATGTGATTAAGACTCTTGCAGCTGGACTAATGCATTGAAAACTTGGTATAGGTTTAGCTAAACAGGTTAATGAGATTTAACGTGAGTGAGCAATGACTCAGCTGCAAGCCTGTACACAAGACTTTCCCCAACCTTAATGATGAGATCTGATACACGCTTATCTGCCTCTTTCTAAATCAGAAAACCAGGAAGGTTTGTTTTTTTTTTTTTTTAACCATCACTCACTTT
This sequence comes from Ibidorhyncha struthersii, assembly GCA_013398815.1. Classification (NCBI taxonomy): domain Eukaryota; kingdom Metazoa; phylum Chordata; class Aves; order Charadriiformes; family Charadriidae; genus Ibidorhyncha; species Ibidorhyncha struthersii. Next base: position 128,899 of record VZSZ01003997.1, read on the forward strand.
AAATCCATAACATGCTATGAATGTCCCTTGGATTCTCTCATTTCCTTAACTGGGGAAATGAGCCTTACCTGAGGCCTGCTAACTGCTGGGTACAGTATATCTGCTGGGCTTTTTGCTTAGACCTGCACTGACTCTAACTGCACATAAAGTGGAAAAGAAAAAGTTATTTCCATTTCTAAGGCTTTGAACTGAGCAGGAATTACTGTGCTAATTAGATCTGTGCCTTCTTATAGGACTGTATGGTCAGCTGGAAGTCAACAAGTGTAAGACGTGAGGCTTTATTTTAGTCTGAATAAAGACTAGATATAGACACTACTCAAGCTGGAAAGGAACCCCAGATATGAATGCCAAAACAGGAGCATATTTCCTGTTTCTCCTTCAGATAAATCTAGGAGGCATGTGAAGTGAAAGCAGAAGCAAGTTACTCAACCTTCAATATTAGTAATTTTGTATTAAGTATTTTGTGACCCTAGATTACCACTTCCAAATGGTTGTTTTAAATGAATTAATTTGCAAAGTTATAAAATGCTTCACAAAAAGCCTAAATGAGGATTTTGGGGAGGAATTTATCAATTTTCCTATTACTTTACTGAATTACTTTACTAGTACCTGAATCTCTACTTATACCTAACACTTTTGAAGTCCTCTATAAATATGCGCTGCTCTGAGCTACCCCTGTTCTCCCTCCAAGAGATTGACTGGAAAGGGAAGAGGCTGCATTTACTAAATACTCTGAAATGTTAAATGGAGTTTAGCAGTACAGCAATTGCATATTCTCTTCTTGGATCAACATCCTGTTTCTACTGCCTGTTGGATTTAAGCCCAACAGTAAAGTGAGATGCTCCGATATTATCAGTACTTTGGAATAACAGTTGAAGCTGCTTACAAAGGATTGAAGGTTATGCACCCATTCTTAAAAGAAAGTAATGAACCCAGTGTAAGAACCCCTTTTAGTAAGAAACCTACCAACACTTTGTCTACAAAATGATCCTTGTAATACCAAAAGAAGGCATCATATTTGGCCTCTCTAAGTAGCAATGCCACCAAGTCTTTTCATCGCTGAGAAACATTAATTACAATATGTATTGGAAATATTTTCAATGAAATGTTGGGAGCTGCTTCTGCTCGTGTAATCAAATCATCTTTTTATCCTGGTACAGACAGCTGATGAATTCACTGTATAACATGCTTAAGAACAGCTGTGCAGAAAACTTAAGAAGCAACCTGTAACTACAGCTCGTGAAACAACATACAGATGTTTCCTGCCCATCTTCTAATATGGCTTGCCCTATGGAGTTAGAAAAGATCAATTAATGAAGTTGGTCTTTTTCACTGCTTAAGATGTGTCCTGCAGCTGGGTTGAATGAATGACATTGGGCTGGGCAAATCTTATCTGAATGGAGAGAAACCTGACTGGATTACAGTCAAATGTATCATAAATTATGTGTCTGAAGGAGGCAGAAGATGATAAAGGATGGGAAGGAAGCCATTGTTTTCAGAGCATCATTAGTGAGAAAAATCACTACTTCATATCCAACTCACTTAAAAGAATTTGGCATTGGGTTTTTTAAGTTTGACTCTTTAATAATACTCATAACTGTTTCTCTACTTCAGAGAATAAGCAAGGCATTCCAGCACTGAAAGTTGCCCTACTTTGTCAAATGCATCTTTGAGTGTTAGCTGGCTATAAATACATTTGTCTGTGGACAGAATATGAGGTAGTCTGTGTAAGGATATTATAAGGTCAGGATCAATCTCTTAAAATATTTTCTTTCTCCCCATCCTACAAATTCTTTTCCATGTAACATGATCTCAGGATGGGGAAAACAATGAATCCTTCTCACACAGGACAGACATCCTTCTGAAGTGGTCAGCTAAAGACAGTATGAGGCAAGTAGAAAGGACATGACAAAAACGAGGTTAACGTAGAAGGTCAAGTGGTGTAATGTAGTTTCGAGGAGAAGTCTGAACTAGTGTAAGTTTAAGCTTGTACCAAGCTGATACTGGAAAATGTGGTAGGTAGCTAATGTAAACTGTTTTGATTAGAATGAAAGTGGTAGGTTATGCTGTCCATTAACTGCCTGCTGTCTGGAAGTTTGCATTCATGTTCATCCCTAGGGTATTGCCTTCACAGTTTATCAATAGCTATATCTTTAAAATAAGAATTGATTGCCTTTAGTTACTTAAAAACAAGATGTTCAAGGGAGACTCAGAGAACGCCTTGCAGAAGCTTGAATTTAAGTCAGTGATTTAAAGGTAAGAAATAGCAATTATGGCTTGTGTCCAAACACATCTGGCCAGTGTTTGTAATTAACTTACCTTTTGAAATGCTATGTACAGTTTATCTAGTTTCAACAGAAACACAGAACACTTTTCCCTCTGAAGGTTGATCCAATGGCTTATTGCTTCCCTGTAGAAAAAGGACTTTATCTCTGTTTGGAATAACATGGCTTCAGATTTTAGTTGTCAGTTAGTGCTGTACCTTTTCACTATACACATGGCCTTGTAGCATTACTATTTTCTTCACTTGAAGGTATTTAATAAACCTTAAAATCAAGTCATCCGTTAAACTTATGAAAAATGAGATTAACAGGTTTAGCTCTCTGAATCTCATTAAATGGTTTTCCTCTAGTCTGTTAATACATGCAAATCTTGGCACCCTCACAGATTCTCTGTAACCAAACTAAAATAGAAACCTTATAGCTGGGTGCATTTTTCTATTGTAATACCATGGCTGTACTAGGATGAACTCCAAATCTAAAATGGCAAAAAGAGGACTGATCGGCTCTTTGAATGTATAGAGGGAAGTGGTGAGAACTCTTGCCTATGTTTAGCTAAAGCTGTCTGTGCTTGCTTGTTTGTAAGATCTAGTACCTTCTTTCTGCAACTAAATCCTGCATTTCCCATTCATAAATACAACTTCGCTTGTTTGACTCTTGGAAAAAATGGTGATGTGACCCATATCACTCAGTAGGACTTTGTTCTCATTATTTTATCCTTGAGAAACTTTGGCTAGTGTCTTTTTCTTCACCTTTCAGCGCAAAATCTTGGAGGATCTTACTGGAAGCCTGATTATGCTATGAAGTCTGCTAGCACTGATGCTACAGACTTACAGATTCTTGAGCTGCTTAATGTAAATGTTCATAGTGTGTAATTATCATCAAGAAGCTGTATGACTGCTGCAATATACAGCAAAGTAACTGCAAATAGCTACTGGTTATCCAGACATGTAACTCTCGTTACAAAATCAGGTCTGACTATTTGTTATAAAGCCAGACTGATTCATGTTGATTACATCATTTTCTAGCTGTCTAGGTTTATATCAGGTTGGGTTTGATTTGCAGATAAGCAATATGAGGTATCGGATGCAACTTACCTGTAGCTTGGGTTGCTGAAAAAAGCAGCGTTTGCCTTCCAAATGGTAGCTTGTCCCAAATAGTTTTTCCAGGTTCATTGCTAGTCCCTGGTTTCCAAGTTCCTGGTTCCTCCTAGCCTGCTAAATCTTTTTCTTTGGCAAGATTAGATTCTGAGCAGCTCTTACTGAATAAGGTAGGTTTTGGGGCTAGACACTATCCAGCTAGACATTTGGTTTCTACAGGTCTCTTTTTAGGTGCCATCTCACTACTACTTGCAGCTAAGAAAAACAAACAACTGGGACAAAACAGCAGGCAGAAGCAGTCAATGTGAATTCACCAAGGGGAAGTCATGTCTGACTAATCTGATAAGTCTTCTATGGTGGTGTGACTGGATGGGTGGATGAGGGGAGGACAGTGGGTGTTGTCTACCTTGACTTCAGCAAGGCTTTAGACACTGTCTCCCACATCATCCTCACAGGCAAGCTGAGGAAGTGTGGGTTAGATGAATGGACAGTGGGGTGGATTGAACAGTGGCTGACAAGTAGAGCTCAGAGGGTTGTGGTTAGTGGTGCAGAGTCGAGTTGGAGGTCAGTAACGAGTGGTGTTCCTCAGGGGTCAGTACTGAGCCCAGTCCTGTTCAATATATTCATCAATGACCTGGATGAAGGGATAGAGGGGTGGCTGACACGCTGGAAGGCTGTACTGCCATACAGCGTGACCTGGACAGGCTGGAGAGTTGGGTGGAGAGGAACCTTATGAAATTCAACAAGGGCCTGCACCTGGGGGGGAATAACCCCATGCATCAGTACAGGTTAGGGGCTGACCTGCTAGAGAGCAGCTCTGTGGAGAGGGTTCTGACCAGAACCAGACCCAGCAATGTGCCCTGGTGGCCAAGAAGGCCAATGGCATCCTAGGGTGCATTAAGAAGAGTGTGGCCAGCAGGGTTGAGGGAGGTCATCCTCCCCCTCTACTCTGCCCTGGTGAGGCTGCATCTGGAATATTGTGTCCAGTTCTGGGCTCCCCAGTTCAAGAAGGACAGGGAACTGCTGGAGAGGGTCCACCAAAGGGCTGCTAAGATGATTAGGGGATTGGAGCTGGCTCCAATTTGGGAAAAGCTGAGGCACTTGGGTCTCTTTAGTCTAGAGAAAAGACGACTGAGGGGGGATCTTATCAGTACTTATAAATACTTCAAGGGAGAGTACCAGGGGGATGGGAACAGTCTTTTTTCAGTGGTGCCCAGTGATAGAACGAGAGGTAATGGGCACAAACTTCAGCATAGGAAGTTCCATCTAAACATGAGGAGGAACTTCTTTACTTTGAGGGTGGCAGAGCACTGGAACAGGCTGTCCAGAGCGGTTGTGGAGTCTCCCACACTGGAGACACTCAGAACCTGCCTGGATGCCATCCTGTGCAACCTGTTGTAGGTGACCCTGCTCTGGCAGGGGGGTTGGACTAGGTGATCTCCAGAGTTCCCTTTGAACCTTGACCATTCTGTGATTCTGTGCTTCCATGTTAGATATATATTAAAGATTGTCGATAGCTGCAAACTGTTGTTTAACATCTGATTTGATACTTCTGTAGTGTCACTGTAGCCCTTCAAAGTGCTCTCAGCTTGCAATGTTGGAAGCTTAGTGATTCACATCTCTTTAAATGGGGAGCTATTGTAGCATATAACCAGTTGGGAAATGTTTTCAGATCCTTGTTGTGTGTGAATGAACAAATTCCAGTAGTGTGTTTCCCAACATGCTTTTCAGTCTGATAAGGGATCAAAGGTGTAAACTTGTTAGAAAGTTAACCTTGAGGCAAGCTGTTTTGAAGCTCTAATACATGCGCTATTGTGAAAGCTGGAAGAGTGACAACTTGAAGGTTTAAGCAGTTTTTGGAAAATGGTAGCTGAGGGAAAGATAACTGGTATGGGATGTCACAAACTAAAAATTGTAAAAGCTTTGTATAGCAGGTTGACTTTTTTTTTTTTTTAGCTAGTGAAACTGGAGAAGCAGCAGCAGAGGGGCTGGATTGTGAAGTACAAAGGCTCAGCAGCTGAATGAGGCTGGCATTAATTTTATGTGTGTGTAAGTATGTGCATATATATCACAGCAGAGAAGAATATGCAATAAGTGCGCATGTGCTCAAATAGAATATGCGAAAAAATGCTTTTGTAGAAACTGCTGAGTAATGGGCAAGTAAGAACGTGGTCATTTCCCCACCCCCCCCTTTTTAGCCAAGAAGAAAAGAAAGAAATATTGCATTTGTGGCTGGGGGCAGCTGCTACTGCCACTCCATGACTCTGTTTCCAGAGAAACCTGTGAAAAGTGATAATGAAATCCAATTTCCACAGAAGTTTATATTTAAGATTGTAAGTCCTGGTGTGACCTTAAAGAAATGTGGATGAAGACGTTAAGTTGTGAGATGATAGGTACAAGAGCAAAGGGGAAACTTGTAATTATAGAACTTTTGATACACTTGCTAATACCCGAAGAATCCTGAAGCTCGTCTTGTCCATCTGAACAGTTTGGTCTGTGACCAAAGCAAGAACCAGAAACAAGTCCATGTTCTATCTCTTGATGTTTCAGTTTTTATTAGAGTATTTCTAAATTTTATTACTTGCTGCTTATTTCCACTGTTCTGTTTGACATTTTTTTTATTAAACAGGAAAACCAGTACATGTGTGTCAGGATTACTTACAGTAGTGTAGCACTCCTTTCCTCTGATGGTCAAAAGGGTTTCTAATCACTCAATGACACTCAATGGGTGTTTATGCTAGAAATGGAAGTGTCACTGTTTCTTGAGAGAAAAATTAATTGGGTATTATGCAGTGATGAATATGGTTGTATGGGTCTTATGACATTAGATGTTACTTGGTTTCTTACTTAGTTGAAGTGTCATGTTTTTTTGTGGTCATTAACTTCCTGGTGCAGTTTCTTTGTATGGACAAAGTTACTTAACTTTTTGAGTCAGTTTGATTACTATAAATTGACTACAACTCTCTGCATGGTTTCCCTAGTGAAATGTTGAATTGCAAGACAATTAAATAATAGGACTCTTATTCTATGTACTCTATAGCTACATATAGCCAATCCATGGACCTTACACATTTCCATAGTTTTTCGTAAGTGGTCTGAGTTACAACACACTTAGATAAGATAAGGTGAGATATCCAATTAAGAAATTCCTTTTATTTTGAAGTTTGAGAAAGCATTGCATATATTGCTGCAAAGAAAATGTTGCCATTATAAAAATAGCAAAGCTCTGTCAGAGCCCTTAGTTTACCTTAGTGAGTTGCTTAAGGGACATATCTATCTGGGAATCACTCTACCATCCGGTAAAACATTTGTTGTCATAGATTTCAAGTAAAATAACCCAAAGGCTGCTTCATCTTCTGCTGTTGCTTAGATTCTGGTAGGAAAAAGCATGTTTCTTCTGAGGCCATTTTCAAGCCTGAAATCTTTGCCCTGTACCTGCTTAGGTCATAGGAATTCTAGTGTTTTTCTTACTTTGTTTAAAATGCTGATACACTGTGGCAGAGAAACATTAATATTGATACTACTGGTAGGTGCCAGTTAACATCTAAGAAGATGTTTGAGTGGTTTGTCCAGCTGCACTCCAGAAGCTACAGAATCCAAAGCCAACTGTTCTTGCTCTAGTTGTTTGTCAAAATGCGTTTTATTTTTGTTGCGGGAAAGCCATACTAAGAAAATATGAGCATCTTTAAAAACATTTTAGAGGCAGTTAACTTTTTTTGTCATGTAGAACTGACTTGGCCTGTAGGAATGTTGTTCATGTAAGATGTTGCTTGTCTTAAGACATGTAACCAGAGTGAAGCATTCAGGAATGGCAGTAAAATAGGTATGTCATGGTATCTCAGTAGCACAATGAGAAATAATACCTGGAAATTAACAAAACCCTAGAAAGAATGTGTTTAAGATGTCACAGCTGTTCAAGTGCTGCTGCATCTGAGGTACCAGGGATGTGCATTAACCATCATCCCATATAAATGTTCCTATCCAAGTTAGATGATTTTAACTGAGGCCAGATGCAAGCCCAGAGGCAATGTCTGTAAGGAAGAAATGGAGGTTTCCCCTTAATTACACTTTCCCTGGTGAAATCTCCAACCTTTTGGAGCTTGATGTATAATTTAAGTTTAGAAACCCATCAAACCCTTTCTTGAAGCTCAAGTTGCACTGCAAGCAGCAGCTGCTTCTTGCAACACAGCTTTTGAATGAGTGGCAGCAGGGTTGTATGAAACAGTAAGTGTTCTTGGATACATGAAGTCATGCCTTCAATGCTTTTAGGGTTTGGAATATGCGATGCTTATATGTTCTAGCACAGTAAAGCTTCAGGTTTTCCTTTGGAAGTGGGTTTGAGTGTATCTTAAGCAAAACTAGGTTCTGCTTGAAATTGGGCATGTAAACTTCACCTGTCTGACATTCCCAGTCTGGGTTTTCGATCCAAAATACCATCTTTAGTGTAAGATCTGTTTGTCTTGTCTCTATATCTACTTTCATGTAATGTGAATTGTTATGACTTTGAGCACACACATGACTTCAAGAGGTAGTCTGGTCCAACCCTACAACCAGGGTCAAGGAGAGCAAGTTGCTCAGGTCCATCTGGTTGTGAATGTCTCCACAGATGTAGATTCTGAAACCTCTTTGGGTAGACTGCTTCAGTGTTTAACTATGCTGATGGTGAAGCTTCTGTTGTCGAACAGGAATACTTCTTGCTGCAGCAAGGTCATCTGTTGTCCTTTTGTGCAGATCCAGGAAGAATCTTGCCCTGTATTTTATAGGCTTCCACTAGACAGCAGAGGTAGCAGTAAGACAGATGTGCCAACACCTTTACTTCAAGCTGAACACTTCATTGTATGCTGCTTGTTCTAGCTGTTGCAGTGGTTCTCTGCTGGACTTGCTCCAGCAAGTCAATGCTTCTTTCTTACGGGGGAGCCCAAAATGGCACTGCTGCAGATGCAGTTCCAGTCAGAGTAGAAGGAAGTGATCACTCCCCTGGACCTGCTGCCTGTAGTCCTGTCAGTGAAGCCTGGTATTCAGTTACAGTTTTGAATTGCAGATGAACACTGGGAACTACATACTCTGTTTGCCTACTGGGACATGAGGTAACTGTCTACAAACTTGCACTGTATCTGGTCAACCCTCAGCCTGCACTGTTGCATGGTGTCACTTTGTTCCAGGTGCAGGACTTCTGTCTCTGTTAAACTTGGAGGAATATTGCAAGGGACTGGAAAAATTGGGTCCCTCTGAATCTTATTGACTGTGTTGTGCCTCTGTTAGCCACTTCTTCCTGGTCTGATGTACAGATTTACAGATGATAAAATGTTTCATTATCCAGTTGATTAATGAAGAGAAAACAAGTGTGCACCTCCAGTATTGACTCCCAAAGAATGCCAGTGTTTTTAAATTACGTTGTTTGTAACAATTTGTAACTCTTCCCTAAGAAACTGTTTCTTTCTATGTGCATTTTTGAAAGCTCACTGTATTTTGAGATGCAGAGAAGACAGACTTCATCTGTAAATAAGTTCTCGTAATTTGAGTTTTCATTGCATGAAATGACTTTTTAGGGTTTAAGATTTGTTTATCAACAGATTTGTTTATTCTTGTAATTCATCTTAAACTAGCTAATTCACTTCTTGGAAGAAGCCTTTGTTTGAAAATACTGGTACATTGAGCCTAAGGGTTTTCTAATTCACCAGAATGGAAAACTTCATCAGTGGACCTGAAGTAAAATATAATTGACTCTTCAGGTAGTGTGGCTATTAACACTTGTCATCCTTTGTTTAAAAACTGTTTTGTCTTGAATCCTGGCTTTTTGTCTTTGTTGCTTGGTCAGCACTACATAATATGCTGTATTCTTGAAGTGGTGGCAGTAACCTATTGGAGACTTCATAGCTTTCCATTTGTACTTTTTTCCAAATGATCAAGATATGTCAGTAATATTGACAATGATCATTCTGGATAACAAGTAGTGTTCTTAATTCAGGTTATTATAACTTATTCTAAATTACGTAACATGGAGGAATAAGTTGATTAAAAAGTCTTGTTATGCCATCCTATTAAATATCTTTGTTCAGAAGGAATAACTAAAATTTAGTTAGTTGAACTTGTGACACGGTCAAACTGTTCTAAAATATTTACCATCATCTATTTAATCCAATTACTGTAGAGAGCCATCTGAAAGTCTTTTAGCTGTTTTTTAAGTCAAGTAACCAGCTGGAGAGCTGCAGATGGTGTTGACAATACTATCTGCAATTATGAAGCATCTTTGCTTTAATGGCATTTCTTACTTTGTTGGAAACTTCACCTTTTCTATGGGCAAGTCATGCTAGCAAATAGTGGAATGTTGTGAGTGGTGTGCTACTTTACAATTTTTTTCCTCTTTTGTAGGGTAAGTAGTGTTGACTGGTGCTAATGGGGGGCAGAATCATTTTTTTTCTGCGTAACTGAGATCCAGTCTGGAAAACCAGGAAGGATTAGTTCAGCCAAATTCCTTGTACTTCACTCTGTATGTGTTAGTGGAGAAGCAAGCTTCCTCTAATTAAGCTGTTTTGCACTTTAATTATCTGCAGAATGTGCCTATTTGTGTTGTATCCCTTGTGGCTAGTAGTTGTGAAATCACCATTTAACTCCTGTCTGATGACTGTAATAGATTCCAGAAATCAGGCTGCTGCATAAAGTAGTATTAACTTAGTATTTAAAATTATTCTGTTAGTTTTATAAAGCATAAGTCATTGGAGATCTATTTGAAGGAGTGGAGTTGTTTCTCTATCTAGGTACAATCATTCTAGAGAGTGTAGGGATTTGGTTTGGGGGGATCATCTTGGCAAGGTCAAGCGGCAGACCTTCCTGAAAAAGACCTGTCCTTAACTCCTCTCTCCCCAGGAAATAGTGAGCTATAGTATGTGGTATTGTTAACATGCTTGTTTAATGTGGAAGTTGAATCTTTAAATACCTTCAAAAGCTGATGACTGTCAGCTTGCTAGCTGGTTAGAAGGCTGCTAAAAGTTAAACTATATAAGCAGCAGTGTATCACTCCCAACTTCAGGAGGTGGGAAGGCTGTACTTCAACTGCACCTGGGGGGTATTTCCAAACCAGGGCTCAGAACTGAGGGAAGAACAGGCAAATCTTGGGTTGCTTGCTTTCTCTAGTGTTCAAATTGTTTAGCTACTGATTTCTGCTCTGCAATGGGCTTTAGGTAGGGACTGAAGCATAGTAATTGAGAAAAACAGGAGATCATGTTATACCTTACCATGAATTCTCTACACTCCTCTCCTTGTACTGGAGAGATTCATCAGCTGGCGTGTGTGTCCTGCCGGCTGCCCTCTGATGTGGCCTTTGAATGTTAGTCTGTCCCATACAAGCCTTAAGACTGCAGACAGGCAGCATAAAAAATGCCCTGGCAATTTGATTCTTAATTTTGTTAAAATCTGCCACCTCGCAATAGAGAAGAATACTTAAGGAGTATTTGTAGATGTGGCTGTATTCACGGTGTTAGAGGAGTAGGATTTAACTGGTACTGTCAGGTCTTGCTATCTGTAAGGCCCAGTGTGGGGTGGGGGTTTTTTTGCTTACATAACTCAACACTCTAATTGACTTCGATTTTTAAAAAACTTGTGCAATCCTGGTAGAGAGACATTTTTTTCAAAGTACTGAAATGTGTTTTTAATGCAGAATCTGCTTTGTATCTCCTCCTTATGGCTACTGTTATTTAAAATGGGAAGGGAGTAACTAGGATCTGTCAGAACAGGCAATAATTGAAACACCTGTAGGAGAAATTGTACCCAATAGTAATGGGGTTACCTGTGTAACTCTTAGCTTGGTGTTACCTTTTTTCACATTCAGTCTCCCATAATAACAAATATCCCTCTTGTACACCTTCTTGGTAGAGGAGAGTAAATTTGATTGAAGAACAATTATAGTCCATTAAGAGCTGAATACTCCCCAAAACTGTTGAATTATTATCCTATGAATTGGAATTAGCTGACTTTTATTTGTTATGTGTTAATCGTACTATTTGCTTTCCTTTTAGATCAGTGTATTGTTACTCGGACATACCTCTTCCTTCATAAATTTTGGTTCTTCAGTGCTGCTTATTACTTTGGGAACTGGGCGTTCATTGCAGTAAGTACTTGGATTATAGAGATCACTGAATCAAGTCGGATAATTTACGGTAGTTGTCTTTGAATCATTTGCATCACTAAACTGCCACTTTGTTTTACATATATTGTGCTTGTATGCCACTCAGTTGAATAACAGTAACTTTTACTACTTTAAATTTGCAGGTCTTTTTAATTGGATTAATTGTTTCATGCTGCAAAGGCAAGAAATCAGTCATTGAAGGTGAAGTGGATGAAGATGATTCAGACATGAGTGATGATGAACTGTCTGTTTATTACCATTGATAGCCTTTTGCATTCAAGATGGAAAAAATGTAACTAAAAGTTATGTTGAAAGTCATACCCATATGGAATTGGTATCCAAACAAGCATCTTTGCACCTGTAAAAATAGAGGAAATAAGTATACTCACTTAAAGGGGTAAAAAACTGAATATCACTTTTTGAGTATCACTGTTATATCAGAACAAATATTGAAGCTGGGTTTGAATAGTATATAGAAAATATTGTTTTATGATTAAATGTATATGTAACTGATGTATAATTTAATGAACTGTTGTAACTATTTCATAATTCATTACACTGTTCTGTTAACTTAAGTTTTCTTAAATACTTTCATGCCTAAATTTTAGGGCTTGTTTTTTTATTCGAGCTTCTAAATAAAGCTAGCTAAAATCCTGCAAAACAGCTGGTGCAAACACTGCTAGAAAGATTTGAATGAAGTTTACACTTTCAGAAGGATGTGACTTAACTTTTGTATTTAATTTTGCTGGCATTTCTGGGATCCCCATATAAAACTATAGCTAAGAAAAGACTGTCAAAGTATGCAAAAAAAAAAAAACAACCACTTCAGTGGTGAGTTCCCAGTTTGTGAAGAATAAGTCATTTTCATACTGTTATCCCCACTGAGTTATCATGGGAATCCTCAGGTAACTATGAGGTGGCTTTTGCGCTATCACAGGAAATCATTAGTGTAAATGGCAATATTCAGCATTGTTGCAGTGTTTTAGTACAGTTCAGTTCTGAAATTGCCAGGTGCCTGACTTAGTAATAACCAATGGAGTAATTAAGATGTGATTAATTTTTAACTTATTTCTCTCTTTAATGCGAATTGTCTACTTTGAAGTTTTCTTTAAATATTTAATGTAAATGCTGTCAACTTGTTTACAAGCTAATATGTTTATATAAACACTGTTCATAAATATTTTTGTCATTCATGCTGTCTTTGTAATGTTATTTTAGCTATATAGTTACTGAGCTATATTTCTAAGGCTGAAAAATATCTTTAGATATCCTTTGACAGAGTCTGAAAGAGACAATGTTTACAAGTACAGGTTTTTAAAGTTTAATACTGCCTGAGGGAAATTATAGTCCATGCAAGCACATGGAAATTTAACTTAGGTAATCCTTTTATAAGACTAATTGTTAAATAATTATTGAAATGTAGGGAATTATTAACATAATGTCCTGCTTAGGTGTTTGCAAACTCTTTAAACTGACAGGTTTCTGTTCAGTTATTTCAAAAACAGTCTGCCTCTTCCTGCATTACTTTAGAAGAGCAGGCTCTCAGGAACTTCTGAATTTTAATTTAGTGTCAGCATTTCAAGAAGTCTTAGGTGAGTTCCTTAGTTAATGCATGAACACAAGGAATGGATGTTTGGACTCTTACAGGAACAAACAAAACTGAAGTCTTTTAACAAGCCTTCTCTGCCAGCTGCTCCAATTTTGCACAAGTTTATGTGGCAACCTGGAAGAATGTCTGTTGTAACTTGATTGTGAGCTGCAAATATGCTGTCAAGTCTGCTCAACTAATAGCAAACAGATTGATTGCTACCAACGGGACATTTGAAAGGGCAGAAATATATTCAAACACTGATAGTAGGTACTGAAACTTGACTAGGCATTCTGAGCTCCCTTTGACTAAATTAGCCAAACGCTAAACATGACCATTGGGGAAACTTGCAAGGAATTATTTATAAAAAGTTCAACTAAGTCAAACAGAAGGTGGAACCTGATGTTGACTGTCTGGAAGCTGCATCCAGAGGATATCAAGAAGTCAGAGTATTCTTTGTGGATGCCCTGGTGGAAAACTTACATGAGATAACTTAAAGTTAACTGCTCCTTTCTTGTGGGGGGTGTTCATATTTCATCTTCAGCTTTAATCAATGATAATTATCACTTCCTTCTTTGGCTGTATCATGTATGGATTTGTGTGTTAATCTTCCTGGGTGCAAGGCTGGGCTGCAGTACCCAGTTTTGCAGAGTAGTATCCATTCTGTCTTCTCACTGGGGAGATCACTGCTTGTCTGGGGAAGACTGGCAGGAAGCTGTTGGTTTCATGCTGTGTAGCTGCTTGTGTGTTGCGTGCAGGCCTAGGGGTCACTGGCCAGGATGCCTGGCCAGTCCCTGGGTGTATGTTGCTATAGGTCTCCCCTGCTTCCAGGCTTTTCTTCGTGTCCAGGTTCTTCCTAATTCAGTCCTGTTTCCTGTCTAAATAGTCTATATGCAGAAATACATTGATTGTCTCTAATTGGAGTAAGTACCACTTTTTTAATCCAGGTGTTAACCAGATTTACAAGCAGTCCATTGCTGGTTGCAGCTAGCAAGAAGCAGGCTTCTGGTGTGGGAGTTCAAAAGTTGTTTCAGACACTTGCTGTCACCCTCTGTCATACAAGCAGTAAATAACTGTAAGCATTTATAATCAGAATTATTCTTCACCTGCCACATCCTCACTAAAGTTTCTCAGGAGTTCAATGAACCATTTGACTGACAAGGTTTTCAAAGACTTTGTATGCACTAATGTAGTTGTAATGACTATGCACTCAAGAACTCAAATCAACACTTCATGTGATGGAAGCTCTGACATTTTTAACTGTACTATGCTTTTAAAATAAACTGGAGGTGTTTTCGAAGTTTACTCTGTGATGAACTTGCCAAATGGATTTGTACATCCAGTATCACCTGATGAAGAAAACTAGCAGTGAAATTTAAGATAGCCCTGGCTTGAAATACTTGGCTTTGATCAATACTTGCAGAAACTTCAAGAAACAGAACTTCCAGTATATTACTTCCTAGTTTTGTGCCATCTTTGATAAGATACTTGCAAGAAAAACAATTAATTACTTTTCTTCCACAAAGTTATCTCTGCTTTTGTAGCACTGAAATAGTTCACTCATTTAGCTGTTAGCTATGAAATGATAGTCTAGATTTTTCTGCAGGTTTTGGACCAAATCTGAACTTTCCAGTCATGTTATAATACAGTATTTTACCTGGTAAGCAAACATCTAACACCCTCAACCGACTGTTCAGTGATCTCAATTTTCTGGACTAAAGTCACTTAAAGACATCAGAATTGTTTCACTGCTTTGATTATGTGGATGATATTCCAAATCCATCTCTCTAGTCTGTTTCAAAACTTCTGACTAGGTGCAGTGCTACTGTCAGACTTGGCTTAAGTTAGATTTATTTTTTTGTTATTGTATTTTTCTGGACAGCTTGTACCATGTTGGAAGCTCATGAACGTTTAGAAACTCGTGAGCCTTGTCTTGCTGACACATCAAGCATAAACCATAGTCACCAAGCATGTGTTCAGTAGAATTCAGTGGCAATGTGCCAAATGGGTCCTCGTCTTGCTGCTTGTTCTATAGTGATTGGTAGTTTTTTGGAGTTGCAAGTCATAAATACAAAAAAGTCTGTAATAGTCTGGTTTGTTTCCTAGCTGAAAGCTGATGGTATGCTGCTGATTTCCTGCTGACTGTCAGAAAGGAGTGAAAAGCCTTTCCTGGTAGAGTGGAAAGAAACATCTGCTACCTTTTTGTATTTTCTGCTTTGACTTCAGGAAATTATTTCAGGGTGGACTGGAGGTTTTTGCACTGAAAACAGTAACCTGCTTCTAGGTAGAGTATACCCTGTACCAGAGTCATGTCAGATAGAATGCTAATTTCATGCTCAGGTAACGTGAAAAAGCTAAAAACTAATGAACCCTATCGATACTCATGTTTTGCTTCTGAATAATCAGTGTAGACATAACTTCAGATTTTCTGAGATGTCTTCTACTGTTTAGAAATCATATTTCTTGGGCTCACAGCTGTTTTGTTATTTGACTTTCCCAACACAAGTTCCCAAATCGGACAGTGGCCTACAACAGCATTTTGAAAAACATTACCCCTGTAGAACCTATTATGTGGCTTATCCTAAAATACTAACTAAACTACCGGTGGGCAGAGAGTTACAACTGAAGTATTTAAGAAAACTAATTAAGTGTAGAATGTAACTTGTCTCCATCTAAGTAAGTAGATATTCAACCCATTATGACAGCACTGAAACAGTTCTGGATATGAGTAGGGAAATATAAGAGCTGCTTGTGAGATTAAGGAAGGAAAAAAGATTCATCCCATTCTAAAATCATCTGATTTGAAATACTCGAGCTGTAACACTTTTCAGGCTCTTAGGTTGAAGATTATAGTTAGTATTGATAACACATCTTCTTACATTAGTGTAGATCTGTTCTCTTGCAACCTTCTGCAAAGTCAGCTTTCTTGCAGATAAAGCAAAGGAATGAAACAGAATCGCTTTTCTTCCTGTAAATGTGTGTTTTGACTATACTTCTCAAAAGAAATAAAAGCCTCGTTTTGATTGTGGTAAGATACCAATTTCTGTTAATAGTCTGAACTGTAAAACAAATTCTGCTTCTAATTTAAGATACTTGCTGATTCTGGATAATTAAATGAATCAAATTCTAGTGTTCTTGACCAACTTCAGTGAGGTGTGGTTGTTACAAAAATTATCTGGAAGCTGGACTAATTTTAACATCCTCCTATTCTGAGAAATTGCATTGAGTGATAGTACTTAAATTAATTTTATAGCTCTAAAGAGGATTATTCCTTGGAAATAAACAGACAACTTAAGCACATTTAACAAAATCATATTTATAGCTTTCTTCCAGATTTGCCTCGAGGAAAAGCATGATATCTTTAGGAGAATTTTAGTTTCTGGAGGACTGATCTTGGAGGTAAGCCACACAGATCCGGTAAGCTTCCTGATCCTCCTGTGTTCACCACCCAGAAGGACATGCGGGGCTGACTAATTTTAGTCAATTTTAATTTTAATTTTAGTCTTAATTTTGCTTGTTAAAAACATACCTGCTTTTTTTCCCCTAGAGAAGATATGCAGGTTGCCTGTAAAACATACAACTTAACTTTTTTGAGCGATTTTGAAGAATGGTGTCAAAATCCTTATCATGAGAATCCAAATATCTTGCATAAAGGTAGAGACTATGAGAACATGCAAAGCAAATGTGAAGATGAACATGTGTGTAATTCCTACTGAAATTCAAGTCTGGATATGGGGCTCTTCACCAGAATGTATCAAACTTCCTGTAAGGAAGTAAAATATAGATTGATTTAATAGCGCCTCAGCTTCTGCTAAGCTGCTTAAACATAAATCATGATGTTACTGTGAGCTATATAGAGTTTGAAAATTCTCCTACATGAAGTAAGTGTATCACTTCATCTGAGAGTACTTTGGAGTCAGGACAGCAAGAAAGATTTTTATTAATGTGAATGTCTATGATATTCCCCCATCACCACCACCCCCAATCTTGCAGCTTATGAACTTACTGCACGGAACACTTGAAGGAGTATCCTGGGACTGAAATGTTTAATTCTGACAATGTATAATTTAAGGGTATCACTTATGTCCTAAACTTCTGAGCTGTACTTGTTCTCTAAATTTTAAAGTTAGTGCAAATCTGAATTCTTATTTCTTGCTGACTTTACATCCTTTCCAAACAGAAATGATCAAGATGCTGATGGCAGGTGTATCTGACTTGCATGGAATTTTCTTTTGGAATGGGTCAGTGAAGAAAACGTCAATTTATTATAAAGAAAAGTGTGTTTTTCTGCTCTGAGGTGCATAGTCCTGAATGTAGAACAGCTTCTTATTTGAACCTGAAAGTTAAGGTGTTAATAATGGACATAACATTCTAGTGTATGGAGAAAAAAAACCCACAATTATAAAACACAAACTCCGGAGAAATCCTCATTTTCCCAACTATGAAGTGGGTACTTTATGCTTTTCAGAAATTGATTTTTGAAGAAATAACAATAGTTTTATTAATATCCTTAACCAGGAAAATATGCATTTCAGTTGTGCAGACACTGATAACATGATTATTTTAGTGTAGGATTTTTCAAAAACGAGGGGTGCAGCTCCTACTGAAAACTTCTGGGAGTTCAGATCCTAGGTGATTTGGAATATGCTGCTTTTGTGCTTGAAGTACTATAGGAAAATATAAACCTAACTGTTTTCCTTCCTAGTTCATGAAGGAATTAAAAGTATATGCGTATATGTCCTTTAAATGAATGGAGCTGAGCATGGGAGCAGTTTTTCTGTATTTGAAAATACATTCCTGAAAAACTGACACTTGACTAATGCAATCTTTGGAGAACAGTTTTCAGGCTTAACTAGTCGTGTCCCTAGTTCTGACAGGGAGCAGAAGGGTACTGTAAGAAGCTGGATTGCATCTTTCCTGACCGAGCTTTGAGCATAGTGTTAGGACATTCAATAATAGAACTTTTTTTTCTGTAGATAGTATTTTTAGCATGGGACTCCTAGCCCTGTGCTATTTAAAGCCTGTCCAAATGCTACCTGAGAGTACTCTTGAAGATGCTGACATCTTTAGGAAAAGAGTTGTGTTTGAAGCAATTTTTCATAGACAAGAACAAAGGTTGAGAGAAAACTCTTCTGTGTCCTAGATCCATGGAAGAACTTGCAGCTTGCACTGTAGAGCCCAACGCAACTTAAATTTTAGACAATCTGGTATCTGACAGTTAGATGCTGCTTCACTCTAGGCTAATTCTCATTGTGGGGAGAGTTAATGCTGCAGGATGGTGTGTGCAAAACTAGAGTGCTAAGAAACAAGCTTGCTGATTGCAGATGTCCAGCACCTAAACCTGGTGTGTAGGTTCCTCAGTTTTAATCTATAAAGAGGCTTTCATTGCTGACAGGGAATCAGATTTTTCTACTACATCAGTCAACAAGGGAAGAGACACAGATGTCGTCTCTCTGGACTTCTGTAAAATCTTTAACGCAGTCCCCCTAACATCCTTCTCTCTAAATTGGAGAGGTATGGACTTGATGGGTGGACTGTTTGGTGGATAAGGAATTGGCTGGATGGTTGCATCCAGTGAGTGGTGGTCAACAGCTCAATGTCCCCATGGAGACCAGTAACAAGTGGTGTCCCTCAGGGATCCATACTGGGACCAGTACTGTTTGACATCTTCATCAATGACATAGTGGGATCAAGGGATCAAATGCACCCTCAACAAACTTGCAAACGACATCAAGCTGAGTGGTGCACTTGACATGCATGAGGGACAGAATGCCATCCAGAGGGACTTGGACAAGCTCAAGAAGTGGGCCCAGGTGGACTGCGTGGGGTTCAACAAGGCCAAGTGCATGGCCCTGAGCCTGGGTCGGGATAACCCCCAGTATCAATCGGGGGCAATGTGGCATCCCTGGAAACATTCAAGGTCAGATTGGGTGGTGCTCTGAGCAACCTGCTCATTGCAGAGGGGGTGGACTAGATGATCTTTAAAGGTCCCTTCCAACCCAAACCATTCTATGATTCTCTTCATAGAGTTGTGGAAGTGTTCTCTTGATGAGTTAGATCTCAATAGCTATACTGCCTCTTTGAGAATGTGGCTTTGCATCTTTCGTAAGCAAGAGATAAACATTTGGTGGAACACGGGTGGGGGCTGAACCTAGATTTTTAGACCTGGCACCTGAATTCTTCTGATGTCATAGCAAAGACTGAAAAGTTGTGGGCAGAACTTAGTCTGAGCAAGTCCTGTCTAAATCCTGAACCATCTAATTTTAAGCAGATTAATCCCAGGTATTTTTAAAAACTACTAATGCATGATTTGGGCTACCGGGCTTCCTAGATATCTGTAATTAAGGTCCCTTGTATGTTCAGAGATGTTTTTCTCTGCAAGATGTGCCTAACATCTAACTTGCACTGTTTGAAATACAGCTGGGACTAACCACTCCATGCAGACAACCAGCTGGCTGCAATACCTGCCCAGTACTGGTAGATCATGACACTATCCTCAATTTGAGTGGAACAAGCTTTTGTTTTCACACCTGGAGAAGAATCCTCATCGCCATTCTCTGAGGGAGCACTCAATGTCCCTGCTGTTGAACTGGATGTATTGCAGACTTCTGAACACCTTTTGACATCAAAAAGAGAAAAGCAGAAGAACCAGCTTCTATAGACAATTGCTCTGCAGTGTGTCCACAAGTCAAGGCTGATGGTGGTGTGCCTGGCTGGCAGCAAATTAAAATTTTGGGGGCCTTGGAGATATTCCAAGAATAGCTAGATTGGTTCTACAGGCTCAAAAAAGCTGCATTGTAACATAATCAAGCAAAAGAGCACTCATTTATCCCTCATCCTACCATGTTGCCCTGCTGAACAAAGGATTTATCACGCTGTGGAACCTGTCCTAGCCATGTGATGTGTGTGGAACCAGCACTGATGTGCAAGACTTGCTGAGCAGACAAATGGTGCCAGCTCTAAGTGGTAACAGTAGAAATCCGCCTCCCACCAATGGGAACGCTGCCTTCTTTTACTGACGAAGCACGTGTGCTTTTTGCTTTAGAAGAAGCTTAAGATCAGCATCCCGACAAGCTGGCGTCCTCCTACAGTGGAGCGGGGAGCTGTTTTTAATGCCTTTCAACTGTTTCCACAGATTTCCGGTGCAACTGCAGAAGTCATGTGAGGATGGTTCTGTCTCATCCTCTTAGCTACGTGTGAACAGCCCCTGTTTTGACAGGCTTGCTGGATGTGTCTTCACAGTTCCCAGTAAGGCTCCCAGGTCCTCTGCCAAAGACACAGTGATAAGTACGTCATTCAGACTTGGCAAATCTGCGATTGGGCTGGATGAGTAATGTGGAGAAGGGCTGCTCTTCACGTACGTGAATTTCTGTCTTAAGGAATGTGCTCTAAATAGAAATGTTTCCATATTAGTGTTCTGTTTGAGGCTAGTGCCTGAACAAATCTTTGTAGCAGCAACTCTGAGTTGTCTGATACGATGGGGATGTTTTAAACTGAAGAGCTCATCTCAAATACTAGCATATCACTCCTGATAGTGTTACTTTTAATCTTACTCCATCTGTTTCTGAAGGGCCTTATACAGATTTACCTATGCATCTTAAATTAAACACAGGACTTAACTCACTGTTCTCCAATGACAATTTTTTAGGCTTTATGACTTTGCCTTTGTTTTTAAATTTATTTTTTAAGATGCTTTTTCAGGATTGTCATCCAGTCCTGTGGGCAGATGATCTCCAAAGGCTTTGAGGAATCCACTCATTTTGTTACAATAATGTTGCAAAATTTATCCTCAAGTAGTGTGGGAGTTGCGTTTAAGTAATCTGGTTGCTTAGCTGAGTTCTAAGTCATGATCCTCTCATGGATAAAAGAAACTACATTCTCTCGCTGTACCTAGTGGCCTGTTGTTGCTCTGACACAGGTGTATTGTGTGGACTCTTTCCAAATCTGTTCTCAGTGATTCTTTTGCAAATCCTCAGCTCTTTAACTGCAAAGATTATGCTGCAAGTTGGCAGATGTACTTTATTTCACTTACATTTTATCACAGCTCATACAGCATCATTATATTTTTTTCTTGAAACACGCCAGTACTCCCAGATCTGTAATGCTCCTGCATGAGCAATTGCAGTTATAAAACTTCATGTATTGGACTTGGCTATTAAATCGCCTGCTGGATGAGAGCTGTTCTCCATACTGTAATGCATTCAGCTAGCTGCTCTTGTTCCCGCTGTTCTGAAGAGGATCCTGCTCTGTAGTCACATACAGTGACTGTCATCAATATGAAGGAGAAAAAAAAAAAGCTATCTAATATGCTCCAGTGGGGGATTTGGCAGAGTATCTCTGGAGTTGCCCACCCCCAGTAAGTCATAACCAGTTTTCAACTATCCTTAAAGCACTTGTATTTTTTATGCTGTTGCGTTAGTCTCTTCTCAGAGCTTGTAATGAGTTATAATGTTTTGCATCTTACATGTTCACAGATTAGTTTGGGTTGGAAGGGACCTTTAAGGGTCACCTAGTCTAACCTCCCCTCCAGTAAGTTGGGACATCTTCAAGAAGATCAGGTTCCTCAGAGCACCATCCATCCTGACCTTGAATGTTTCCAGGGATGCCGCATCTACCACCTCTCTGGGCAACCACCTCTAGTATTTCACCACCTTCATCGCAGAAAATGTCTTCCTTATATCTAGTCCAAATCTACTCTCTTTTAGTTTAAAGCCCTTACCTCTTGTCCTTATGCAACAGGCCCTGCTAAAAAGTTTGTCCCCATCTTTCCTGTAGGCTCCCTTCAAATACTGAAAGGCTGCAATAAGGTCTTCCCAAAGCCTTCTCTTCTCCAGGATGAACAACCCCAACTCTCTCAGCCTGTCCTCATAGAAGACATGGTCCAGCCTGCTGACCGTTTTGGTGGCCCTCTTCTGGACCCGCTCCAACAGGTTCATGTCTTTCCTGCACTGAGGACCCCAGAGCTGGATGCAGTACTCCAGGCGGGGTCTCACGAGAGCAGAGTAGAGGGACAGAAACACCTCCTTCGACCTGCTGGCCACACTTTTCTTGCAGCCCAGAATATGTTTGGTGTTCTGGGCTGCAAGCGTGCATTGTCAGTTCCTGTCCAGCTTTTCATCTGCCAGCACCCGCAGGTGCTTCTCAGCAGGGCTGCTCTCAATCTGTTCATCCCTCAGCCTGTATTGATACTTGGGGTTATCCCGACCCAGGCTCAGGGCCATGCATTTGGCCTTGTTGAACCCCACGCAGTCCACATGGGCCCACTTCTTGAGCTTGTCCAGGTGATTAGTTCTTAGTTCTAAAAAAATCCTCTACAGCAATGATGTAAGTTTGATTTTAAAAGGTTCCTAGGGTGGCACCTGTTGCCCCAAGGTAGTAGAATGACTTTTGTTATGGCTCCTCTCACCCCAAAGATAGGAATGTTAAGTATAATTGTCATAATGTGGACACTTCTGTAACATTTCATTAACGTATAGTTTGATGTAGCATATAGTTTAGTGTCAATTATCTTGCATTTAAGCATACTTTGAGTTATCAGAAGTGAAAGTTATCGAAATCAGAGCAGGAGTTCTCATTCTTCAATCAGATTTTATTTTATTTTTTAACCAGAGAAATTCAAAAGTATATCTATGGATGTGAAAGAGTGCCCATTTTAATTAAGAATAATTGCATTGTCCCTTAAATAAGGAATAGGATGATGATGAAACTGGGTCATGCTGAACTGCTTTAACAGTTTGCTGCTAAAAGGGGCAAGTCTGCTCCCTTTTCCTGCCCCTCTCTGTGTATTCCTGCTGCATCTCGTGCTTGCTTAATCTGCTCATGAGCTGATTCAGTTTGCTACTGTACTAGCAAAAGTAAACAGACTAGGAGGTGCAAAGGAGGGAGAAGGACTGCATGACGGGTGGGGGTACTGAGCTGCAGAAGGATCACGACTGCTTTTCTCAGGGCAGCCAGAAAGTTGCTCACAAGATCACATCAGAAGTCTCTGGAAGAAAGAGTCTCCATCCTTGGAAGACTCCAGGAAGATGTCTGTAAGAACTAACATACTCTACCAGGTGAGGAAGGAGGTCCCTGTCAGGACTGCCCACTCAGATATGAAGGTGGATCTGATGCTCTCTTAGCCACTCTAGAGGACACTTATCTGGCTAAGGGAAACCTTTATGATGAGTCTTATGTTGCTGTGAAGCTGTGTCCCAGGGAATTCTGGTCACTAAGGGCTCCTTTTCTCACCTCTTCCCTTTTTCTACCTCTACCTTCAGGTCCTAATCTTATTTAATCTTGACTTCTCAACTGGCACTGTGTAATGTCTTTTTTTTTTTAATAAAAAAATATTTTTTGAGTGTTTTACTGTAGTACGACTTGAATTAAATGTGCTGTAAACAGCAAGTTGATAATGTGGCATTTTTTGCACAAACACGTGGGATATCTCTGGTATGCCTTAGCAATGCCCAGGTCCCTTGTGTGTGGCTGGAATATCCAGAGGGCAATGGACTTGCATGGACTAGGGAACAGCTGTCACCTGCGGGGAGAGAAGCCAAATTTTTTTTGACAGGTCACCACGAAAGACTTCTTAGATGGTGCTGAGGCATTGCTAGTACATGCTTGCTCCTTGAGGGTCCATGAGGAACCGATCAGATGGAGATGAGCTGGCTCATCATCACCTGCCTGTTCCTTAGCAAGTAAGTGCATTTGCACTGCTTGAGCAGGTGGGCTTACAGCCAGCTATAGCCTAAGCCAGGCTGGATTGCATGCCCTAAAGAGGAGCCCAGAATAATGTTTTAGAGAAAGGTGAAAGGGAAGGGCTCTATTGCAGTAAAAGGTAATCCTATAAACATCACTAAGAAAATAAGGAAGGACTAATCTGTGACTCAGAGTGAGTCTCAACATGCAGTGCTAAGACCATCAGAGGCTTTACTATGTTTTTATTGTGTCAGCCTTCACTGAAAGGGTCATGTGGCTGACTCCTGTGGGCTGGTGGCTGAAAGATTTAATCCAGTGATGAAACAGTAAAATGTATTTTTGAATAAAGATGGAACAGAATAAGAGGGTACTTCAGTAAGATACTCTAAGATAGGATAAAGTTCAACAGGCTTAACTCAAGATAAAACATCCCTCCCTGCTTCTCACACCCACCCCCCAAAAAAACCCCAAAGGCTTATGAGATGTCAGACCCTTTCAGTGATTTTGGGGAATTCAGTGATGTGTCAGAACACTGAAGAAAAAAAAAAAAAGCAAGTCTAGTGTTTCTTTCACTTGGAGAACTGGAAGGAGTTGTCAGAAAAGTCTAGCCCAGTCAGCTTCCAAGAAAAATAGTTGACTAATTAGTAAGTATGTGGAAGCTTGCCAGCAGATAAGCA
Source organism: Ibidorhyncha struthersii (assembly GCA_013398815.1). Lineage (NCBI taxonomy): Eukaryota > Metazoa > Chordata > Aves > Charadriiformes > Charadriidae > Ibidorhyncha > Ibidorhyncha struthersii. The sequence goes on from VZSZ01003997.1 coordinate 153,348, forward strand.
ATATATGATAAGAGACTTACTGAACTCAATTTCCTACCCTGAGGAAGGTATGGGCATTGTGGGCAGACAAGAAACTTCTGGCTTTAGAAAGCATTTTGACAGTCCTGATGGCATTCTGATAAGTGATCTCAGGAAACCTACTAATGGGTAAATGCAAAAGTGATTGGAGAACTGCACTCAGAAGATATTAACTGATCATTAGTAAAGTAGGAAAAATGTGTCAAACTGGGTATCACTGTCTGTCCTTGATCCAGTGTTATACAACAGTGGCATTATGGATGGACCTGGATGATGGAATGGAGGACAGATTTAATAAACTTGCAAACAGTTTAAGTCTGGGGAGGAGTGCAAGCACTGTAGAATAACAGAATAAAATTTAAAATGTTCTGAGAAATGACAGGAATGGGTGATGTGATCAAGCAGAAAGCCAAAGTGAAGAACAAGTGGCTACCAGTTCTAGTTTAGAAAAGGCTCTGGAAATTACAGTACGTTACAAGCTAAACAAGTAGAGGTTGTGGCTACTGTCTTTTTCATCCCTGAAGAAATTGATGGGCACACATAAATAAGTAGCTGCCTTGCAAGAACTGTGAAATCATTGTTCTGCTTAACAATCGTAAGGCTTGACCTGGAATACTTGCTGTGCTTGGTACTGCATTTCAGAAGCATGTCAGCAAATGGGAGAAAATTCTCAGGAGGGTAACAGGAATGATTAGGTGTCAAAATATGACTTACAGGGATAGGCTTCTGGGAAATCCATTCTAATAGCAAGAACAGTGAAGTAGTGAAACTCATTGTTCAGGAAAGTTATGGAGTCCATCATAGATCTTTGTTTAGCCTGGTTTTAAGCATTTGTTTGAAGGAAAGTGCCTGTCTTCACTGCAAGATCCTGCATTATGCTTTCAAATGCTCAAGCTGTTAAAGAAAGCCTTGCAGTCATGCTAACCAGCGCACATTAGAGCCTCTATCTTTAACATCTGTCTTGTCTTGTGAAAGCCTCTTGTTGGTGGACAGTGCTTCTAACCTGCTTTTCAAGATTTTCAGGTAGTCTATCTGTTACTTCCCACAAGTGAGAGTCAGTGAGGAGACTGGAGGCAGGAGTGTTGGACTATATTTTATAGTATAGTGGTGTTTCCACATTGATTTAAAGTAGTTAGAGGTGTTCCAGAGGCTGAGTTCAAACTACAGAAGGAAATGGCCCATCTGAAGTTAATTCCCCATTGTTGTGGTTTGTACAAAAAGTAATTCGCTTTTTATCAAATATCGTTAAGGAGCAGATGAAAAAAAAAAAATGTAACTCTGACTTCAGCTGATATCTCTTTCAGAGGGAAGACCATGGCTGAATATCCACTGCTGGTGACTGCCGAGCAATGAAGATAAATTGGGACAAAACATAGATCTCTGAAAAGCTGTAAATCAGTTTTAGTGGCATAAAATTGCTAATGGAAACAGGCTGATTGGGGACACAATTTCTGAAAGTTAAGCAAAAAATTTACAGAAAATCAAAATGTGATAATATGCTGCATTTAAATGATATCCCTTCCCTCTCCAGCCCCCAGTTAAAGAACACTTCTGTTCCTGTTTTCACACTGGGACACTGACAACAAGAGGTATTCAGTTAAGGATAGCAAGAAAATGTTATCCATAGAAGAAAGTCGGGGGAAAAAAAAAAAACATCCAAAAAAAAAAAACCCCAACAAAAACCCCCATTAAAAGTATTGTAGAAGAAAATGCAACTTACTTGATGACTTACTTTTGACAGGTTGAAGAGTCTGTCTGTGCATTGCTTACAAATAAGCTTGCTTATATGATCTGGGCTTTTTTCAGGAGCTGAATGTAAGCTATTTTATGATTTATTTAACTCCTTGTTGTACCCCCATGAAAGACAGATAATGACCTTTTCCATCTTTTCTGGAATTTCTTCTCTTCACAGTCCTGATCTTCAGCAGTTCTAATATATAAGAATAGATACAGAACACAAGGATAGCTGTAGTGTGGGTCAGACCAAACATCTGTCTAGTCCAGGATCCTGAAAGCTCAGGGAAGCAGATAAAAATACAGAAAACGTGTAGTGATGCTTTCCAAAACATCTTCTCAATATCCAGTGATTCACTGAGGTCTTGCCTTTTCTCTCTGTTTCCAGCCAGAATTCTTGCCTTGTTTGTCTTTTCATTTTCTTTGCTTTTCCTCTTGTGATTGTCGTATGTACGAAAAATTCTTTGTGAATATTAGCAAGAAACAGCATCTATCTCATTTTGCCCTGGTCTTTCTCATTTGACACTGCTACACTTAGTAATTTGAACCCATTTTCATTTCATATGCTGCTTTTTTCAGTTTTTAAGCTGCTGGACAGCTCATGAGTTCTTGTCCTTTATCTGCTCAAGATTCCTTTTCTCTGTGTTCTTACTATCATTCTTTAAGAACTGGAAAAATCTCTCATTTCCCCCCCTATAGTCTAATCTGTCTCCCAGCTATGCTAGCTAGCAAATTTATTTTGAAGACTACATTCTTAAAATCTGTGCTCCTCCTTCTTTGCCTAGCTAAAGTTGCATTAGCTGTATCATTCCATAATCACTTCCATACAGGTTTGCCTCTTACCCACCCTTTCAACAAATTTTTTCCAATTTATGTGAATCAACTACAGGAAAATCTTCCTCTTTTCATTTTCTCCAACTTGTAAGAGGTGGTCTACTATTTTTTACTCTGACATTGATGAAGAATCTGTATTCTATTGTACTTGTTTCTACAACAGAGGTCTAGGTACCAATTTATCACAAGGTTGAGCACTTCAGAGTATTTCAGTAGGTATTAAAAAAAATTAAATATCTTTGTTCTTCTCATCTACCTGGTTTGGTGCTCTAAAAGTAGTCCCTATATTATGACGGAGGGCTTGTTTTTTCTCTTTTTCTTTTCCTTTGCTGCACCTCTCCTGGTTTTATTGGCTTGGACTCTATGGCAGCACAATGCAGCCACCTGGTATGTGATTGGTTTACAGCCTAGACAGAGAAGTGTTATTATAACTTCATCTAATGTTTAGACGGGAGTAATAGCAACTGGAGAGAGAGATGTATGGCGATGTGGATCGGGTTATGACAGTCTTCTTCACCTGGAAGATTTGGTTTTGGATTTACTTTTGTTCTTATTTAAACCATACCCTTGTCCTCAGATGTGCCAGTTGTGTGTTCTGTCTTTCAGGCTGGTGGCAGCCTAAGCCAGAGTTTCAGCATCTACTGACTGAAGTTGTTCTGCTGTATTAAAATAAATAGTTACTAAAGGAGGGATTTACACCTACCTCTTTTGGTAGTGCCCCTGGTCACTTACTTATAGTGATATCATTCTTTCTAGCCTAGCTGCAGTGGGTTGACCATGACCAGCAACTAAGCACCTGCCCAGTTGCTCATTTACTCCCCTCACCCCCCCGCTATGGGATGGGAGAGAGAATCAGAAGAACAAAGCCAAGAAAACTTGTGGCTTGAGATAAAGACAGTTTAATAGGTGAAACAAATCTGTGCACCCAAGCAATGCAAAATAAGGAATATATTCATTACTTCCTATCAGCAGGCAAATGTTCAGCTGCTTGCTGGAAAACAGAGCTTCGTCAGGTGTAACGGCTACTTAGGAAGACAAATGCCAAAACTGTGAATGTCCTCCCTGGCTCCTCCTATCCCTGAGGTTTTATGGTTGAGCACAACATCATATGGTACGGGATGTGCCTTTGGTCAGTTGGGGTCAGCTGTCCTGGCTGTCCTCTCCCAAATCCTTGCCCACTCCCAGCTTACTCCCTGGAGAGTAGCGTGAGGAACAGAGATGACCTTGATGTTCTGCAAGGACTGCTCTGCAATAGCCAAAACGTTGGGGTGTTATTAATGCTGTTTTAGTCACAAATCCAAAACACAGCATCGTATTGGCTACTATTAAGAAAGTTAACTCCATCCCAGCCAGACTCAGTACGCTAATGAGTACTTAAATGAAACTTTCTTCCTCCTTAGTTGCCACCTATGTTAGATCTGTGTAGCTCTGTTGCCTGTGAATATCATGCAGTTGTGCATGTTTTGTGTGGAGACTATGGGCATTTCGTAAGGGGTTGAAGAGTGCTTAATTACCAAAAATATCAGGTATTACAGAATCACAGAATCGTCAGGGTTGGAAGGGACCTCTGGAGATCATCTAGTTCAACCCCCCCGCCAGAGCAGGGTCACCTACAACAGGTTGCACAGGACAGCGTCCAGGCGCGTTTCGAATGTCTCCAGAGTGGGAGACTCCACAACCTCTCTGGGCAGCCTGTTCCAGTGCTCCACCACCCTCAAAGTAAAGAAGTTCCTCCTCATGTTAAGATGGAACTTCCTATGTTCAAGTTTGTGCCCATTACCCCTCGTCCTATCAATGGGCACCACTGAAAAAAGACTGCTCCCATCCCCCTGGCATCCTCCCTTCAAGTATTTGAAAGCATTAACAAGATCCCCCCTCAATCTTCTTTTCTCTAGAGACCCAAATCCCTCAGCCTTTCCTCATATGAAAGATGTTCCAATCCCCTAATCATCTCAGTAGCCCTTTGCTGGACCCTCTCCAGCAGTTCCCTGTCCTTCTTGAACTGGGG
>VZSZ01003997.1:158016-188460 GCA_013398815.1 Ibidorhyncha struthersii
ACCTGTACTGATGCCTGGGGTTATTCCTCCCCAGATGCAGTACCCTACATTTACCCTTGTTGAATTTCATTAAGTTCCTCTCTGCCCAACTCTGCAGCCTATCCAGGTCACGCTGTAAAGCAGCACATCCTTCTGGCGTGTCAGCCACTCCTCCCAGTTTAGTGTCATCAGCAAACTTGCTGATGGTACACTCTATCTCTTCATCCAGATCATCGATGAATATATTGAACAGGACTGGACCCAGTACAGACCATTGAGGAACACCACTTGTTACTGATCTCCAACTAGACTCTGCACCACTAACCACAACCCTCTGAGCTCTATCTGCTAGCCAGTTCTCAATCCACCCCACTGTCCATTCATCTAGCCCACACTTCCTAAGCTTGCCAGTGAGGATGATGTGGGAGACAGTGGGGATTAAGGATTACCATCCTTAAACAAAAGCAAAGCTATAAAGAAAGTATGAGAGAACAACTGAGTACCATTTTCTATTGCTTCAATTCAGGCTTTGACTATATTTTCTTTCAAATTTCTGGCAGCATCAAATTCCCTCCAAGATTCACAAGTGCATCCCTGAAGTTTCCACGCCGATCTAAATTTTACTGAACTCTGTTGAAAGAAAGAGTTCAGATCAGATGCTTCTATAGCAAAGCTCACTATGTTTTAATCTTTATTTATGAACCAAAACACTGAATCCTCCTCTTCTGACTGTCTGCATTAGTGGGTACCATTATTCAGTTAAGAGTAGACCTAGGGAACAAATCACCTGGTGTGAAGACCCTTGTGTCAATGCTATGTGCATTTTGTGAGGGTTTGTTTGAAGTAGTTCCGATCCTGCAGACCACTTGTGGTTGAAGTTCATGACATTCGCTCTGGATGTGCATCTTCTGTTTTTTTTTCATTTGAAAAAATCCGAATTTGTAAACACTGCTCTGCAGTGTGAATCGATGATAAAAATAAGTTGTTCATTTCTGAGGTCTGATATGTGTGAAAGACCTAAAGGGTGTTGGTGCAAATACATTGACCTGGCTCAGTAGAACATACAGTGCAATGACTGTGATAAAACTTGTGCTGGTAATAAAACATCCCTTGGCCATTTCACCTGTGGGGTGGAACAGTTGGTGTTTAACCTGTTCTGAACCTCTCTGGGATAAGGTTCTAGCAATCCATTGGGTACTTAAAAGCACCCTTAAACCGTTTTGTTGGCTTTTTGTATCTAATATTTTGCTGTGTGGTGCCCTACTGCCACCAGGAGGGACAAAAAGTGCTTCTCCCTTCATCCCTGATGAGTTACGCTGCAGTTTAGAGAACTGCCCAGGAAGTGATATGTTGGCGAAAGCCCTCAGACTGAGGAAAGAACCAACCCCTTGTCTGCTATATCCTGCCTCAATCAATTTATTACCTTATGAGGGTGATGTGTATACTTTCTCTTTTGCCCCTGGTTGTACATAGCTAAAATATTTTTATGTGTCTTTAATTGAAGCGCAGCGGGTTCTGAAACTTTCCCATGGGTGCCCTGAGTTTACTGGAAGAAATGATCTGTTGTGTAGGACTTTGACTTTGACACTTCTTATGGATGCCTTCCTTGACCCTAGTCCAAAAGGAGACAGCTGTGTGTCCCATTCTTCAGTTACTATCCCTATTCACTTCATGAGGAGCTGAAATACATAATTCAACCCCATGTAAATCTGCACCTTGTACTTAGTGTTGGAATGATTGAATATCATGCCTGAAATCTCTGGACTGCACCATTAAGAATTTTACTAGTTTATGAAGAAACAGGCGAGTGGCCACATCCTTTTGTTTTAGATCCCAGTGCTCTTAATTTCAGAGCATCATTTACTGAGGGTCAGAATCAACAATAATGCATAAATTCAGTACTGGAAAAAATGTAGCCTGTTTTGCCACAGCAGCCTGACCATCCCTTTATCTTAAGTGCTGCTGGGTGCTGCAGAACCATTTAACTCTTTATTCTGAGTTGCTGAAACTATGAGGGATGAAAAACAGTAGTTGTCATACTTTTTTATTTGTACTGAATTTCATTACTGCAAATATGGATTCGACTGTTCTTTTCAAAGCCATGGCCTATACACAGCACTTTGTAAGTTCTGTTCCTTGAGCCTTTTGAAGTATTTGTACAGGATGACTAATAACATTCTCATTAAATCTTCTTTTTCATTCTGTGAAGATTCATGCTGAAGGCTAGTATTATTTGCTTTGTTTGAATGGGTGTTGCAGCTAAAATTTTTGCGCTCTTAGGTGAAATACATTATACCGAAAAACTGTCAGAAGTCCTCAATTCCTGTTACCATAGGAATTCATGAGCAGCAGAAGACTATTTTGTAATTTTAAAACACATTCGTTTCTTCCTGGAATCCCATTTCATTGAAATAGGTAGCAAGACAACGTTTTGATTCCAGAAAATATTGACTGAAGGATCAGGACAACAGGCCAGCCTCATTTCTTTTAAAAAGTGGTAATGACAATACAAAATTATCACTATTGCAAGAGAAAATAAGCCTGGCTTTTGTGTCTTCTGAGTCTCAGTTATTTTCCTGAAGGCTCTGGTCTGATTCAAAGTTTCACAGTGATCTTAAAATGTCATGCAGCATTATTCTACACAAAGCTCACGCAGGAAGTTGCTACAAATGAAATGCAACTCCCGTCAGCTGTTTCTGCTCTAGTTTCTAGATGGAAAAGCAAACCGCAACTCCTCCTCATAGAACTTGGAAATAAAATGTGCTTGAGCTCATGTGCATGTAGGGGCTTTGAAGGAGGAAGACTGTGGAGTAATTGTATTTCATAGTCTGTTTCAAATCAGCTTGGGAAGGGATGTTGTATATCACAAGGCAACAAATCATCGGAACATCTGTAATTTAAGATAGTTTTTCTTGACCATATAACTGGAAAATTGCATAGCAATTTCACTGGACAAAAAGCTTCAGTCTTCAAAAGGAGAAAGACAAAAAGAAAAAGAACACAAGAATATTTAAAAAAAAATGTTAATGATTGAAGTGGCCACGTGGCTGAAGGACCACAAAGATGATTAAGGGACTGGAACACCTTTCATATGAGGAAGGGCTGAGAGAGCTGGGACTGTTCAGCCTGGAGAAGAAAAGGCTCAGGGGGGATCTCATCAGTGTGTATAAACACCTGAAGGGAGGGTGCAAAGAAGATGGAGCCAGGCTTTTTTCAGTGGTGCCCAGTGACAGGATAGGGGCAATGGTGTCATGGCTTAATCCCAATCGGCAAGCAGGACCACACAGCTGCTCTCTCACTTCTCCCCCCACCCTCCCCAGTGGGATGGGGAGAAGAATTTGAAAAAATAGGGAAAGCTCCTGGGTTGAGATAAAGACAATTTAATAAAAAAGCTGGGCATGCAAGCAAAGCAGAACAAAGAATTCATTCACTGCTTCCCATCATCAAGCAGGTGTTCAGCCATCTCCAGAAATGCAGGGCTTCATCAAAAATAATGGTTACTTGGGAAGACAAATGCCATAACTCTGACTGTCCCCCTCTTTCCTTCTTCTTCTCCCAGCTTTATATACTGAGCATGACATCACATGGTATAGAACGGCCCTTTGGTCAGTCGGAGTCAGCTGTCCCTGCTGTGTCTCCCCCAACTTTTTGTGCATTCCCAGCCTACTTGCTGGTAGGGTGGTGTGAGGAGTGGAAAAGGCCTTGACTGCTTAGCAATAACCAAACCCACCACTTTTTCACTGTGAGGGTGATTGAGCACTGGCACAGCTTGCCCAGGGAGGTTGTGGAGTCTCCTTCTTTGGAGATGTTCAAAAGGCATCTGGGGATGGTCCTGGGCAACTGTCTCTGGGTGGCCATGGTTGAGCAGGGGCGTTGGACCAGATGACCTCCAAAGGTCCCTTTCTAACTCAGTCATTCTGTCAAAATTAGTCCATAATTGCTATAATCCACAAACTTATTTCACAGAAAATGACTATTGTTTTCATATGTCCCACCCTTTTCTGCTTAGCAGTAAGGCTCTTGAAAACTATTTTTTTCTCTGCTCGCATTCTCTGTCAATTTTTACTTTGGGCTTGGTTCATCACCTGGTCAGTCCCATGTTTTATCCTCTACTTGAGACAAATGGTCTCCGTAGGTGCTAATGTCTTCATGCTCAATGTCAGTCCTTCCTTAGTGACCTTGGTGAAAAAAGTGAGGAACCCATGGCTAGCTGTCAGCTGCTCATGACAAGTGCCTTTATGCTTGTATATGTGTGTATATATGCATTTATACGTATGCACACATATATATGTATTCCTGTATATGTTAGCGGCTATAAACGCTTACATGCTGGCCCAAATGCCCCTACAGCCTTCCTGTCCTCATCTCATTCTAAATTTGTACTCTTCACCTGTGACTAGATTTACCTGATAGTTGACTGTAAGTGCTAGGAATGAGAGCTCTCTCTTTTAATGGCTTTGTGAAATGTCAGCAATAATGGAATCCAATCACGATCTACATCTCTCAGGACTCCTGTAGCATAGACAAATGGTTTCTGCTCCTATATTGCTCAACCCCACAGTGCAGGGACTTTTATTATTTTCAAGTAGAAATTAAACCAAAGCCCACTTATATTTGCTCACTATTAAGTAAATGACACACTTGTTATTTAAAGGTTTTTTTCCTACCTTGCTCACATTCTTCATTGTTATAGCTTATCATAGGCTTTAGATTAAGGTTTTAATGATACAATTGGGTTTTTAAAGTATTCAGCGGAAGTGATAAAGAATATGGTACTTTGCAAAAATCCGTTTGTAACAGCTCCTTGGAAGCCATGTGTGAGAGGACTATTGTCATGCTGTAGAACTCTACCTGAATACTGATTTAAAGAATTCTCTCCAGCACTTGTTTTTCTATTGAGAGTATAGTTTCAGTCTAAACTACTGCTCATGTAAAAAAAAAAAAAAAAAGGATAGCTTGAATTTATATTTCTTTCACAAGTTTGGCTCTTTGTGCGTTCAGCCATACTTCCTATCTCCATTATTGCACCAGAACTTCTGAATGTTAGGAAGAGTATTGACTCTCTGAGGAACTAATCCTTCTTTTGACTGAATACCATTTGAGACTTTAAAAGTTCTGTAGGGTTTTTTTATTATTATTATTGAAATAAGTAATACTTATAAAATAAATTAATCATTTTCTTCTCAAAAGACTATTCGAGCACTTGCAATGATCAAGACATATTAAATAATCCAAGATTTCCTTTTATAGCCTTGGTAGTTTTTGCAGGCACACTTAAATCAGCTGTCTCCTTCCCTGCTCTGATAGCAATCAAACAGGCCAAAAAAGTGAAGATGATTAACCAGAAAGAAATATTTTTTTATGTTTTTCCTTTAAAATTCTAGAAATTCCTGGGCTGCTTTCTCCCTTGGAATTTCTTTTTGGAAGTTCATGAATCAGAACACAATATTCTCCGTCTGAAGTGACTGGCATCACTCCACTGCATCTGAGTAAACCACCTCTTAAAAGAAAAAAAATTCCACTTTCCAGTAAAGTCTGGCTTGGAGTATCTGTGGCTATCGAATCAGTCAGCAGGATGTTTGAGATTATGGCTCTGTCCATAGATTTCTGTAATTCTTCTGTAAAGTCCTGATTGAGAAATAAAATTAGAAATGTGAGGCCAGCAAGAACTGAAATTGAAATAATAGTGGCATGGCAATTGTATATTCAATTTGCTATGTATTTAGGAATACAATTGCTTATTCTTCAGCTGTTCCAATTCTGGGCACAAGATGTTTGTAATTTCTAATCTGGTACTCAGCTGCCTGTCTTAGATTTTATGTTAAAAATTACTGTTCAATGTGAAAGGTGAAATGTCTTCTTGTTCAGAGAAAAAACAAGTGTTCTGTTTTGAAGTTCACTTCTCAAAATCTGACTCCTACACTTTTTTCTTAGGAGCCCTGAGAAAGCTTTTTTTTTTATTTTTTTTTTCTGAGGAACAAAAGAATCTCTGTAATACTACCTTCTACAACATTTCTCTTCTTTGATTGTATTTTTAATACTGGAAAAATCTCTGTATTGTTCAAAGTTATCAGTTTAAGGAGCTGCAAAATTTGCAAGTCTTGTATGTCCCAAATGGAACTACTGCACATACTCACCCCAGCAACTCATGAGGCTGACACAGCCTAGAAAGTTCACGTTACAGTGCATGGGGTCACAGCTGAAAGTGTCATGGTGGCATCTAAAACACAAATCAGTAGAGTTCAGTGTATTTATTTTACCATTGCCTGCTGCTGCTGATTGGGTTTTTTTAATTGGCTGGCTGACACTGAGGCATCCCCATCAGTATATGTATATGCAGAACCAATCAGCTCCTCTAACTCTTGTGGGAACAATAAGGTGTTTTGTACTTTGAGAAATCAGATTTTTAATTTGGATATATCCAGAAAGTTAAACTCATTACAATAAATAAAATTTAAGAAAACTTTGATAAGAACCTCTCCAAAGAGCTTAACTATGATTTATTGGCTGGTCTTAATGTCTAGAGTTGCAGATGGTCTTGTTTGCAAGTGAAAATGGTAACTTCTGTCATGAGAATGGAGATGCCTCATATGTAGCAAACATTTTGTATAAAGGTTTTTGCAATCAGTTATTTAAAAAGTGTGATTTTTTTTTGGTTTTCAGAAAGGGTACCAAAGGGCATTGTAAATGAAGTGGAACCTTTAAATTCTGGTCCTGATAATTTTAGAAAATTCAGGAGCTCCACTGAATAACTTTTAACAGCTAGTTTTAACAGGACTTTTCTGAATTGGCAGTAATCCAGCTCATTGACTCATGGTCTTAGAAAGTGCTGTGGATGATTTGTCTAATGGCCTAGCATAGTGCTCCACAGCAGAGTAAATCACAACGTGTAAGACTTGGATGTGTGACCAATGTGTTTTGTTCACTGGCTCAGCAAGTAATTAGAGGGAAGATTCAAGCCCTGGCACAAACTATCCTGAGGAAGAAAGGTACCGCCACCACTATAAGTTCTATCAACCTTCAAATGTTTTCTGTTTGCCCCCTAATCTCATCAGCATAAAGTCTTGTATTAACTGCAATACTTGTAAGAGTCATTCTTATTCCCAAGTACAAAACAAGGAAGATCTGAAGAGTTTGCACATCCTTTTATCTTACATTGTCATTACTCCTTCATCTCCCTTTTCTGTCTTCTGTTTAATTTACTGACATTCAAAAGAAAAAAAAATTCTTTGGTTGTCTGCATGTGTGTACTCTTTTGGGAATACTTGGATAGTCCAGATGAGGAAGGTGCCAGAAAGAAAATTCCTTTCAATTAAGTATATTTTTGAAAATCAGAATATAATTTTTTTCCTTTCTGTATAGAAATCTAAGGAAAGCTGTCACCCGTACATTTTCCTGTAAGGATTGCTTGATTACTTTTTTGAATGCTTGATTAGAGAGGGATACCTGAATGGGAAAGGGAATGAGAAAGGTCTTTCAGTCATATAAAAACTCAAATTTATGCAGGAAGGTTTAAATGGCTTTTAGGCTGCGAGTTAGACAAAGCAATAATTTAGTTATGAATCCAAAGCTATGGACCTTAACCAACAGCAGTAAAGGCAGACCTTATTTGGCTGAATATTTTAGAAGGTGTTTATACTGCTTTTTCTTAATTATTTGTAGGAGTAGATCAATTGTGGTGCTAACTTTATGATTCAACTAATATGTCTTCAGTCTAATATAGCAGGAATAATCCACAAGTGGAGTTTTTAATGTTCTAGTAGAAGGGCCATATTCTTGCAGCCAGGCAAAAAGTGTGATAGAAGCCTGGTAGAGATCCAGGAGAACCTCTTCAGTCCTTGACTGACAGGAATAAAGGAATTCATGGCACAACTAACCTTTTTTTCTTTTACCTGAGAGTGGAGAGATTTTATATTTTGACATGTTCCTCACAGAGAAAGTTTGCCTCTGTGTCCAAGAAAAGAAAGAACAGAGTGTACAGTGTCTAGTTCTTTTCTGCAAGACTCACTCCCCATCATGTCTCTTTCTGGATGCTGTTTGTCCCAGCCAGGTTAATCAGACATTCCAGGCATGGATGCTCTGAGTCGATGAGACACCATTTAATCTTTTCCTTTCACAGCAGCTGAGAACTGAATCTGCCTGATGGCCATCTCTTCTTCTCTTCCCTGACACTTGCTTAGACCTGCATCTTCCTTTTCAGACCCAGTTCTTTTGATTTCTGGGAAGGAAAGCTGCTTAGGTTGTCTTTTCTTCTTTTTCCTCATAAAAATCAATGGCATTAGAATGCCAGATATATGCATTTAGAATGCATATTCTTGTTTTCTCAACTGGTCAATCAGGAAAAGGTCAATTTTTAATGGAGGTTGTTTACTCAGTGAGTGAGCTCTACCTGAGGTTGTCTTTTGTCCATTTTATTACTAGTGCCATCTTTTCTGTTAAGGAGTAGACACTTCCCACTTGAATGGTTTTGTATAGAGGTAGAGAATGAGGTGTTCATTATTTTCCATTTCTCAAGAGGTCTGCCTCTTGGCTATTGATAGTGATATTTCACAGAGTAATTTTTCATTGTAGAATTGGTACTTAGCAGGACTGACTTCTGGCAGAACGACCTTTTCAGATATGTGAAGGCTTTCCCATGATCTTCTGTCCATCAAGTTTTACCTGTCCATCATTGTATACTCCTTATGGCAGTTGGGCAACCAAGCAGACTTTTAGCATAAGTAGCAGTTACTCAGTCCTGTGTCAGGCTTCAGTAGATTTGCGTGGTAATTCCATAAATGCTTCCTCTTTCTCAGGAGTCTGAGCTTGTAAAACCAAAGTACTTCACCCTCCTCACTATCTCCTTATCATACAGCTCCTTATCATATACAGAGTAGTTTTGACTCTGGACAGTCTCTCTCCCAGCCCTAAATTTTAGTCATGCATTGAAGAAAGTGGGGCGTTCCCTACCCTTGACTGCATTGCTTTACCCTTATCCAGTGAGGTGAGGCTGCAGTGGCAGAACAAATTCAAGTCTTCATTTTCTTCATGTCATAGATACATCAATGAGCCTGTCTACTCGAAGTTTTGCTTCCCTTTGCACTTTTGAAAACTAAATCTTAATGAAATTTGCTTCAAGATGTTTACTGCTTCTTGGAGGTCATAATAGAACCCCTGAAGTGCTATGCTAAAATAACTTGATGTTGTAGTCTGAGACTATGCTGGCATTGTTTCATGGATAGTGTGGATTTGAATTATGATAGGACATTCTGACTAAATGATTTTGAATTCTTAACATGCTTCAACTGACATTAATTTTGTCATCAAAATTAGAAATAATTAAAACCAGAGAAAATTATTTTCCATTCAAGAGCTCAGAACATTTCCTTCGAAATATTTCCTTAGCCCTCATTCACTTGCACATCATCTGGAGTTGGAAATATCCCATAAAAGAATGAGTGAAATGTGAAAATTAATTCCACAGAGCTCCTGAGGATGACTTTTATACTGAGGATTGTTAAGAAACAGAAATCTATTTGCTGTCTCTGTAGCAATCAGATAAATCCTGTTGAGTCTAGGTACCCTGTTGTGGATACATCAAAAAGAAGATGTATTCATATGCTCCTCTAAGTGCCTCAGTATAACATTTAGCTCCTGCTAATGTTCACAGAATATCCATTAGACTTGCAGTCACTGAAGCTGACTCTGCAACTAATTTTTACTCATCACTGCCTAAATTCTGGTAGCTTCGTCACTTAGTTCCTATCATATCTAAAATTACTGGCAGAATTGACAAAACAGACGTTTGCTTTTGGAAGAGAGAGGTTCTGATACATATTTAGATGTCATCTAACAGGGTTAAGAGTATGCCTTTCTCCCCTTTCTCTTTTTAGAGAACATTGATTTAAGAATCAGAGTGTATGGTGTTTTTCTACTAGTCCTTAAGTTCTATTGTCTTGTAATAAATCTACTTTGTACACACTACTTAAAAATTTATTGAGCAAAAGACGGAAAGCAGAACAGACTGGGCCTGTACAGGCCAGCAGTTGGGGCACCCACTAGGGAAGCAAAACACCATCATTTTATTTCCTGCTCCAATGAATACTTAATAAGAAATACTGAAATATTCATTGGTAAATGGAAATGGTATCTGACCACATAAGAAGTAACATGAAGTTAAAATGAAGGCAATCCTACAATGAGCCTGAGGAAAAAAGGTCCAACATCTGACATGATGTATAATTTGCTGGTTGTTAGGAAGTGCTGAAAGAAAACTTGCCACCAGTGCTATTGAGAAATATCTTTCTGGGTTTTTATTAGGAATTTAAAATAATACATATTTGTTATTATGTAAGATGTATAACTTATTTCCATTCTATTAGGCCTGGTGGGACCATACCAAAAAATAATAATAAAAAAGGAATGTTTTCATTCATAACAGCTTGGTCAATACCAGAATTTAAAAAGAGACTCGCATATTAAATACCACCTAGTTGTCATATTTTCTAAAAGTAATAATGACATTTTCAGTGTGCCATGAAGTGATGAGCACCAAACTCATTTATTTTTGTGGAGAAATTGTTATACTGCATATTAATATTTTGATGCACAAAGTACAGGAAAGCAGAAGATATATTACAGTGAAGTAGAGAAGTCCAGGTTTTCTGTGAGTGCTGAATAGGTGGCAACTTAGGCAAATGTGTAGCTCAGTTCAATCCAAGTCCTAAAAATAAAGTGGGTATTCAGTTAATGGGAAGATACAAGTAGTAGAAGGCCGTAGATGGATGGGCATGTCACAGAAACTGCCACTGAAATTAACATTAGATGGAAGCCTTTGTTGGTGGCTTAGGCTGAAAGGTCAAATCCTAAATGGACAAAGGAATTAATCTACGATCTCCTTCTTTCCTGTTAGTAGCAATTAGTCTGATGGATCTTTTCCCCCTCTACTGATCTGACGCATTTGCACTCTGTGACATTTTAAAAAATTCACATCCACTGTGACTTCTCATATATTTGGAGCGCTGGTAGGTGGTGCGTAGGTAAGGTGAGCACCTGAAAACTCAATATGCAGTTCTGCCAATCAAACACATCTTAGCACAAAACACTCAGTACAATTTTGATCCCTTATAAACAATTTGGGGGGGGAATGTTTTATATAGCACAGGTAGTTAGCCTTTAGACATTACACTGTTATTTGAAAGTTATGTAATCATTAACTTCACATTTTTTCTTCTTCACAAATAGTCTGTGAAAGGTGTAAAACAAAGGTGCTTGTCTGAAAATGTTTGATGATCTCATATAAACATGTTTGAAACTATGGCTTTTCATGACTTTTTAGAATTCTATATTCAGGTGTTTGTTATTGAAAAATTATCACTTATTTTTTGAGAATTTTGTGAATGTTCGATTAGGTGACATAGAGGTAATGATCTATTCTGCCCCCCCAGTATAATTTGGTTACAATATTAGCCTGTGTTTAGTTACCATGGTGATGAGGGTTTTTTTAATGTAGCTTTGTTCTTTTGCTGTTTTATTCTTTTAATGAACAAATGTATGCTTCAAGATTTTTCTTAAGTCTTCATATGAGCAACAAATTTAATGTATAAAATGTTCACAAATTTAAAATGAAACACTACATCAGTGTGGTTGAGAAGAAATATTTGCAGATGTATCTTTCCTTGTATTTGCAAATAGCTTCCTTTTAAGCTATCAATCTAGGGAATATATCTCTAAAAAGGGCTAAAAAATGTGATACAATAAAATACATGAATTAAAAAAAAATGTGGTGGTTCATGAACCACCTTCTAATGAACAAAAGACATTCTGGCCTCTCTCCAACTGTTTAGGACACAAGTTTTTCACTATTGAGTAATAATTAAAGTCCCCTTGGACATGTATTAATAAGATGACAATAATGGCAACTTTTCCAGAATTGAGTATTCAGTGCCTATCTGTAATGACCACAGAAACGGTACTGGAAAGAAACCTGAGGGGTCACCTTATCTATCTTCTGCTTCAAGGGTAATTTAGATTATTTCTTAAGGATGTTTGCTTTTTTCATTCTTGATGACCTTCATTGGTGAAAACTCCCCAGTTTCTTACGGATCCAAAAGAAATGGAGGAAGTACATGCACAAATGATTGAAATGTGAATGTGGTAACATACAAAATCATACTCTTTATATATCCATGAGCGTTGTGTAAGCTAAACTGATTATAAACTTCTGCGCCAAATCCTGTTCCTATATAACCCAACATCTGTAGCAACTGCACATGAAAAGAGGTTCTCAGAGACACCATTGTTTTTGGCATAGCAGTGGGGAGAACAGAAAGGAAGAAGGGGCCTCACTGACAAACACATGTGTAGGAGACTTCTTTATTAGGCCAAGCTACAGAAAATTTGGTTATGTCTTTACTCTGTGGATTGGTTGTAAGACCTCCAGATGACAAGATTAAGACAAACTCAAATTAAATTTTGAGTCATAAGTCCATAATACTTAAGATATGAGATATAAGATATGTACTTAAGTGCATAAGTTTAACAGCAGAACCTCATCACAACTGCTTAACACTTAATGTAGGGAGAAGAGGGAAAATTGTTTAAAATTAATCTTATTCAAAATACATGAAGTCTTATGTATAATGGTGCAAAGGAAACAAAAAGAAGTCAATGCTATAGATTTTTCCTGTTATTGACTGACATTTTTTTGTTTCCTCTTGACTATTGGCCAAATGGCAAAATGGCACTGTGGTAAATTGGTCCCTTAATTGATTTATTAGGAGACTATTCAGATGGTTGAAGTGGGTTTTATTAGCACAACTTTAATAATTGAGCCCTTCAGCAGAAAGAAAACAATGCAAACATTATTTCGTTACCAAGCTTGCTTCCACCTTGCAAGCACAGGGAAAACATTCTTCAAAAATTTACCTGTTTTCTGATAGCTTTTTCAGTGATTTTTCATGAACTCTGTCATACAACAGGTGAAGCTGTTTAATTTATTTCTAGTTCCAAATTCAAGTACTGCATATAGCAATATTCTCACTAGCAATTCATAGCACCCTGCTGTAAAAAATGGACTCTTGCTCCACTTAAAAAATGTCCTGAGGCTGGGACCTAGCATGAAACTGTAATTATGTGGGACCTCTCTGTCTCCCCCCTCCAGCTCCTCCTGCTGTGAGAGGTGCCAGCTCTTCCCTTTGCTGCATGTTGTCTTGTGATGGCAAGAATTCCTATATGTTTTGTTTAAAGAAAAAAAAAAGGTGTACCTGAGGGAGAAAAAAAGGCATTTTTCTGCTGCAGCCTGCTTCAAATGGGAACCCTAAAAAGGGGAGAAGAGGCAGCTTGTCCCTTTCTCAAGAACAGGTTGATCCATGTGCTCCCAGGGAATGTGCTGGAGTGCAGGAGGGGCTGAGAGAGACCATGTGGGGACCCTGTAGTTCATGCTCTCCAGTGTAAATATGTTGTTGGCAGGGAATGTGCTTGTTAACAGTCTTAAGAAGATCTTTTTTTCCCTCTGTAGATTAATTTTTGCTATTAATAAAGTTATATGATTTATGCTAATTACGTCGTAATGAGGTCTTTCTTGTCTCACAGCAGGTGCACAGTGGAAGAAGGGGCATAATTTAACTTCAAGGCTTTCACCAATTGAAGATTCTGGCCCAACACTGCAAAGTCCCCTCCATGTCCCCAGGCCTGAAGGAGGAATACAATCCCTAAAGAAGATATCTCCTTTTTTCCACCCTGTCTGGATAGCCCAGCCTTTGCTGGTGTAGGGAAACTTCGGTCCTGAGCTTTTGTCCCAGCTCTTGTATATATTCAACAATAGCTGATTATTTTTCAGGGAGCAGCAGAGAAGGACATAAAAGACCTTTTAATACCGTAGCAACCACCTTTCCCTTTCAGTTTGTGTTTTCTGAATTCTCAAACCACCAGGCAAGACAGGACTTTTGTACCCAGAGGACAGAATGAACCACAGAAGTTATTTTTGTTTGAAGTGGTAAGTAGAAGTGAAAACAGTTTAGGTTATCCTGTTAACGTAAGCCTTGGGTTTGTGTCAGCAGAGCAGTGCTAACGATACAGCACTATGAGAACTTCTTCCAATCATTCACATTCAGACCTTGTGTGAACCTGTTTCTGAGCTCCCTTGCACTGGAAGGGCTGTGTTTGAACCTATCTGTAAGGATTTACATATGCTGCCTTTAGCTTTCTGCCTGAGATGATCACCCTTTCAGTCTTTAAGCGAGAACGTGCAAAGGTGGATAAAAGCTGATGGCTGTACCCTCAGAGTTACAGAGTTTAGAGTGATATACTGCTGCCCATAGTGGGGGCTGTGCTATGGGTTGAGGCCTCTTCTGTCCTCACACCATAATTCAGGGCTTGTGTAACTGTCATGGGAGAACAGCCTAGAAAGTTTTGTCACAAATTCTCTCCCAGCTCCACTCAGAATTGTTAATTCCACTTCCCCTGCTTGAGGTTGTGTCTTCCCAAAGGGACATACAGAAGACCTCACATGGCTGAACCAAAGTCCCAGTGTAGCCAGCACACCCAGTGGTTTGCACTGAAGGTGTCATCTGGAAACCTGTGGAAAGCAGGATGGGACTCAGTTGCTTAATACCTTTATCTGTCAGCCTGGAGGAAGCGACTGAGTGTTTGCTCATAAAGCTTACAGATGCCACCAAGCTTGGGTGGCATCAGTTGATATGCTCCAGGGCATGGATGCCATCCAGGGGGCTGTAGGCAGGCTGGAGGAATGGCTCAATAGTGACTTCAGCATTATTCTTCAGCACTAACTTCACAGTTTCAGCAAGGGCAAATGCCAAGTCCTGCCCCTGAGAAGGAAGTGCTTCTTGCCATGACACAGACTGGGGCTGAGCGTGAGCCAGCAGTGACCCTGGCAGCAATGGGGGCCAACAGCATCCAGGGCTGTATCTGTATCTGACAGGCTCGATTGCTGGGTGAGGTGACAGAGCTACCCCTACCCTTGCAATGGCCTTCACTCTTCCATTTTACACTTCCCACCCCAATATCTCACTTTTGAATTTGGAAAGCTGCTTCCCACTTCCAAAGCAAAGTGGAATCTCTGGGAGGATGTTTTCAACAAGGCAGGGTTTTAAAGGAAATGTTGCCGTTTCTCAATTTGCCTACATACCTCAGTTTGACTGTGGTTGTAATTTGGAAGCTGACACGAAAGGACAGGCCTGAAAGAATATTTTAGGGCTGAATACTGCCAAGCCTTGTGGGGACTGAAATTCCCAAACTGCTCCTTCAAGGCCTTAAAAGCTCCGAGTCAGGACTCAGAAAATCATGACATGAGCTTGGTAATAGGAGTTACTTACAATGATGCATTTAGATGTGTCATAACACATTCAGATATACGCCTTCTGACAATACCCTTTTGACCCTTCTGGCTTTGTGGCCCATTTTCAAGCTTTTCCCTGTAACGNTCTGGGGTGTTCAGACAATGTCAAATCTAAAATTTTTAAGATAAGGGCCCATGATTAAATCTTTGAGCTGTCAACACCAAAAATTGGATGCAAATATTGTAATTTAATCTTATTTTAAATATAATTTATATGGTTGTACGATATAATTCTTATGTCTATAATCATAGTTCCTCTTAATTGACTGCTTAGCAAGTGATTATCACAGTAATTCGTGGGGTTTAATATCTGTAATAAAATAATGTTTACTTTCTCTTTTCTAAGAAGTTCATTGGCTCCAGTAAATGTGGCAAAATTTTTCTTCATAGCTGAGAAAAGCAGCTACCAGTGGAGAATTTGTACCCAAGTAGCTGGCTGTAGTGAGAATTTAAAATTATCTTTTTCCAGGGTGAATTATTATTTGAAGATATATGCTTAGAGCCATACATTCAGTGTTTATATCTGATGCCAAGCTGCAGGGAAATATTCCTGACAATGTTTTCCTTGTGCCCTGCACTGACTGATTGAAATTTACAGCTGACCTCCATGACAATAATTCTGTCAGAGGATCGGTCCTTCAGGCAAATTGCCAGCTCAGACATGAAAATCTGCAAATGGAAGAATGCAGAAAGCCTTTTGCATTAAAACTATAAAGATGTAAATTTTCCCTGACAAAGCTGGCATTGTGGCTTCTTTTGCAGCTTTCTCCTTCGTCATTTTTCTTTCAACTGAGGAGAGGGAAATGATATTTTTCTTCTCCCAAGGCATGTCCAATCATACTAAAATGCTGTTGTACTAAATGCCAAGGACTCATTACTGTTCTTGAAAATTTGTCTCTCTGATAGAAATTTGTGGCCTCTGAGAAAGTTTCACTTAGGTCCCAATTCCAGGTATCAAAATGACTTCAAAATATCAAAATAGAAGAGTTTCATTATGAATTAATCTAAGGGAAAGATTATTTTCATTGCAAGGGTTTTACTGGTAGGTCATGCCCCTTAAGAGCTTTATGGCCATCAAGCACAATGTGCTGTGAAAAGCGTCAGTGATTCAATAGGACACACTTTTTTATTAACAAAGTGATAGATGGGACAATTTCACAGTCGTTATGTTGCTGAAGGTGCTGTTTTTGAGCTGGGAAATACATTCAGCTGTGTAACTATGTTCTGCCTGATGATTCACTTTTCATGTAATTAACAATTTACTTCTCTACCCATGCTCTCTGTTGGCTGTTGCTGTGTCCTGTAGAATAACTACTGCATTTCAAAGACCAGGAAGATGAATCCAGAATTTAATGAATAATTAACATGCAAATTTCATAGGTAAAGTGCCTTGGAAGCCCCAGGGACGAAAAGTACCATGCAGAAGTACTACTCAGACAGTTAAGGGGAATTTATGTTAAGTGCAGACATGATCTCAGTTCGATTCCTGCTTCTTTTGGACCCTTCCCAAGTAGTTACAGGTAATTTATTTAGGCTTGAGGTTTTTTTTGTCTGGCCCCTGTAGCAGACCACTGCCCTCATGAAGGTGTGCTTCACAGAAGCAGTCAGGAAGCTGAAATAAGCTACCTTATGGCCAAAAAGCTGACAGAAATCTCTCCCAGGAAAGACGCAGCAGATGATGCATTCAAAATCTTATTACGGCCAAAAAGGAACATGTTATGTATACATACATACATATACATAGATATATATGGAACTAAGAATTTATTGTTAGGCCAGTGAATACTTTAACAGTCTAATCAAAATACAGCAAACATTTATTGTTCATCCATCTGCAGGAAAACCAATGCTCATTGTCCACATTGATTAGAAAAGAAAAAGAAATGCCTCTTTAATGCTTTTTGCACAAAAAAAGCCTACAAATATGGACCTCTTTTCTTGGGTGTCATGCTCGTCCTTCCAGCGTAGCTTGGACAACATAGGCTGACGGCTCCCTGCTCCCTGGAGCCGATGGGCTCTTATGACAAACCATCAGCATCTCGCTGTCCTCAGTGGCAAGAGAGTGATACTCATGGTGGAGCTTTTTTCTCCTCAGTGTTTTCCTCCTCCTGGGCTGCCAGCTGCAGCCTGGCAGCGGCCCTCAGCCCGAGGCACACTAAAGGCGATGGTTGTCAGGCAGCAAGTGGGAGAGTGGGGAGGGAATCGTGTCACCCCTGCCCCAGTGGGGTCACCCCTGGAGCTAAAACTGGAGCAGGAGAGGCAGCAGTCACTGTCCCCAGTACAAGGCTTAAACCAACGACATCCAGCTCAGGTTCTTCTCCTTCTTCCTTTCTCTCTATTTTACGTTATTCTCTAGTTAGCTTTTCACCAGCAGATTTGGTCCTGAGCCACAGATTTCTGATTAACTCAGGTTTTGCTGATCTAGGCTTATATTTCTGGTCAGTATGTAGTTTGGCAGCAGCAATGTTTGTTTCATTGTCTGATTTAAATATTGTCAAGACTTTGTCAAGAAACACAAACACTGCTTAGATATTTCACAATACATGACAAGTGATGTTCATAACATAAAACCTAAAGGTCATGTTTCTAACATGAACTGTTTAGTTCCTGTCACCCCCAAAACAAAAGTTGCTTACAGGTAGTGGTCATGTTCTTTAGGGAAAAATTCAGTGTAATCCAAAACAATTCAGGAAGTGTTCATTTGACAGTTGGGTGTATTCTGGGGAGTCAGGCTGGATAGCAGGCCAATAAAATAGACAGGTGTAGAACCTAAAGGTCTTACCTGCTCTTGCAGCAGGTCACATGCAAGAGAAAAGCCCTGGTTACCCTTCATAGAATCATAGAATCGTTAAGGTTGTAAGGGACCTTTAAGATCATCAAGTCCAACCATTAACCTAACCTGACAAAACCACTTCTAAAACATATCCCCAAGTACCACATCTACCCTTTTTTTAAACACCTCCAGGGATGGCGAATCCACCACCTCCCTGGGCAGCCTATTCCAATGCTGGATAACCCTTTCAGTGAAAAAGCTTTTCCTAATATCCAATCTAAACCTCCCCTGGCTTAACTTGAACCCATTTCCTCTCATCCTATCACTTGTCACTAGGGAGAAGAGGTCAGTCCCCATCTCTCTACAACCTCCATTCAGGTACTTGAAGAGAGTAATAAGGTCTCCCCTCAGCCTCCCTTGATCTCTGCTGTCATAGTGCAGGAAGACGAGAGATGAAGAGGCTGCTAAGACCACTGGACCTGATAAGAAGCATTGGCCAGTGCGGCTCCTGAGGGTCCAACCCCACACAGCAACACCAGGGACACCATCAGATGGCCCGAAGAACACTCCTGCGAACAAGTACTGTCACCTGAGCTCACCCTTCCAGCTCTTTTCTACAATAGGGTAGACACAGCCTTTTATACCATGATAACATTAAAAATTATCTCTTTCTTTGCTCCTCCTGGCCTAAGAAGAAACTCTTAGTTCCATATATATGGTGTGTTCTTTTGTACCCTCAAGAAGATTTTGTGTACCCTCAAGAAGATTTTGAAGGTAACAATGTTCATCTTGAATTACACTCTCCTGGAAACTCCACTGACTTGGAAATTGTGTCCTGAAGACAGATGCTTAACTGGTTTCTCCCAAATAACAAAAGTAGGGTCACTTGTTTGTTTGTTTGTTTCATGGCACAGAAGGACCTAGCTAGGTTTTCTCCCTTGTACAGTTCAACTTTGCATGCAAGGCACTTATCCAGGATGTAGGAGGCTCAGTTTCATTTCTCTTTCTCACCCAAAAGAGTTTCAATCCCATGCCTTCCCAGTCCTATCTCCCATCTCTGTGGAGAATGTCTCACCACTAAACCGCACGAGGATGAATGGTAGGGAGAAAAAAGAGTTCAATTCTCTGCCCTTGAAGCTCTGTCACTGTCATGAAGTAATCCAAGACTCCTTGTGCCTCTAATTGTGGCATGACTGTATATCCTACTCGGCTTTCACAGCTCCTTATGTGAGAGAGGGCCTAACTTCAACTTCTGCTCCTGGATGGGTGATACATTTATGAAATGTTCATTGGTTGAAATCAATAGAGACCTTTGGACACCTAAGGAGATCTTTATTTTTAGTATGCTTATTTGAAATAGGTAATAACCATTAGAAATCACAAATCTGAATCAATGGAAACAAGTCATATATATATGGTGTGGAAAACAATCTCCATAATTTTTTCTTGATCTACATGATATAGTTCTCATGAAGTACATGTGTTCTAGTGCGCTCTTCAATCATAACAGTTTCACGTGACCAACTAAAATGGGATCAAGAGGAAAAGAGATTATTTCATTTACTATTTTGTCTTCACTGCTAATCTCGCTAAAGCAGATTAATGATTTTGGTAACTAGTAGAAGGTTCAGAACCCTGCAATTCTGTATTTTGGAAAAAAAACCCAACTGCACTGACAGATAAAAAAATGAGTGAGACATGAACCAGCAAATGAGATGTAATGACAAAATTCACTCATTTTCCTGTGCAAATAATTCTATTGACTTTTGCAAGACTACTGTAAAGTGAAACTAAGGCATTCAATAATAGTAGCTGTTAGTTTGCCAAGAATTAATCTCTTCCTGCAATAGAGAACTGTCCTTTCTCCCCCTGTATAGTACGGTTAATCAACATCCATTTCTAATGGGTTGTTTTATCTGCATGGGATTATTTAAGACTTGCTTATACACCTAGGGGACTACGTCTAACGATAAGCAGCGCTGAACCTTGGTACTGACACAGTGACAGTCTATCCTCGCTTCTCAAGACGGTACCATGACTGGTATCCGAGCTTCATAAGACTTTGTAATTGCTGTTTCTGTCCCTTGTTACTTACAGCTACTTCCATAACTATTTCTCTCGGGCTTTTGCCTTTTTAGCATCGAAGGAAGGGGGAAAAAAAATGAACCAGGCAGCTACAAACCCTGATGTCTGGATTCAGCAGTGTGCCACACATTATGAGTAATTCTGATGAAAACAATAATTGAAGAGTTGGTGGTGAAAAGGGGTAAAATGTAGCATAGTTTTCCAAAATGAGGTAGATTATGCCAGGCTGTGTTGGGTGCGGGTGCCCAGGCGCTGGCGGGGGGATCTGCACGGCGGCCTCTGTGAGGAGAGGCCAGGGCTGCCCCAGGCCGGACACAGCCGGTTCCAGCCGGCTCCGACTGACCCACCGCAGGGCACGGCTGGGCCCCGCAGCCACGGTGGGAGTACCTCATGGGAAAGGTATTTAAGAAAGGAGCAGAAAATGCCACAGGGAGAGGAGGAGGGAACAAAAAGAGTGAGAAAGAGCAGAGGGAGCACAAGGTCAGAGGAAGAGGAGGTGGAGCAGATATTCATGCTGCAGCCCGTGGAGGACCCCATGACGGAGCAGGTGGATATGGCCTGAGGGAACTGCAGCCCATGGAGAGCCCGCGCTGGAGCAGAGAAAAGAGTGAGGAGGAATGAGTGGCCGAGAGGTGCTGTTATGGACTTACCCCGACCTCCATCCCCCATCCCCCTGTGCTGCTTGGGGCAGGGGAGGGGTGGAAGAGTTGGCAGTGAAGGAGTGAAGCTGAGCCTGGAAAGAGGAAGGGTAGGGGAAAGGTTTTGTTTTAATGTTTATCTTTGTCTCTCATTACCTGAATAGCTATTTTACTTGGCAATAAATTAATTTTCCCTGCATTGAGTCTGTTTTGCCTGTCATGGTAATCGGTAAGCAATGTCCCTGCCTTTATCTCAACCCATGAAATTTCTCATTCTTGGTTGTCCTATTTACTCCCTGTGTCCTCCTGACAGAGGGTAAGGGGGAGAGTGAGCTGCTGGGCAGAAGTTTGGCTGTTAGCTGATGCTAACCCACCACACAGATTAATCTCATAGTTTCCTTTAATAACATTTTCTTGCCTTTAGTAGCTGGAGACATAACTTGCTGTCCTGGAAAAGTGTTGTTAACCCTACAATTTGGAAATCCAGTTTGAAGTCTGAGTAGATAGGGAAGCTGTTATTGAGACTTTTTTCGTAGAATCACAGGACGATTGAGATTGGAAGGGAACCTCTGGAGGTCATCTGGTCCAACACCCCTGCTCAAGAAGTGTCACCTAGAACCCGTTGCCTAAGACCATGTCCAGACAGCTTTTGAACATCTACAAAGTGGGAGACTCCACACCACCTCTGGGCAACCTGTGCCAGTGCTTGGTCACCCTCACAGGAGAAGTGTTTCCTGAGGTTCAGATGGAACCTCCTGTGTTTAAGTTTGTGACCATTGCCTGTCACTGGGCACCACTGAAAAGAGCCTGGCTCTGTGTTCTTTGCACTCTCCCTTCAGATATTTGTATACATTGATGAGATTCTCCCTGAGGCTTCTCTTCTCCAGGCCAAACAGCCCCAGCTCTCTCAGCCTTTCCTCATAGAAGTGATATCCCAGTTCCTTCATCATATTTGTGACCATTTTCTGGGCTGTCTCTTGTACGTCGATGTCTCTCTTGTACTGAAGAACCCAGAACTGGACACACTATTTCAGGTGTGGCCTCACCAGTGCTGAGTTGAAGGGAAGGCTCAGCTCCAATGCCCCGCTGGTAGCACTCCTCCAAATGCAGCCTGGAATACCATTAGCCTTTTTTGCCACAAAGGCACATTGCTGGCTTGTGTTCAACATGGAGTCCACCACGTCCCCCATTTTTTTCCTGCAAAGCTTCTTTCCAGCTGTGCGGCCCACAGATATAGTGGTACCTGGGGTTGTTCCTCCCCAGATGCAAGACTTTGTACTTGCCTTTGTTGATCTTCATGAAGTTCCTGTCAGCCCATTTCTCCAGCCTGTTGAGGTCCCTCTGGATGGCAGGACAACCCTTGGCATTTTTTTTTATAGGAAAGGAAGAGGATCCAAACTGTTGGAGCTTTCAAAGTGAGCAGGTTCCACTGGAGAGAGAACTCTCCACCAGCCACATCTGAAACAGACCCCATTTGCAATACAATTATGTAAGGTTTGGAACATTTTAGGTAAGAAATTATTTTGCTTTTGGAGTAATAAAATGTTTTCATTTGTACTGGTTACCAAAAGCATCAAATGTTCATCTGGCAAAGGTTCTTTCTAATCTATATCACAATCTGTCCAATTGAATCTGGGAGCTTAAACAAGAAACTCAAATCTTAACTTTACAGTAACACAATCACAAAACACGTCAACCTAAGAAATACACCCGATGCAAATGAGTTGCATATTAAGTACTGTGACACAGAATTCACCTTGTCTTCTAGAATATGGTGGCAGCCTTATTTAACGACAAATAAACCCAATATATCTGTGTTTGATTTTATTAGAATTGTTTGCATGTAGAAAATTGCAACGTGAATATTGACATGGCAACTAGTTAATGTGTTGGCATTTGCATGGTGAATACAATTTCTATAATTAATCATGCAATTCTTCAATTATTTTAATCAGAAACAATGCATTAACAAATAAAGTGGAGAGTTGTTTGGAAAATTAACCTTCAGTAGAAAAATTAAGATGAAAACCTCTGCAGAATAAGGTGGTTTTAAGGAGTTTTTCCATCACTAGTGCTACCGGACATCTTGAATTCTTTCTGCTAGGGCATGTCAAGGTAAACTAGGAAGGCAGATCTAGCCTCTGAGCATTAAAGGTGCTACTTGATTCCTGCAGTGTTTGCAATAACTTTATTCTGCCCGGTCAGAGACAAATCCATCTGGTGTAACAGATGTTGTGTGAGCCATGTCTAGTCTCATTCTGTTTGGAGGACAGCAGAGAAAGAGGTTCCTTTCTCTTGAGGGAGTCTCCTCCTATTCTGAAGGAGTTTTGTAAGTCTTGTAAGTAAATCTGCAGACCTAAGGCAGCTACGGGGTGGTGACAGATTGGATATGGAGGCAGCTCTGAGGTGCTGAACAGTGTACAAGTGACTTGATCCGAGACCTGTGTTAGGAAATTGAATTTGCCTTAGGGGGGGGTGGGATGCTTGCAGGATGGACTGTGTAGTAAATAACACTGCTGACAGAGGTAAATTAGAGTCCAAAATAGTCATGGTTTGAGCTGATTTCATCTTCAGAGGAAATGTCTAGATAGTTCAACTGAGTATTTTTTTGATGCCAACAATATACTTGCAAAGAATTTCAGCTTTAGTGTATGCAGACTAGAGTTTCATGCAGTGAAATATGTGGAAGAAGCATCATAATAATCTACAGTGGTGAAAGTAGTATGATAGATCCATACATTATGGGAGTGATTTTTCTGGACTCATAAGCCAAATTCAGAGATGATCTGTTGAAGTTTAAGTAGGGGAATTTACATTTTCATAGCATTCTCTAGTATATAATCCTCATCTGCTAGGCTATATATATTACAACCTTGGTTTATAACATTTTTGAAATTGCATCACTGTGCTTATGCTAGGGTTTTAGAATTTACTTGTTCAGGATCTATCAGAAAGGTGTGAGATAGTCAAAGTAGAATAGCATTAATTTAAAATAATGGTCCTTGAGTTTCTTGTATTCCCCTTTAGTGTGGGATCTTATAAAATATATAACATCATGTCCTGGTTTTATCTGGGATAGACTTAACTCTCTTACTAGCAGCTGGTACAGTGCTATGTTTTGGATTAAGGATGAGAATAATGTTGATAACACACTAATATTTTAGTTGTTGCTAAGCAGTCAAGGACTTTTCATCTTCTCATACTGGCCTGCCAACAAGAAGGCAGGGGGCACCCAAGAAACTGGGAGGTGTCACAGCCCAAACAGCTGACCCAAACTGGCCAAAAGGATATTCCATACCATGTGACGTCATGCTCAGCATATAAAGCTGGGGGGAGAAGAAGGAAGTGGGGGGATGTTTGGAGTTATGGTGTTTTATCTTCCCAGGTAACCATTACATGTGATGGAGCCCTGCTTTCCTGGAGATGGCTGAACACCTGCTTGATGATGGGAAGTAGTGAATGAATTCCTTGTTTTGCTTTGCTTGCATGCATGACTTTTGCTTTATTTATTTAACTGTCTTTATTTAACCCGTGATTTTCCTCACTTTTACTCTTCTGATTGTCTCCCCCATCCCACCAGGAGTGAGTGAGTGAATGGCTACATGGTCCTACTTGCTGGCTGAGGTTAAACCACAACACAGCACAGAGAACTTTTTTCTTACATGTAGTGGGCCAGATTACAAAGGTCATGTGTAAAGGTTGCATGCAGCGCTACAGGCTTGGGGAGGTGTGGCTGGAAAGCTGCCTGGCGGAAAGAGACCTGGGGGTTCTAGTTGACAAGCGGCTGAATATGAGCCGGCGGTGTGCCCAGGTGGCCAAGAAAGCCAACGGCATCCTGGCTTGTATTAGAAATAGCGTGGCCAGCAGAAGTAGGGAGGTGATTGTGCCCCTGTACTCAGCACTGGTGAGGCCACACCTCGAGTATTGTGTCCAGTTTTGGGCACCTCAATACAGAGAGNCTTCAAGCTCCAACAGGGTAGGTTTAGACTGAACATTAGGAAAGAATTTTTCACAGAAAGGGTGGTTGGGCATTGGAATAGACTGCCCAGGGAGGTGGTTGAGTCACCATCCCTGGATGTGTTTAAGAGATGTTTAGATGTGGTGCTGGCGGATATGGTGTAGGGGAGAACTTTGTAGAGTAGGGTAGATGGTTGGACTCGATGATCCCAAGGGTCTCTTCAGCCTAGACAATTCTATGATTCTATGATTCTATGAATCAAATTCTGTGGGAGCCGGAAAGAAATAAAATGAATAGCAGCTCAGTCTCCCTTGCACCCATTTGCATTCACCTCTGATTTAAGTCCAATGAAGCTGGGTTTTAATGAACCATGCACTCTAGTCTTAAAACACTAGTGTAAACTCTTCCAGCTTCGATTAGCAGAGGCAGCAAGGTATTAATTTTAAAATGGGACGTTCCATGCAAGGAAGCTTTCTGCCAAAGTGTATCTTAAAGCCCTGTGTAAGATGGAAATCTAAACAAGGTGCCAAAGGAAGAAATGAAGTAGGATTGTCAGCCAAATTTTACTAGGAGAGATTATATAATAAAGATTGTCAGTAATATTACATTGCAGTGAAGTCCTACTCTAAGAATTACTAATAAAACACTAAAACATTTATTAGATTCAATTATGCATATCTGAAACCATTTTGTGGAGCTCTTCATTTAGCCATAGCTTTTATATGAGTAAGAACAGACAAATGCATTAACTCTCTTGTCTGCTTCCCAAGCCTTTATTCCACCATTAGGTTTGCTAAACTGAAATCTTCTGAGCTTATTCTAAAAACCTCCTCTCAGAGGATGGATTCGGAGTTTGATGTAGTCACCTATCAGTCTGCACAAGGGCTTGAGACAGCAACAGCAATGCCAATATACACGTATTGGCTGCCTCTGTTTTGTCTTGTGCAGTTTTGGTTTGTCACAGGCTATTTGCTCTGTACAGTTGAGAAAAAGGATGGCTGTTTAAGACTAATTTGAAATTTAATGGCCACCATGACAGGGATTAACCTAAAGCAACCGGTATATTTTTCAGTATACAGAGGTTCACATTTAGAAAAGGATTTTGTGCCTTAGGAGAAGATGAATAATACATTTTTCCTCATGACTAGAAAATTACATCTTGCAGTTTGAGGCACAAGTCTGCCTTTGTTTCAATTAGAATAAAAAATTTTCTTGGTGGTCCTTTTATGAAGATTACTATGCCCAATTCAGTTTTAAAATTCCTTAATAGTTTATAATTTGTAGCCATCTGTCAGTGGCCTGGTAAGGCATAATAACTGTCTCCTGTTCTCAGTCGTTAATACATTGCTCTGAAGCATCTTTTTCCTAAGCCATACCAGTCATTATAATTTACCCTACATTCCATTATGCTTTAATTACCTGATCATCTGTGCAGATTATGGTTCAGTATTAAAAAAAAAAAGGAAGATTCACAATGTTTGTCAGAAGCAAGTGCCCTTTTCTCATCTTTACCTGCTGTGTATGTTTGTTCCAAATTAAGCTGAGTTTGCTAATTGGAGAAATGAAAGAGGTTGTGTGAACTGAAAATCAATTTGGAGCACATGGCACAAAGAATGCTTTCTTATGAGGCATTTTTGTTTTTCGCTTTTTTATGTACCTGTAATTATTTATGCTAATTATAACTGAAGTATCTCTCCCTTACACACACATAAGGTTGGCAATTATATGTGACCTCCAAAATCAGAATCTTGTAAGAAACAAGTTAGAATTACAATGCTAGAAAATACAAGCGCTGCTGTGGGAGCTTCTGCATGCAGGCCTGTGTCTCTCCTGAAACCAAGGCAGTATTCTTACTCCACTGTGCAGAAGCACAGTTTGAGTTTAGAGTGAAGGACTCTTCCAGTTATGTGCTGTCTAGTTATATCATCAGAGAATTTGTTTAAAACCCCCTGGTTTTCTTTGGTTGAATTTAAACCAGATCCTTATCTGGATAACTTGCCCTGTTTCTGTATCCGACAGAGCTATGTTCACGCACCAGCTGAAGGTCTTGATGGATTAGGAGCAATTGAAAGTAGTTGATTACCTAGTACGGAGGTAATGACCCCTCTGTGGCATGGAGTGGAAACACCTGTTGGTTGGGAGCCTTTCTCCGTCACTGCCGGAAGGCAGACTTCCCTGTCCCCTCATCCCACAGCTCCCACTCTTTACTCAGGAAAGCATCTCATCCTGAAGATTTTGACCATATCACTATTTGACTGAAGAGTCAAGATAATAACATTTTAGTGCAAGGTCCTAGCAAAATTCCTGCCATATCATTTTGAGTCATGCACAGAAATAGGCTCTACCTAGAAATAAAAAAAATCCGCTGAGGGATATTCTTTACTACTTTATTTAGGAAACTAAAGTAACAGAAGCAACTAAGGTAAAACAGATAAAATGTTTTTTTTTCTTTCAGCAATAGTAGACAGTACCAAAACTACAGTGTATTATTCAGGCTGATGCTTTATTTGTGCTGCTCCATCAGTTGATTTCATGCAACTTTAGCTGATAGGGTAGTGATGTGAAAGAAATATGGTAATGGCAACAAGGTAAATCAAGTTATTCTTTTGCCTGCAACTTGTGGAAGCAGCTTTTGGGCTTTACATCCTACCACTGAGAGGAGGGATAGATGTTTATTTTATCCACATCTCGCATGTTCCATATGCTGTTCACTTCATGCTATGACAGTAACTGGTTTAGATATATACCCATTGTTTCCAAGCTCACAACATTGTCT
This sequence comes from Ibidorhyncha struthersii, assembly GCA_013398815.1. NCBI lineage: Eukaryota > Metazoa > Chordata > Aves > Charadriiformes > Charadriidae > Ibidorhyncha > Ibidorhyncha struthersii. Next base: position 185,563 of record VZSZ01003997.1, read on the forward strand.
AGGCTTTACTGTTTTAGTCCTGAATATTTTGACTTTTTTTTTCTCTCACGGATCATACGGGCTAGAAGTATCCTGGTGTAAATGGGAAACAGGGAGGCCACCATCATGTCATTTAGACAGGTACCATGTCAGACAAGGACATGTGGCATGGTCTTTGTGGCAAGGGACTGAGGCAGGACTGTGACATGAAGGTATTTGCACTAATTGTGATTGCCAATGCAATATTTTGGAGAAGAGTTAGATTTATTGCTTGTAGAGTTTGTGACAAATCCTGCAAGTGTGCATAATGGCGTATTTCTGATAACTTTATTGGCTTTAATGCTGTTACTCTCACATAAAATTGTAAACAAATTTGTAAGTACTTGATGGTCTAAGGACCATGTTACATGGATGAAATAATTCCTTTGACTGTAATGACTGGAAAAGTTTCATAAGCAAAATAAATCATACTTGACAGCCTTTGCCAAACTACCTGGAATGCTTTATGTTGTCATGCAAATTTGATTTTGTCTTGTAAAGGTATATGGGGAGGACAAGTATCATGTGAAAGATGAGGCACTAACCTCAAACCTGCTGAACTTAAGACAAGTCACAGAACCACTCAGTGCCTTAGTTCTTCAGTTACAGAAAAACAGATGAAAGTATTTGTGTAATTAAAGATTTAAGTTTAACATACTGTGGTAATGAGACATAAATATTCTTAAGATAAGGTATTCCCAACCCACTCTCTGAGGATATGTGTACACAGTAACCTTCTGAAGTACAGTAAAGATAAATCCAAATTGGCTCTGCATGAGCCAGGTCGGATCTAGAAGCCCTGTATTTTTTTTTTTTTTTTCACAAAGCACATCCAAGATGAGATGGTCCTATTGACCTGGATAAAAAGTCAGATGGCATATCTGCCTTCAGATCTTGGCTGGATGTGCATATTATATTTGAATGGTACCATATAGACTTACAGCCTTCGTCTTCCTTGGTACAGGAATTTTTACGGCACTCTTCACAGATGAAAGCAAGTGAAATGTTGTTATATATATATCAAGCCCAGCTTGGACTGGATTTGAAGGGAGTAGATTTTGATCTCTTCTGAAATGAAGAAAGATTCCTGAAAGATGCTGTTTGTTTTATCCCATCACATACATGTTATTTTGGTTCAAATTATTTTTGAGTTATTGATACCCGGCTACATGACTGAATTTGAATATTAGACCCATACATTCACATGTCTCCTTGGATTATATGCCTCTGTATTGTGTAAGGATATTGGAACTCACAGGCACAGTATACACTTTAGATCAGTGACCTGTTAGTAAATACCAGGTTTAAAGAAGCTAGAGTTTAAGGAGAACTCTAATAAACAGATAAACAAAATGCTGTAAGATATTGAGTAATGTACTTGAAAAACAAACAGCAAATCAATGGTCTATTTAGTTTGCAACCCTTTGGTGTTGCATCTTACATTTGTTTGCATAGTGTCTCATACTTTGCATCTGTTGGCAATATCATAAATATATAATGAATATAAATTACAATTCATGACAGTCAATGTTAGTCCTAAAAGACCATTTGCTGAGGACAAGTAACTAAAATAGAAGACAAGTTCCAAATGAGTTGCTTGCCAAGATAAAGTGAATTCATTATAAAGGATGAAAACATAATTTTTGTGAACCTGACTTACACATAGCTCCATCACCTCCTACAAAGAGAAATAACAACAAAAAATTCCAAACTTCCATTTTAAAGTCTTCACTAGTATCAAGGATTTGCCTCAGCAATGACATTGTGAGACTGAGCTACCTAAATGCTTTCGAAAACAGTATGCTAGAGATAATAAATGAGTGACTCAATGCTTTGGCATACTCCTGAAAATGTGAACAGTTGGGACCACAGCTAACAGCAACAGATGGGGAGTTCTCCAGCTTTGATCGTTCAGTAGGAGACCACAGTAAACCTGTAAGCATGCCAAACAAACACCAAGTTAAAGAAATAATTATTAGACTTGCAGTCTCCTAGACTCTTCAGTCTGCAGACTTGCTAATCAATACCTTCCTTCATGTTCATCTGATTATTTGGCCTTCACAATCTTTCCTATTAAAAGCAGTGGCAAAACTCACCCCAGAATGGGTAGAAGCTCTCAGTTTCTTACATCACTTTTAAAAATGTCAACTTCATGTTATCTTATTTGGCTGAAGACGTTTCATGTGAAAGCCTTGAACTGTATGGGCAGTGTTAGCACCAGTTTGCATCATTGGTGCTACTTTATTCATGGCATAGTTTATGAATATCACCAGCAGTTTCACCTAAATTTTACCTACTTTACTTCATGTCAAGCTGTGTGCTGAGCATCCCGTCTCTGTATTGGGCCACAAGAGAGGGTAACAATGTGGAAAGGACTGCAGCAATTTTATCATTCTACTGACACTCAGCTTTCTATCACCATGTCAACCTACAAGATTAAGTACTTGGTCCAGGTTGACCAAGATGCATTTGACAGCTAGCCAGGTAGGGACCATACTGTGCTGATGTTAACAAGCTGGAGAAAGCATCAGTCAGGGAGGAAAGGCTGAAATGAGACTTGTGACACTTTTTGATCAAGACTTGTGATTTGATGTTGCATCTGGCTGTGACACCGAATCCCTATTTTCTCTTAGACAATCATTTTGCATCATTCTGGGCATGATTTTATGGGCAGTGTAGTAAGTGTTTTCTGTGTGTAGACCTTGCCCCATGAGCTGTGAATCTACCATTTCAAGGTGTAAGAGACGACTTGTAAATTCCCTGAAACAAATGGTGAGAGATGAAAGACGGGGCGGGGGGGTGTGCTCTGAGCCTCACTGAGGAATGTCTCAAACACTCGCAAGGATGTTGAGATATGGCTGCAGTCCCGGACCATGTAGG
>VZSZ01003997.1:188793-340251 GCA_013398815.1 Ibidorhyncha struthersii
GTTGGCTGGACCAACGCTGGAACCAGGACCGGTGATCTCTTTATCTCTCTCTCTCTCTCTCTATCCCTATGTTTCTTTTTCTTTTCTCTTTTTCTTTTAAAGTTAAGTACGTAACGCAAGGCATAACTTACCACTCACCATAATTCATGGTATAATTTGTTGTATATCTGCTGCTAAGTAACGCAAGGCATACCTTACCACTTGCCATCCTTTGTTTTACTGTTTGCCATCATTTGTTGTATAACTAAACAATTATTGTGAACCTAGTTAAGACACGTATTAATCACTGTGGGAATCTAATAAATGTTTTTGTATGGACCTTGAGAGTTGTCTCACCTTAGTCCACACTGTTGGGGATTTGCGAATCTGAGTCACTTACCCCTCTCTCGTGAGTGGGGCGTGACACAAGCCTTCATTAGCCCTGGAGGTGTAACTACAAATAGAAGTTGTTCAAAATACAAACAACTGTGACAATTGCAGCCCATACATGAAGCAGAACCTTGCAGGGCTGCTTATTACAAGGCTACATAAACTGTTTGGTGGTTTCCAGATGATTGTACGACATCCGTTTTCACTAACAGAACACAAATTGTATGGCAGTAGTCAACTGGAGGTTAAAAAAGCAGGATTCAGCCCAGACTATTGGAAATCTAGTCAATACAGCTAATAAATTTTAAAATGCAGTTTAGCTAACCAAATTCAAATGTCTGCTTTAAGTGATTTGAACTAAACCTGAGTCACTGCTGACTGTACTGGGTAGATCTTCATTTGGTGCTTAGGGACATCGTTTAGTGGTGGTTTTGGCAGTGTCAGATTAATGGTTGGACTTGATGATCTTAAACGTCCTTTCCAACCTAAGCAATTCTATGATTCTATGATTCATTGATTATAGTAGGAACTTAGACACCTATTATACCTGTAGACACTCTCATGTAGACATCTAAAGGTAGATGTCTCAGTCTGGAGTTGAATCTCACTTTGCCTTTCTGGATCATATTTTGATATTTTTGGCCAGCAGAGGCTGACAGCTAACAAAAAAAGAAAAGCTTTTCAGCTGGAACTATTTTTCATAAGCTTATTTTTCAGTTGCAGGTTTAGAATGTCTGGTGTCATGTGAAATTCCGTACATTCTGTAAAGACACCTCCTTTAGTGGGCACCATAAGAAAAAAACCCCAAAATAGTAGTTCTGACTAACTGCTAAATTATCTGCATATATTTTTAGTTTAAATATAATTTAAATTGGAAAATTCTGAATGTAAGCTTAACTATTAGAGAAGCAAGCCTTCACTTCAACTTTTGAAATTAACAGCAACAATAAGCCTGCATTGGAGAAGCATATGTGTATCTGTAGCTAAAGCTGAATCTATATGTAATTAGAGGAAAAACACATAGTAAAATACATGGCTTCCTAATAATTAATCATTGTTATTTTTTTCCTGTGGTATTTTGGAAAAATATGGTATTAGGCCTAATTGTGGCAATATCAAGAAAAAGAACTTCTTTGCAAGAATCATCAGTTGTTGGTTAAGTATTCCAAATGGCAGATATCTGTATGAACTCTGCTTCAAAACCTGCCGTAACACTCTGTAGTGAGTACGCTGCAGACATCTAACACGCCTGGTCAAAAAGCCGGGGGGACTGGCTAGTGCTCACTGAGTGCGACGTAGTTGAGCAGTGAATTACGGATCTCATGTTCCCCTTGTGATGAGCAGATGGAGAACTATAGGCTATGTCTGCCTGCCTGGCAGCTCAGTCTCTCCCTTCACAGACATGCGCAAAGACATGAAATATTTTTTTTCTTTGAAAAGTATATGCTAAATAGTCATGACAGCAGTCAAAGGAAGGAAGATATTTTTATCTTTTGCTCAGCCACCCAGCCTAAGCAGTCTTGTACAAGATAACAGAGGAAATCTGTGGCAGAACAGAAAAGTGACTTTTGATACCCTGAGTCACAGCTCAATGCCTTGCCAACAACATGCTTTTCCTCCAGGGAAAGTTTCCTTTTTTTCCGTGAGAATACTTGCTTGTCCTATAAAAGTAGGGTGATGTTAGTTCCCTGTTGCGTTTTAATATTCCTGCTATTATGCTACTGCTGGTCAGGCAAAGAATATCAAATAAACAAAACCACCTCCACGTGTCAGTAATGTACTCATTTATTAATCATACTGAAGGTAATTACTTTAAATGGGTAAATCAGAGGTGGTGCATTTTTCTACTTCTTCAAGTGTGTAAAAGGACTGATTAATTCCAGCATGGGAAGAAAGTTAAGTACAGGATAAAAATGATCTGAAATCTATATATTCCACAAGGAATGAGAAAAAATAAGCAAGAACATTACTGGTCTGATAATGAGGCTGTGGGAGGTGGAAAATATCAATAAGGAATCCAAAAAAGCTGATCTAAGCAATGATTCAATGAACTCTTACTTCATAGCATCAGACTTTTTTCTTTTAAAGGGACATAGTCAAATAAGTACACTTAGACATGATCTTGTTTTAAGGTCATTCTAATCTTGTGGAAATGTCCCTAGATGTACGAGCATTTATTTTGTTCTTAAAATATTTCACTTTAGGAGAAATTTGATATGATAGTAACTACTTATAGGCTGTTATGCCCTAATTTTCCCCCTAATGTCTGTGCAGGAGCCAAGAAATCTTCCCATACCCTTTTTAATTTCTTTTTTAAGCAATCTTAGTAATTTAATTGTGATAAAACCAAATCGATTGCCTGTAGTCAACTGGGAATTAAATGTAATTCAGATATTAGAAATTTAAATGGGCCACAGATCTCTTTCTGAGGTTTGACTGATCAGGAAAGATATGACTGTTTCATCCAGATTCAGTAGGTCACCAAAATTTCTAGTTTCAGAAATATCATTCAAATATTGGTGATTATGCTTTGATTTTGCCTTGCTTAGCACTTGCTACTGTGACATGTACCAAATGTCTTGAGCTGAAGCTCCATTTCTTTTCCTAAATACCCTCTCTCCCTCCCTCGCTTTTCCATGTATCTTTACTTTTTCCTCCTCTTTTGTTTAATCAGTGCTTCTCAGAATGCTATTCTGTAGCAAAGGGAGGGAAAAAAAGAGGTGGCCTAAGGAAAATAATTGTTTCCATTCCAGTTCTGGCTCCTACTGCATAAACAAGTATGATTATTCCTTACCTCAGTTGTTAGCAGTTCCATATGCAGCTCTGTCTGCTCCCCTCCCTGCCTTACCCAAATCTGCCAGGTGCTGCTTGCACACTGTCCAGTCTACAAAGTGAGGATAACAGAACTGTGAAATGGCTGAGCCTGGCTTGAGGAAGGTCAGCCTCATGTCGAAAAGGAAGGAAGCAAGAAAGAACTTCTTTTGGTGCCACCAGAAGTGAGAGGTTTCCAGAAAGGACGTAAGAAGCCATAGCCTGGTAAAAGCATCTAGCCAGCTCTTTCCTAAGTGGAGGGAACAGTGCAAATGCGGTTACTAGGTATGTGGCAAGGTAGAATGGAAATGGTCCAATCTCAACCTTACTTGGCATAGGTATCACTAATACTTCTACCCTGTAGGCCCAAAGGTGACCCCAGAGGTGCTCGGAGTCCAGAGGGATGGTTGAGACATGTCAAGAGTGAGAACATGAGTACCCTGTTTACCTGAAAGGATGTAATGCACATGCTCAGTGCTTCTTTCTTTCTTAAACTGACAGGCTGTACCCACAGAAGCAAATAGGAGATGCAGATGGTTGCCTTGAGTTACCCCAACAGATCAGCAGAAACCTGCAGAGCTTTCCTGGCAGGAATATACCGAACATATCGACTTGCAAGAGGTGGCAAGTCAATAGGAATCTTATCACTGTCATTTGTGTGTGAAATCTTAAATTTCATGGTGTATTAAGTCACAGTTTTGTGTCATGTTAACCTACCTTTGAGAAAGCAGTAAGTTTCAGAGAGTAAGGGGTGTCTTTAAATGGAAAAATCTTTCTCATATTTGGTCAGCTATTAATCTGAATGAGTTTCAGTCTTTCAGACTTGTTGATTCATATATCAAGAGCAGGACTGCTATGTAAAGGTTTATGACTAAAGGCAAGGTAGGTTAATTACTAACCAATGGGCTGAATCCTAAGTACCCTGCAATGTGATTTAAGATTTATATAATGGTGATTAATTAATACACGGGCTGGATTATGACCAGGTAAAGGAGAAAAAATGCTGGTGGAACAATAAAGATGATAATTTACTGTGTTTGTACAGAAACATTCTCTTCTGTTTTTCTGAAGTGCCCGATAAGTCCCTGAGAACCACTGCATTTTTTGTAAGTAAGCATACCACTACTTCTATTGCAATTTGATGCGTATAGCATATTTTTCAAGGTGTTTCAAGTTGGCTCATGGAACTGGTTATTGAACCAAGGTGTGAAAATACTAAGCTTAATAAGTCTCAGCCTATAAATATGAATTGTCTTCCTCAGTCAACTCTAATTAAAACAGATTTCCAACTGAAGCCTGTTGACTTATATATGTGCCTTTAGATTTCAAGGTCTTTCTTACACAATCATGTTGCATTTACCACAGATTCTGCAAAATGATCTCTTGATAAAATTAAGGGTATTCTTATTGGAAATAAATCCTAATTTTCAGACTAAGAAAGGATTTTAATGCTGATCAATAATTTTCAAATAACTTTGTTCTTCTCCATGATCTTTCAACCAAAATGGCTTTTCTCTGCTCGAATGAGGCTATGGGAAATATAAAATGGCTATAAAATCTGAAGTTCAGTATTTAATTTTACCAGACTAATTGATTCATGATGTAGTTGTTTTTTTTTCCCTTTTCTTCTGTTTCTGGTGAAATACTTGTCCCTGCAAAGCTATAGGTTTGCACAGAAGCCAAGCAGGGTCAAGGAGAGGGAACCCACTGTCAACCTGCAGAGATAATAGACAACGGAGGACTTGACCCCTGAAGAACATCTTGTCTATTAAAATAATTTTAAAATTGCCCTCTCTTCTTCAACGGCACTTTATAAGTGGTATGTTTCTTCCTATTATTCCCCTGTAAAATATGCCAATTTCTTTTCACCAAAACAAACGCTGACTATAAACTGGATTCCTTATCTTGACAGCATCTGCACCGGACCAATGTTTGCTGTGAGTCCAGGCTAGTGAAACTGTAGGAACATCACAATAACCCAGTGGAAAAATCACTTGCTTCATTGGCTATGGGTGAGAATAAATTGGTGAGAAACTGAGCACAGATTGTCCCTTGTGAGTGGCTGAAGCCACCCATTTCTAAAAAATTGCCAGCAGGTCAGAGTCAGTCATTGAAGAAACTGATTGACCGACACAGTTTTAATTTATAGCAACAATAAATGATTATTTCAGTGCATGCCAAAAGGAAGGTGTATTCTAATGCAGCTTTGGATTTGGACCATTTGATTCTTGCATTGTATTTTCTATTATTCTGGAGGCAATATCTGTAAATATTGATGGAACATAACTGGTGATTTGAAAACAGTGGCTGCAACCTTAGGTGGAAATTTGCATCTTTTAGTGCAGCTGAAAACTGGAGGACTAGCCATCAGTAAATCAATGCAAAAGGGCCTTGAATTGCTGTAGATATCTATAACTATTTCTCTCTGACTGTAGTCTAATCTATATCAAGAATATAAATAATGGCTTGTATGGTTTATGTGAAAACCTCTTTTTTTTGAATTGAAGAAATATGATATAAAAACAGAAGTTAGATGAAGTAAGGCTGTAACTCACACTCTGTCAGTGCAGGGTTACTTTATACTGAACATTTATTGAAGTTCTGGGCATTTAAATATGAACTGAACAAAAAATGGAGTGCACACCATTTTCCTTGAGATGCCATTCCCCAGCCAAATAGATGTCAGTGTCAGGGATATTTGCTAATTTCTTGATTTTTTCTCCTAATTGGATTCCATTACTCCTAATTATATAGACTCTTACTATTCTAAAGGATTAATCTTCTTTTAAGGAATGTACATGGGCATTAGCAGCAGATATATTTTTTTCAATAATAAGTTATGCTGTTGCCAGTTTCAAATAGATGTACTGCTCAGTCTATAAAGACTGACTAATTAAAGATGTCATGCCAAATATTTGCAATATTTGAAGAAGGAATTCACAGAGCATTCACTGTAACCGTGGGATGTCTCCCAAAGCTTTAAAGAACAGTAAAAAATGTAAATCCGAGGTTGCCAAAGGAACTTTGCTCTGTCAGTCTTAACCAGCCTTAGCCTCACTTTCAGCCCTCAGTCCTTCATCTTCAGAGCTGAAATCTTATGCAATTTTGTTTGGGAACCATTTGATTTCTATGTTCAGAGCAGGCTCAGGGGACCCACACAGAGGACCGCACTAGATGATCTCCAGAGGTCCCTTCCAACCATGACCATTCTGTGATTCTGTGACCCTCTCCCTATCTCAAACACAGTCCCTAGCCCACGATGTTTCCTGAAGCTCATTTCTTTCTCTTAGGACATGAAGGCTTGTCTTCGATATTAATTTTCCTATTAAATTTGCACTGGGCATACCTGGTGGGGTGTGTGCAGCCAGGGCCGCAGGGTGACATATGTAGGATTAGGCAGGAACTGCCTGGGGAGGTCATGGCCGGTTCCAGCTGGCTCTGCAGCAGCTGGGAGCACCACACTGTGCCCCAAAACTGCAGCCAGTCAGAGGTGCACACGGTCCTCAGATGTGTTTAAGAAAGGGTGGAAGCTGCCAGAGGCAAGAGATACGTGTTGACTCACCTAAGGAGGTACGTGAATATATACATGTCATTATTTTCTTTTTATTTTATTATTCATATTTCATTAAAGTAGTTTAGTTCCTTCTAAACTCATAAGTTTCTTTTTCCCTCCTCTGCCTCTCTCTTAGAAGGGAGTAGGGGGAACATCTTTCAGTCCCATCTGGGGTGCCCCACATCCCCACTAGCCAATATGGCCTAAACCATGACAGCACCTGAGGAGACACTGGAGGAGACATGGAAGGCAACACTTGCTGGGGACACAGATGGAGATGCACTCTTGGAAAGAGGTGCTTTGTGACAGAGCAAGAGCACCTCTGAGGGACTGTGATCCATGGGTGACCAATGCCAGAGCAGGGACACCCCTGAGTGACTCCAGCTGTGGGTAATCCACACTGGGACAGGGCCATCCCCAAAGGTACTGAGGTGTCTGGATGAGCAGAAGAGCAGTAAGAAGCAAGGAGCTGTGGAGAAAAATGAGTAAGAAGCAAAGAGGGGCAGAAAGAAGCCATTACAGCCAGACTCCAACCTCCTGTGCCACCCATTACCTCACCCAAGGGATTAGGAGGGGCTGAGTGTGATGCAGACTGAAAACAAGGGAGCTGGGATGAGGAAGGGTGGAGGAGAGGTGCTGGAGGGAGGAGAGGTGTTGGGCAGAAGATGAGCCTGGGGAAAGAAGAAGAAAATTTTTTCCCCTGGTACATTGTCTTCTTTTCCTTATTCCTAAATGTCTAAATCACTAGTTAAAAGTTTATATAAATTGGCACTAAATTAAATTAAGTAAAACTCCACAAGTTTATACTGTTTTGCCTGCTTGCATAAGGCCCCCAGCCATGCATTGACCTGGCAGTACAGGGGCCCAGCCATGGCCTGAGCTGGGTGTCACTGGTTTAACCCCTGTGCCGGGGACAGTGACTGCTGCCTCCCCTACTCCTGCTTCAGCTCTGGGGTGGCCCACTGTGCAGGAGGTGACACCCTTCCCTCCACAGTCCCCCACTTGCTGCCTGACAAACCATCGCCTTTTGCATGCCTGGGGCTGGGGGCCACTGCCAGGCTGCAGCTGGCAGCCCAGGAGAAGGAAAATGAGCAGTCCCAGGACTGAGGAGAGGAAAGCCCCACCATAAGCATCATGTTCCTCCCACTGGGGACAGCAGGATGTTGATGGTTTGTCATAATGCCTCCTGCCCCTGCTGCTCGAGGAGCAGGGAGCTGTCAGCCTGTCTTGGAAGGACATGCATGACACCCAAGAAAAGGGGTCCATATTTGTAGGCTTTCCTGTATAACAATTTTAAGGGTATTAAGCAGGCTTTTTAAAAAATCAATTTGGACAATGAGTGTTGGTATTCCTGCAACTAGACTAACAGTAACTGTTATACTTTTATTTGACTGTTAAAGCACTTACTGGCTTGGCGGTAAATTTTTAGCTCTTCATATATAGGGTGTTTCCTTTTTCTTTTAACAAAATTTTTTGAGAATAACAAAGGAGGGCACATAATAGGCAGACTTCCCACTAGTGCACTTGTCAGGTGAGGCTCTGAGGAGCAGAGGTCAGCTTTTTCAGCTTGCCTGTCTCCTGCAAGTCTGGGCTTTGGTGGCAGGATTGTCCTTTGTTTCATTGGACCTTGTCCAGATAGTGTAGTGCCCCTTCAGACTTTGAACTGCCAATAAAAGAACGTCCCCATGGAAATGCAGGGCTGGAGAAGACCTCACAGGATTATCCAGAATAATCCTCTCTTCTGAAACAGCATAAAGATTCATTCACAGATGAATGTCAGAGTCATCAGAAGCCTTGAAAGAAATCATTTCTACAACTCTCCTAGGTGGCATTTCACTTTTCTGTGTCTATTAAAGAGTTTGTCATAATAGCCAGGCTATTTTTCACCTTTGAAGTTTAGGATTTTTATATGCTTGTCCAGGTTTTCTGGACTGTGGGCAGCTCCGACTGAGCAATAGTGCAGTAGCTCCAACACAGGTAAGTTGCCACATTCTAAACCTCTTGAAAACATTGGCACTGATCAATGTTACAATGGATGCACAGTCCACTACGGTGAGTCTACTGCCCAAACAAAAATACGTTTATGTACACTTTAATTTACCAGTCCAGATTTCTAACCTATAATCCACTGACCATCTCTGCCGGTCCAACCTGATGCTCCCTACCTGCCCTATTCCTCTAGGTATGCTTTAAGTACTTAAATCAGGATCCTACCCATAATTTTCACCTCCCCTTTTTCCTTTTACCACACTTCACTTCCCATTTCCCTTTCTTTCACTCACTTAAACCCGTCTGACCTCTGCAGCCACATCTTCCATCTCACCCTGCTCTTGCAGCTAAGCCTGAAGTGCACATCTCACGCCCACTGCTGTTGGCGCAGATGCAGCTGCTGCATATCACTTTGAAGTGGTTCATGTAGCACTGCTGATATTTGTATTTACGGTGCAAGAACAATTGATCTAGGTAATATTTCTTCAGCCTTTTTAGAAGAATGTCTCTCAAGACAGTTTCTGAGTCCTTGCAAAAGCAAGATACATTATATCTACTGCTTCCCCTTAATCCATTATGCCAATTATATTGGCAGACAAGGACATTAGATTGTTTGACATCATCAGTTCTTAACACACTCAAGTGGGCTGTCTTTTATCTTACTGTCTTCTGTTGCTTTTGAATTGATTATTTAAGAGTTTGTTCCAGAATCTTTCTGGGAATTGAAGTCAACTGCTCTGTAATTCTCTGGATCCTTCCCCCACCCTCCACCCCACCCTCTTTTTAAAGATTCCGTTTTCCAGTCCTTTGGGAGTTCTCTGGTTGAAACTCAGTAGATTTCTGGGAAATTTCTTGAGCCCAAAGGGATAAAAATGGTTTGTCCTAATTCCTTTTCCCTAGTGCATATGGTGAAAGTCATAAGACCCTGCTGAATTGAATACATTAATTTACTAAATATTGAACCTCTTTTTTTGGCTTACTTTCCTGCTGATAGTTAAATTTCATTTTGTTAAGCCTCAGCAAATTAATTTTGGGAGGAGTGAAGCCCAGAAATATAAACAAATTTTCTGCATTGCTTGTTATTGCTCTTTTTCCTGGTCCTCAAACTTTTTAGAGCAAGGGACTTCCTTTAGTATTTGTAGAAATGTATTTTATTCCTAGATGAAATAAATCCTATTTGACAGGCTGTAATCTTCTTCATCCTTCTTACATGCCTAAATCGAAGCAGAGAAACAGTCCCTTAGAGATGCATAAGACCATTTACCTTCAAATAAGGCAAGTGTCTAAATGTCTGGATTAATAGAGATAACTACACAAGTATTAGGAGAAAAACTACTGTGTCGAGATTAGGAGCGGCATTGTCTGTTAGGCATAATAACTGACTTTGTGCCTTTTTAACACTAACTTTGCATCTCTCCTGTGGTTAGATTGCTTCCATCTTTGTACCTTTCAAACTGGCATCTCTCATAAACACAAAATTCGTGTATGTACTTTGAATTTCATACACTGGGAGGGAGGGCAGAAATTATTACAAAAATAATCTCTCTTGTCGAGAGAAAAAGCGCCTTGTACGAGCCAGAGAATATTTTTGTGGGAAGTTCTAATCCCTTTAAAATATTGCTTTATATTTATGTAGCACCTTCCACAAAAAGATGTCCAGGTTTTGTAGAGACACTAATTGACTCTGCTGTCATGAATCCTACGGAGTAGGAAGGAAATACCTAAAATTTATATCAGAAGAATCAAGCACAGAGGATAAATGACTTATCTAAGGTTACACAAAAAGTCTCTGAAGGACCAGGATTAAAAACCAGGCTCCTTACTCATAACGCTTTGTATTGCTAGCCTTCCCCAATATAAATAACTACTTATAGTAAAATTGCCTACTTTAAAATGGAGTTAACTGTTTTGATCTAATAACATTAGAAAAAAAAATCTCTTTAGTACCCATCTATTGAAACTTCCTTTTATTCTCCCTTCACGGACTTGGTCTACAGAGAGGCTTCACTGGGCATACAAGATTCCTCTCTTTTAATTAGAACATTAATATTCCCGCTGTTTCCTTAGCTTCTAACTAGGAATAATTTTAATTCTTCCCCCTCCAGTCACTTGGCAAAGAATGTGAAGACAGTATCAGGATGAGGTTCTGTATGCAAAGCTTTTTGAGTCACAAAACATAAGGCTGTGTTGTTACACCTGTCAATTTTTTTTTGTATAGCAGTACCCAAGCAGACAAATGTCACATTATCTCTGCACCACAGCAGGATTCATTTGCTTTGCTCCTTCACTCCCCTGAGCAACATTTTCCTGTATTTTAAACTGAAGGGAATTATGTCATGGAAGTATTTTTGAAACGGTTGCAATGTAACAAAAAGTTTACCTCTCCAAATAATAATAATAATAATAATAATAATAACAATAATAATAAAAAGCCTCTCCAATAAGCATGTTGCTTAGCAACGTGATACAGAGAGCTGGAGCGACTGCTGGAGACCATTCGAATTGACAAGGCATCTGCAGACAAGTGACAGAGTCACCCTAGCTGGCAGCTCTGGCAAACAGCTGGAAAAAAGGGATGACAAAACCCCCAAATTATTGATAAAGAGGGTGGGATGACCTTCATCATAAGAGGGATGGTGAGTCCCACAAAAGAAAAGAAATAGCAAAAGGTAAGAAACAAAAGTAAAGGGAAAAACAAGATAGGTAAAAAAAAAGTTTATTAGGACTCAATTCAGACAGTTACTCTGGGCAGAAAACATGATTAATATTCATCCCTAAGCAATTACAGGAAACAATTTTGCATGGTAGATGTGAAGCCCCATGAATAAGAAAGATTTGTGTATGTGCGTTTGCACAACCTAAAGTGCAGTTACCCCTCCACTTGTTCACTCACACCCTTGTGTGGACTCGAGAGGGAGCTGGGAGCTGCCTCTGCAGAACAGACATCCAGCCATTAGCTGGACATGCTTTAGTGACCTGTATCCTACTCCACCACTCTAGGGTGGGAAGAGCATAGGAGGGGTAAGACAATTTAGAGAACGTTTCTCCATGCTCTGTAAAGTCGATGCTCTTGAATATTCATGCAAATTTAAATAAACATGAAAACAGAGGCCATATCAGTAGCTGTCAATGTGCACACCTTTGAGATCACAAGTCACTCATCACATGTTTTAATTTTGCACAGGACTACCAGATTTTCAGCTCCAGTCTAGGTGTACGCAGCCCCTGAAGGAGTCAGAGCCAGGCTGGGCACACAACGTATGGTAGAGCAGGTGTGGGAGTACAGAGCATGTTTTCATTCCCCAGCATTCCCCTTTAAACTCAGTTGTGCTATGTCTCCCAGAGGCTCCAGATTTCTCTTCCCATAGTCCTTTACAGTTTATATTCAGACTTGCTATGTATTAAAGTGTGCACATCAATAACTTAATATACTTTACATTTCTTTCAGTACTTCTTACCTGAGGGCTCTCAAAGTGCTTTAGACTTTTAATGAAAATGAATATGCACTGTAACCAAATTCTGCTTACACTGATGTCAATTCATAATAACTGCACGGATTTTAATGGCGGTGCCAGAATTACACCACTGCATCTGAATGCAGCTACTGTGCCTGCACTGGTAGCTGTGGGCAGGCAACAAACACAACGCTTCGTAATGGCTTCACCCTCTCCCCTGAAAGGTTATCATCTTTGGAGTCAAGTGTGGCAACTCTTTTAACAAAAACAGTGGAGCTGTTTAAAATAAACTATAATCCTTTGGGAAATGCTCATAAAAACTTTATATTTGGTTGTCTGACTTCAACGAGTTTACAAATGATGTATTTGATTTCAGATGATTAATTATAGCAATCCCTTTAGTACTTCAAGGGAGAGACATTTTAAATCACATCTGTTATCATTTATAAGAAATGAAATTGATTTAGTATTTTGACACGATTCATTATTTAGGTACTGACATAAATTTGCATGTTTCTGTGGTGTTAGTCTTTACACTCTATTTGAGAGAGAATACCAAGTCTCCTTAACTTCATGTGTTATTAGCCACTACATAAAGATGTGAAAAGTGATAACAGAGTTTTCCTTTCAAAAGCATTGAATACCTCTAGGTCAATGCCATGTTCCATTAGTTACCTTAGTGTACAGAGTGTTTAGCTGTGCTTTCTTAAGAAATTTCTAAATATGAACAGATATTATTGAATACTGAGAAGTCCACACAGAACAAAGTGAAAATGCATGTAGTACTGGTCTCAAGAAACAGGAGGAGAAGATTGTCTTATCAATTGCTGTGCTGGTTAATCAAACTTAAATCTGTAAAACAGTGGATCCCCAACTGATTTTGCTTTCTTTTCTGTCATATGTTGGATATAATACATGAATGTCACAGCCCATTTGTTTCCTTCTCTCACTATTCTCTCCTGATAGACTTTGGTCATGACATTTCTGTCCATGATTAATGCTTTCTGCTGTGCCTGGGTGGCTCGAACCATCTGTCCCATCTGGGTGGAGGTGAGCAGGCCTTCTAAAACCATCCTTTGTTGTTTGCTGAATGTGACCTATGGTAAGACAATACATTCGCCATCAGCATTTAGGAACTTCTTATTGATATGGAGTATTGTGGTGCATGTATTTACTAACACGTTATCAACGTTGGTCCTACAGGCTTCTCATAATATTAAGTCAAGTTCAATATCCTAATCCCTGCCTACAAAGCCCTTGTTGGTCTGAGCCCAGAGGACCTAAGGGTAGGTCAGCATTGCATAGCAGATCTCAGTGCAGTGGTTTCACAGCTTTCACCAAAGAAGCTAGCAGAGGGGTGGAAAATAGATGTGGTAATATGACAGTACATCCAAGATGACAGATTTCAAGACATAAGCATGGGCACATGCCCTGGCATGGATGCATATCAGCTCCTGCAGAGAGAGACCTCACAGCTTTGCTCCAAGTAGGCATAGTCTAAAAGGTCTCCTACCAGTCTGTGACGACCAACTTATTAGTACCCTTCCTCAGGTACAAGCGATCTCAGTAACCCATCTGTTCAGCTCATCTGTTTAGAAGATGGAGGTTTCTCAGAGATTGTTTTGAACAAGATCTGTTAGAAACAAGGAAGTCACCTTTATAGCGACTGCTTTAATACCTTCAGTTTTCCAGAATAAGTACATGGCACGTGTATTTCTCAACAAAACGAACTTCCAAAATTTGGCAATCTGCAAGTCTATTCTGCCTGTAAAATTCTCCCTCTTCAGAGAAGTCAAACGAGTAAAAGCTTGAAACTTGACCAACATTACTCATGTCACCCCATGCATTGGTGGCTGCTGGTACTAGACACTGGGATGGCATGAACAGGACAGGCGCTTCTGTGGAACCAACTGCCACTGCTCACGGGCAGCTCAGCTGGGTCAAGCATGGCTGGTTCTCGCTCCTGTGTGCTACTGCTGGGGCTGGTTTCCCTGCTCTTGTCATTGAGACTGGTGATGTACCGTGGGATAACTTTTGTTCTCTAACAAAAATGGCTTGTATGGCATAATACCTATGGTCATTTTATCTAGCAGTTATTAGTTTTTAGAGGGTGACAGCTGTCATTTCATGCTAACTAAAATGTTTTATTTCAGAGTCTGTTGCATTTCTGTTCAGTTTTGCAGAGACGAGGGAATAGAACGTCCTTCCATTTCCTGGTCCTCTGTCTTCTTTCCCCCTTGCTGTGCTAATTTAAGTGCCGAACACAGTGCCCTTCTCTTTGAATGCTACAGTCGAAACCTGCTGCAGCCTAGCATTGCGGCGTGTGCTGGTCTGACACTCTCCAGCTCTTTGGGATGTGTCAGTGCCAAAACCTGTCATCTTTGCCTGTTGCATACACAGTGTGTATTTCTCACAGGTCTGTAAGATAAATAGAGGGATTTGAGTAGGTGGTGGGGTTTTTTTTTTGCTCTGTTTTTTTTTTTTTTTAAATCAGCTGTCACCTGCTTGTTAGAAATGCTCTGCTCTTGGTCTTGAGGGATCTTTCAAAACTAGATAGGGTGGGTGGCCCAGATGGTGCCTCAGCTGAAGAAAGGGATCCTGAATAGAGTGGGATACAATACTCAGCAGTTTACAGACCACTGCAGCAGCTCTCAGGCATTAAGGTCACAATGTATTAGCCACTTTAGAACAAATTAATAAATGAACGGAATTGCTGAGGAGAGGGCAGAGAGTGTATAATTGGCATCAACTATGTTATCAGGACACATTTCAAATAGATAATAGTTTTCAAAAGCCATTACAAGAAAATGACCTACTTAAAAATAGGCATGAGAAAAAAGCCAAAACCAGACTTGTGCCTGTTTCTGGTGATTATTCAAGTGAAAATTAAAAGATCCCTCAGTGCTTTCCGAAGAGAGAAAAGGAAAATACAGCTTTCCTGGCCTGTGCTCCATCTGCCAATATAAGTGACTTTAAAGCCTAAAACTTCATGTAAGTTACTGCCAGAGCTACAATAGCTATTGCAGTTGCCAAAAAAGGCATTTACAGTGCTGGTATCTGACTTATTCTTATGAATGCCTCTGAGATGAGGACAGCACTCTGCATAACCCAGCTAGTCTTTATTGAAAATTACATTTATAGATACACAATTTTATATAGTAATTCCTTTTTGTCCCCACTGTGACACACCAACTATTCCTTGTCATATCAGTCTCCTCTAGGAGTAGATAGAGATGTTTCTCTGCTGCCTTTAGTACTCAGAGAAATGTTATATCTATTACCACATAATGGGCAACCAGGGGATCAGGCCTAGTCAGCATGGGTTTATGGAAGGCAGGTCCTGCCAGACGAACCTGATCTCCTTCTATGACAAGATTACCAGAATACTGGATGAGGGAAAGGCTGTTGATATTGTATACCTGGACTTTCAAAAAGCATTCGATACTGTCCCCCATACAATTCTTGTGGAAAAACTGGCTTCGCATGGCCTGAATGAGCATACGATCCGCTGGATCAAGCACTGGCTGACTGGAAGGTCCCAAAGAGTGGTGCTCAATGGATTTAAATCCAGCTGGCGGCCGGTCACAAGTGGTGTGCCTCAGGGCTCAGTGTTGGGACCATTTCTGTTCAACATCTTTATTGATGATCTTGATAAGGACATAGGGTGTATCATCAGCAAGTTTGCAGATGACACCAAGTTAAGCAGGAGTGTTGATTCCCAGGAGGACAGGGAAGCTCTACAGAGAGACTTAGATAGATTGGATCACTGGGCCAACATCAATGGTATGAGTTTCAACAAGGGCAAGTGCCAGGTTCTGCACTTGGGCCACAATAACCCCATGCAGCGCTACAGGCTTGGGGAGGTGTGGCTGGAAAGCTGCCTGGCAGAAAGAGACCTGGGGGTTCTAATTGACAAGCGGCTGAATATGAGCCGGCAGTGTGCCCAGGTGGCCAAGAAAGCCAACAGCATCCTGGCTTGTATTAGAAATAGCATGGCCAGCAGAAGTAGGGAGGTGATTGTGCCCCTGTACTCAGCACTGGTGAGTCCACACCTCGAGTATTGGGCACCTCAATACAAGATTTTAAGATTATAATACAAAATATTTTCATCAGCCTGTGTGCAAATACGTCAAACTATCACAATACTTATTAGTACCAGAACTGTCATTCACAGGAGCACGTGTGAACATGGACTTGCCATCTCGTATGACAACTGTGGTCCTGCCTTCCACAACAGAGCGAATACAGCTCTGTACACTGTCTGGCTCCTCTAACTGTGAATCTGCTGATGAATGCAGCTTCAGCACAAACGAGGAGGAAATTCTCAATGTTTCAGCAGACCTGAATGAAAACTTTGCAATGTATTCTGTGGCTTTTTCCCATTTTGATTTCAAAACTAATGCTGTAAAGAACGGAAAACTCTCAGGTTTGTTAGAAAGCAGGTTTATTCTGATTTGTGATTAGAAGACTGCCAGAGCTATAGCAGCTATTGCAGTTGCCAAAGGAGGTGCTTAGAATGCTGGTAACTGCTATGTGAAAATACTGTGGGCTGGTGTATGATGTAGACTAAGTCGTCCACCATAGGCATCATTCCTGACTGGGCTCCAAGAGTTTTTGTCCCTGCATTTGAAGCACTCACACGTTCAGCACTCCCTTTTAGCCTTGCATCGCGTCAGCTGTTACCACCTGGGGCATGGATACTGCAGAGAATAGTGGGTGGTGAGCTTGGTGGTGAATGGGTAAGAAGGGAAATTGGGACTGGGCCAGGAGACCAAGTCAGGAACCCTAGTGGAACTGGAGTAAAGAGGAGAAAGGTGAGGAAGAATGTGACTTGAGGTGGAACCAGCTTGTGAAGGAAGAGCTAACAAGCTACCCTTATACTATTGAACCAGAAAGAGCTAGTGCCTAAGCTCTGGCTGTGAAGCCAGCTAGTACTGTCTGGCCACATCTAAACTATTTCATGCATCCATGCTTCAGAACACAGTGGCTGCACCAGATTTCATTTTTGCCTGTCTCTGGGCACTCATGGACGTTTCCAGCGGCTGATCTGGGAGAAGGTTAGCCAGCGCAGATCAAAACCTGGCGGGGGCTGTTCTAACAACTTAGAAGTATAATATATAGATGAACAAGTTTCAGGATCAGTGCCTGTGTCCCTGGAACACTTCAATTTACTGCTATGGACACAATCTTGAATGATGCTAACTTGCTACTTCTATCAGTTATGCAGTTCAGGCTGCATGAGGTTATTTTTTCATTCATAATAGTTTTCCTCTTGATTCCTGTGATAGTTGAATATACACCACAGAAAAGAGTTCATGAGGAAATATAAGAAGTTATGTCAAAAGAGCATTACTAAGGCTGTAGAATTAAGCTTTCAGAAAAAATGGAAATACTAGAGTACTTCTGATGTGTATACATTAAGATAGCCTTCAACCACATAATTACATGCTATTTTTCCGGGGACATTTTCCTCACTCAGTACATACAGAAGATAGCCTCGGTTTCTCAACATGTCGATAGCCATCACAGTATCTGTTAGTAAATATCTTCTATTACAGTCCAAGCACATCAGTCTTTTTTGCTGACTGTACTGAAAATCAACTGAAGATTTTATTTTGTTAGATTTGTGTAGGGAAAATTATGAAACTCAAACAGAAGAGGAGGTTATGTATTAAGGGAGCCAAAGAGCAATCAGAGTTATACTGAGTATATTAATATGCACATGGTAGACACTGGTGTATTCAGTTTGTTGGTGTCCAGCAGGGACATGCAGGGGCTGGAAGCTGCAAGCCCACCTGGATGCAGGAGTGTTCACTGGACAGTAAGCCCTGAGGGCAGCTGTGATTTGGGCTCAGCACTGGCTTACAAAGGCAACGTGAATGTGAGGCTGGCAGTAGCTGTCCTTGTAGAAACATTCACAGCAGCTCTGAAGGAAGTGGTCAGTGTGGGCTTGTCAGTTCGGCGGCAGAACCATGCTTTGCTTGTGCTCCCTTCTGCTTTTCCCTTCTTATTGCTGGGGTACTAAGAGAACAGAGTTGCGTAGCCTGCAAAGAGTGAGGCTATCTTGCCTTACATAGCCTCTTGTGGAGGAGTTATAGCTGACATAGAGGTTTGTATTTTGTGCGATCTTTCCCTTTATTAATGATACATTATCCTATATTTCTTATGCTACGAATACAGTTTATTACTATTGACGAAGAGACTGTATTTCTACTGTCTTCCCTCGGGGGTTCCAAATGACAAGTACTTATGGATAACAGCACTGTCACCTCCTGCTCCTTGAATTCTACCAGCATGCAAAGATCATCTAGCAAATACGGTTTATACATGACAGCATGGAAGTTTGTTAAAACTGCCAGTGGCTAATTCACTATTACATGCTCTTAAGTCTATTGGATTTCGCTCAGTCTCTTACCTGAGCAGTAGTCTCCAATTTCATTAATTACTGACCAGTCCTAGCATTATCTTTTACCCTATTAAATTAATCACCTGCTCTTTCTTCAAAGCTCAGCTGGCTTTCTATAGCCATTAAGAGTTACTTAACTTAATCTAAACCCTTTTACAATGCTTATTGCATTCACTCTCTACCAGAGTACTGTGAAGTTGACCTGACTTCTCAGAAAAGACTTCTTTCCTTGGAAGTGTTTTCTTGAGTGATACCCCATTTTCAAGGAAACAGCATAATTCTCTAACGGCTCCTTAAGAAATTAGCCCTCTTCTTAAGGAAGGGTTGAAGGAGTCTGGGCAGCAGCATCTTTATCTGGCGCCCTTCCATTCCCCATGAATGATAGTCCTCTCCTCAGGCACTGATTCCGCTACTTCAATGACTGCAGTCCTGACCTTTTCACGAACTTTTCTTCCCTCTCCTGGGAGGTATGTTTGAAAACTGGTTAAATTTATGGTGCTTTGCTTGACTGTGCAATGTTTTCTCAGGCAAACACAGAGGCCAATTAAGTATGGTAAGGGTCCTTTATTTGTCCTTCAGATTTGCATAAGAGACTGCAGTTTCAAAATAGAAATGGTTTTGAATTTTCAGGTATTAATTTTTGCTACACTTTTAACAGAATGTGATAAACAGTCTCTTTTCCTCAAAAGTATGCATGATTATATAGTCCTTAGCAGTCCATTACTATAACTAGTCTTCAGTAAGTCTAGTCCTTTAAATATAGTTCTTTCTGGAGTCCTTCACAACTCTCTAAAGTTTCCCCAATGGTGATACTAAATAGAGGCAAACTGCTTTCTGGAGAACTGATATTTAGAGTGCAAAAATTCCTCACTTTAATAATTCATACTGAGCAGCATTCAACTTAACAATTGCTCATTTGGATGAATAAACAACATGGGCTGGTAGCTCAGCTGGAGTAAATTAGTGTAATATTGTTTCAGTCACTAGAGCTATAGCAGTTTAGACCAGTGGAGGGTTTTGTCACACATTTTTATTTAGTTTTTTTTTTTTTTTTTACTCTGGCATTTGTAACTGAAGTAGATGGCAGCTTCACATAATTAACTGATTCATGCAGATAGTCCCCTTGGGAAGTAAGGAGGTACAGTATTCGTTTTACAGATGATCAACTAAGGTACAAGGGGATGATTTTTAAAGACACTGACATTTCTAAAATGTCCAGTGTCTTGATGCTTTCAATTGCAGAACCATAGAAATGTTGCCTGGCAGAGACCTCTGAAGGTCTTGAGTCCACCGCCCTGCCTGAAGCAGGACTATGGCAGGTACTAGAACAGGTCAGGCATGGCTTTGTCCAATCAAGTCCTGAAAACCTGCAAGCACGGAGACTCCACAAACTCTCCAGGCAAACTGAGGCAGTACTGCATTGACCTTGTGTTCTTTTCCCCTCTAGTATTCAATTTGAACTTCCTAAACCACAGCTTGTGTTGGTTGCCAATTTTTATATCACTTGCCACTTCCTAGTAAGGCTTAGCTCCATAATTTCTGTAGTTGTTTCAAGGAATGATAGGCAGGTAATTAACTTGCCTCTTACCCTCTTTTCTGTTAATTTAAACCAGCTCAACTCCTTCCACCTCTCCTTGTAAGCCATGTGCTCTCAGCCTTTGACTATCTCGGTAACCTTATACTGGACCCTCTTCAGTTTCTCAACATTGGATTTATCCACTATATGCTGCCCTTCTGTACCTTAGTATCTTTAAAAATCTGATCCAAATACAAAGATTGACTAATTTGCCCAAAGCCAACCAAATAGTTATTAGTCATATTTTCCCAGGAATTTAGAAGCCAAAAGAGAGAGAGAGGAGATTAGAGATATTTTAAAAATTACCCAGGCACCTAGCAGCTTCTTTAACTATCTAGTATACTCTTGATCTGCTTCCTACTGATTCCCAGGCAGACTTTCACTTACAAGATCATAGAGTGAAGCATATAGGTTCAGCTCCAATGTAACTGCTTATGAAACAAAAAGTAGATGGATGTGGATTAAAATGTGTTGAAGCTCAGGGGGTTGTGTGTGAAGCAAGGACGCGTATAAAGGTTTGTTTGGAAGGATGTACAATGACTGATGGCCTGCCAAGTATTAACGAATTCATTAATGAATCCACCAGAGATTTGCTTTACTGTGCTTGAAAGGCTTGTTTCAGCCTCAATATTTGTTGGTTTGCACACAGGTTGTTAACATTTCAAATCCTATAAATATCCCCAGAAATTCAGAAATAATGCAGAGGTACTGTACAGTCTTTGGATACTGTTCAACTTCTAGAATGAAGTGACTAAGGTTATGATTAACATTGTTTAACTTATTTATATTGCCATTGCATCTGGGAGCTGTTATCATTAATCAGAGGACCTACTTCAACTCCATGCACTGTTCAAATGCAGAATAAAGCAATAATCTCTGCTCCAGCTGGTATTCAGCATAAGAATAAGGAAACAGAAAGGAGATGGGTATAAACACAAGGGGGAGTACAAGAAACAGTAAAATGCTGACCAGTGGCCAGCAGGTTGAGGGAGGTGATTCTGCCCCTCTACTCTGCTCTGGTGAGACCCCACCTGGAGTACTGCGTCCAGCTCTGGGGCCCCCAACACAAGAAGGACATGGACCTGTTGGAACGAGTCCAGAGGAGGGCCATGAAGATGATCAGAGGGCTGGAACACCTCTCCTATGAAGACAGGCCAAGAGAGTTCGGGTTGTTCAGCCTGGAGAAGCAAAGACTCTGGGGAACCTTACAGCAGCCTTCCAATACCTGAAGGCGGCCTACAGGGAAGATGGGGAGGGACTCTTTATCAGGGAGTGTAGTGGTAAGATGAGGGGGAATGGTTTTAAATTACAAGGACTAGATTTAGATTAGATAGTATGAAAAAATTCTTTACTGTGAGGATGGTGAAACAGTGGAACAGGTTGCCCAGAGAAGTTGTGGATGCCCCATCCCTGGAAACATTCCAGGCCAGGTTGGATGGGGCTTTGAGCAGCCTACTCTAGTGGAAGGTGTTCCTGCTTGAGGCAGGGGGCTTGGAACTAGATGGTCTTTAAGGTTCCTTCCAACTCTAACTATTCTATGATTCTATGACACTGATCAGAAGGATAAGCAGGACTACCAGGGTACCTGAGGATACTATGAATTTTTGTAGGCACCACAGTATTGGAAAAGGAATAGGATTCTCCTCTGTGGTAGAAAAATGGGATTGAAGTCAGGTCTGAGAACAAAGAATAACAGCTTTGCATCACCTATGTTGAACATAAGCTGATCACAGGACACCCATCATGGGAATCCCATGTGACAGTGGAAGGTTTTAGTGAGGACACAGTAAGGTAGGGATAAAATTATCTCTAAGTTTCCTTGCTGGCTGGTGTAAAGATCTGTTAGCTGGAGGTGAAAGGACTTTTGTTTGGAAGGGAGGAAGCTGAAGCTACCCATGGATAACTGCTGCCTCTGTAAAAGTAAATGTGTTGAAACTGTGGTAGATAGGAAAGAGCTGGGGGTGTGAGCAATTAATCTGTGACAGTTCTTTTCCGTACCGTGGGAAAAGACGGGAAGCAGGGGGGCTGACTACTTGGATAAAGACTGGTTTTGTCCCTGTCCTTTCAGCTGTTGCACTACTACCATTTCTCCCCTTTGTTTTTTTGGCAATATCAGCCTGACAATATTTCTCCTTCATGATTAGCCTACCCCTGTTCTATAAAATTTGCAAGGAAACCTGAGTCCTGCAGCAGTCTGCAGGGTTTTGTAGCGTAGGTGGCATGCAATGATGGCGGTCACTTTCATCCTTTTTGTTGTTGACTATTGAGATGGCACTTAGTGTTCAGGAGCCACAATGAAGTTTTGACCACCCGGGCAACTTTCTGTCTCATTAACCCCTTCCATTATTTCTCAGCTCTTAACAGCAGGAGGTGAGCAATAGGAAGATCACAGGCAAAGCAGCCAGTTAATTAACACATCAGTGAACCATCTGCCATACCTTCCTGACACACCAGAGAAGAGCTTGTCTCTCACTGCTGTCACTGACCTTACAAAGAACCTTATTAAGAGATGAGAGATAGGGTATGTTAGGCATGAAATGTAGAAAAAATAGGTAGGCACTTAATATACAATTAATGACATGAGCAATTATGGTAAGATTAGGTAGCATCCTAGTAAGGGGAAGGAAGTGGGCAACCATAAAAATGGTCTGGTGGAAGAGTGAAGGCTATGTGAGAGAATGAGAGTTATCCATAATGATTTATTCCTCTCTCAGACATGCTTATGAAAAAATCTTTATTTTTTTTAGTGTCAAATAACAGGTTTTGCCCATATAAAGTGTCTTTGTCGACTGAACCACTGTGAGACACTGGAAGCATGTAGATTCATCTCACATGAAAAATTTAGGAATGTGCAGATGAGATAAAAAGGATTTTATTTCAAATTCTAAACATTCTCCTGAAAAGATGTGAAATGTGCCTAGAAAATAAAGTATGTTTTCCTTACTCAGGTAACTTATATTTGAAAATAATTCCTGTGGAGTTTTAGGTTTAACTAAAGGATTTAAACCTCAGCAGACCCTGAGCTAGCTACTGTATAGAGGGAGATTTATTTCTTAATGTGTTTCCTCTGAAAATACCAGTAGGATTTGAATCTCTGAAACTAAGTTTTAACAGAATGCATACACTAGGGAAAATGCAGAGTGAGAAAGAACAGAAATAAAGGGGCTCAGTAAGAAGACCCCTGCCCACAAGCAGACAGGGACAGGCCTTTTTCTTCGGGCATTCTCTGAGGCCAACAACCTTTCAATGAATTCCTGAGTGACAGTCCCATCTGAGCTTTGTTCGTATGTCTGCTCTTTGCTTTTCTCACCAGTCTGCTGTCTTTGACTCATTTTACAACCCTCTTGTTTGCTGAGATTTCACAATTTTCCTGAGTTACTGAAGATGTTGATGCTTTTCTTGCTCAGATGCTCACGAGTAAGGCTCAGTCTCCATCTCGTCATTCTGCCTGACCCATGGTCCAGCAGCCAGTACCGTCCTGCCCAGACATACATAATATTCTTTTCTAAATAAAAGCATAACATGGTAACATATTACAAACAATGAAGAAAAAGATATTGCTTAACTGTGAAATAAGATTTGCCTATGAAATCCTTCTACGGTAATGCAATTCTCTTTGCCTAACCACTACAATTTGTCATTAAATGTAGATGGCAAAATTAAAGAATAGACCCCTATATTTAGCTTATAGTTTTAAAAAATATTTTTCATTTAAAAGTAGCATGAAATATTTATGGTCATAAAGTCTAAAGTTCTTTGAACTTGAATAGGATATAAAGGACCCTAAAATAATATACATTTTAATATGCAATTCTTAAAGGGCTTGTTCTACTCATATAACTCCAAAATAAGATAAGCATAAATATAGAGGACAACTCACTTAGAATGTTTTTCAAGCTGAATAAAGTTAGTGTTCTGAAAGGTTATAGCAGATTAAGTTTTTCCTACTACAAGCCAAGTAGGTCTCCAATGTGTGTGACGTTTCAAATACCTTTGTGGATTTGTCTCAATTATGTTGCTGAGTTTGAGACGGAACTATGTGACAAAGCTCTGAAACACAATTCTTGCTTGTTCTTTAGCCTCATCCAAGAAGATCTTAAGAGTTTTTGCTACAGTCTGTCTCTCAGGAATTCCTTTCTAGACAGTCTTTTGTTTTTCCCTTTGAGGTAATGCATCTCACCCAGGCATCTAGCACAAAGCCTTAAGAAGTGTGAGGTAAACACATGAAATCCCTGCTACACCTCACCCTTTGGTTTCCAGCCAGTCTCAAGTTCTCCTACAGCTCCTACATAATTTGATAGGGATAATCTTTCCTTGTCTGACCCTGGCTCTTTTATTCTCATCCTCCAGGCATTTTGGATGGCTTCTGATACTATCAGACATGACATTCTTTCAAGTCCCTAAAGCCAATGTGCAGTTTTAGATACCTTGCTCTGTCATTTTGTTTTCACCTTTTACTTTATCTAATTACTTCTTTCTGTGCCTGAAAGTCTCTATTTTTACACTTGGACTTACCTGCTAGACGTTTACACTAGCGTATCTTAATTTTCTGCCTTCTAAAAAAACCACTGTGTACTAAAGCTACACTCTGTTTATTTGACAGATGAGTTTCGTATATCAACAAGCAAATAATTTAAGGAATAGTCAAGTATTTAAATTCAGAAGTATATATTGAAGTGGATCTTAGTTTCTCCT
Source organism: Ibidorhyncha struthersii (assembly GCA_013398815.1). Classification (NCBI taxonomy): domain Eukaryota; kingdom Metazoa; phylum Chordata; class Aves; order Charadriiformes; family Charadriidae; genus Ibidorhyncha; species Ibidorhyncha struthersii. The sequence goes on from VZSZ01003997.1 coordinate 213,648, forward strand.
TCATTTAAAATGGAGATACCCATTGTCATTTACATTCATATTTCAAAGCAGAAAGGCCAAGATAAAAGTCTTGCTTACATTAATCTTTCTACCTTGTCTAAGAAGTCTGGAGGTTTTCAAACAGCTGTAATTAATGCTGATTAATGCTATTGTTTTTTTTCTGGGCAAAGCACAAAAGTCGACAGACTATGAGGTGTTACCTTTTTGTTTGCATGAAACCAGAGAAAAATATAATTAATGATCCAGTTAGGCCCTGTTACCTGTGAAAAATATTAGATGCTATTACTAGAAATGCAGAGAGACAATTCCTTTCAGGATTTTGTATCAAATACCATTTCCCTTTGTGTCTTTTAAAACCTTGGTAATTTGCTGGGACTGTACAGACCATCAGTACAAACCACTGTTGTTGAATTACTAAGCATTTGAAAGTACACTAATAAAACACCTTGTCATACTCCTGTAAAAGCCACTGTGGCCATAAAAAAAGTCAAGCCCTTAAGTCATGTAGCACTTTTTGAATGTCCACAGTAAATACCTCAGGAAAGCAGCTCACACTGTTACCAGCAGCACTGGGGATGTGTATAATCATTTATAATACAACAGATCAAGAACAAAGAGACCTCGCATTAAAAATTTTGCATTAGGGTACATGTAGCAAGCAGTGTATAAGACTGCTATAAAAACATGGATATATTGAAAGAATATTCACACTTTTATTAATGATCATTTAGAGAGGCTTTTACATTCTTCCATATATTTTCTTGCAGAAACTGTCCACTTGATCGATTATATCCAATAAAGAGACCTTGTTTGCATTGACTTCTACAGTCTTGGAAATAGATAAATGGAAGCTATCAAAATTAATGTATTGATAAAGGTTATCTTTGCACTCTTCTTTTAGTTCTGGTGTGCCATAATCCAAAGATATAAATGTTTTTAACTAATCTGAAGGAAAGCAGACCTTATTTTGTTTTATGTAGTAGTACTGCAATGCGCTGCATTGTAAAACAGAAGTGAGTTGTTGCAAAGAGCTCAGATGTCTACCACCTATTGCCAGACTGTCAACCCTTCTGTATGCTGGGGAGCAGCTACTCACTGAAGCAGACTCTTTGATTTCAGCCAATGGTAATAAGCAAATAGCTGGTCCCCACAAGTGACTAAGGACATTAGGACGTTATAAACTTCCAGTTTGTCTGAGGAGTAATACCGTAAGTGATTCAAAATACAATGCAAACCTATTAAGTAAAGGCCAGTTAGAAAGAGTTCTAGCTGTGAGGAACTCTTCTGACATATGACTGTGGTGTTTCATCAAATGTTTTCAGAATAGCGTAACTCCACTGTGACTGCAACAGCAGTGTGAGCAATTGAGTAAGTCCCTGGAGGTTGCATGGGTTTCAGGTGTCTCTCACCTTAGACTTAATATTGAGCATGTCTCTTTAGGTCAAATTTTTTAAAGGCATTTAAATGCTGACCTTGTTTTATTGCTGTCCTTTGCCCGTGTTACCTATGAGGACTCAAATACTTTCAGAGCAGAGACCTCTTATGAAGTACAGTTATTGCAGATGTATGAGTTGCAGGTACAGTGGATATTCCCAGCTTCTAGTGTCAGATAAACAATAGCAATTCAAGTTATTCCTGATGTACTTCTTTTCAAGTAAGAACCAAGCCATTTCACCTTAGACTATTTAATGTAGCTCCTAGCAGATCTATATCTGGTTGGAAAACTGTGTTTAAGCTGGGCAAGCACAAAGGCTTAGGCACACGTAATTCTTCCTGAACAATGTAAGTATGGGAGATCTATAGCTAATAATAAGTGACTATGTGGGAATGGATTTTTAGGGTCATGACAAAATTACAGACTGAGCCTGCCAACTAGTTGGTGGTTCTGGTCAGTTCAAACATTTGGTGTTTTATCTTTTATAAAATAAATGCGCTTATATGTGTTGTTCCGGACTGCCAGATGTCACCATAGATCTGAGATCTGAGGGAGGTTTTGATGCAGAAATGTCTTTAGGGAGATGTGGTAGAGTGTCACATGGAGTACTCGTCATTGTAGTAATTAACGTAAGCAATAATGACCTCCAGGTCAGATAGATTCTTATACTTAATGACTGTCTGAGCAGTGAACACTGCCTCAGACCATTAACTCCTCCGGACAGTCATTTAAGTGTGACTTAACTGCCAGTCAACATTAATAATGTTGCTCAACATTAACAGGTACTCATAGCTGGTTTCCCAAACATTCAATGGTAGGGAGTGTTACACCTTCTTCAACCAGAAACAGTTTAAAAATGTGTTAGTTTACATAAAGTTTCTGGAAAAAGTGATTATCAGACTAATGGTTCTCAATCTACTTGGGCTGTCATAAAGTGGATGAGATATTCGCCCATTTCCCGATACTTATATTAATTTGATGAGAAAATATGTGCTGGAACTAAACCGGTTTGTGTTTAAATAATCTTGCTGTGACATTATAGTACAGAAAATAGCTGCAAACTAAACTGCATTATGACAATACATATCTATTCATATTTACCTGAGTCCACAGCAACAGATGTTATTGTCATACTATCCAAACACCAGCACTGCCTGAACTCATTTAATTGCTGTTTTAAAAAGTGGATTCAGATACCAGTCTCTTCAGCTGTGTGGATTTAAAGAACAGTTTAGCATAGTATTTGTTCCATTACACTATCTCTGCAAATCTTTCTAGAAATCCTGTAAAAGTCTAGGGTGCATAGAAGAGCTGCATTCTCATTCTGCAGCAAACAAATTGAAGTTATTTCAATAGACTTAAGATTAGATAACAAGAGAATATTTTCAAAGGTCATTCACAGTATCTGACATAGAAATTTGCAACTGAAGGTGGTATTTCTCTTATTACTTTGCCAATTCCAGGTCTACTAATCGGGATATGCACCTCAGTGTTCCCAACTAAAGTAAACGACAAATCTCTTTTGTAAAAGTGCTCTTTTCAACGAGATCAAGTTGATTGTCTCATTTTGTCAGAATACCTCAATAAGCCACTGGAAACGTGGCTAGCATAAAACTCAGTAAAGTAGTTAGAAGACAAATTTGATCACCTTTTTTCTTATTTTGGTGAGGTCATTACTTAGTGGCTTCGTATCTTGATGGGGTGATGGAAATGAGAATCAAAATGAGTCCTACTAACTGAATGTTTCAATTCTGTTTCATACAGGAGAACCAGTTACAATTTTGTTTCAATTAAAAAAAATGCCATTGATTTGCTCATTAGCAATCAGCATATGCCAGACTTGATTAAAAAAGAATAGAAATGGACTGTAGAGGTTTTGGGAGTCTTCTGAAAAGCTTTTGGGTGCTGACATGAGCAAAAGGTATTGAGGAAAAATCAAGTACTTGCACTAAAAAAAAAAAAAAAATTTCTTTTACATAGTGACGATTGTTTGACAGGTGAGGCTGACAGTGAAACTGTATGTCATTTCTGGCTTATAAAGGGTTGATATGGAAGTTACCCTTTTTGCCCAAAGAAAACTGACCAGCATTGTATTGACAGATGGATTAGCATGAATTTTATTTCATGTCCATTGAACTTATACTTTAAATCATTTTTCCAGCAGTCATCAGTAAATGGCAACAGTCCTAGTATAATCTGTTGGAGATGTACTACTGCAAATTTGTAATCACAGTTCTGATTTCCCTTCATACAGGAATACATCTGCTCCTTGATAATACCTCATACTCGCATTCAGTAGAATGTAAAAACTGTAAAATATTTTCAAAATTGTGCTAGTTCTTATCAAGAACACAAGACTTCTGTTCTATGAAAACTCTGATTTGGGAAAAAATGATTTTTTTTCTGAATGTTAATGACTTCAGGGAGAAATAGGAAATGCATATCTATGGATTTACCTTCTTAAACATTGCAAAATATATTTACTATACATATTTGTGGAACTGCAATAGGCGAGGTATTAGACATCTGGGACTTGTCTAGGGATCATATGTTTTATACATGTATTGAGAAGTGTTTTATCATGCTTACTGCAGCAAATAATTCTGTAATATAACCCATCTCCCTTTATGAATTACAGTCATCTTCTATAATTCCTAAAAAGATTTAAAACCTCAAGGGAATGCAGAGGAAATTATAGCAGGTGTGGTATCTCATCATCCTTTGCCCCTTTGCTTAGACCAGTGGTAGATAGGTGCCTACAAACATAATATAATTGCAACCTCAATTTTCAAACTAGTCTTTAGAAAAAATGTCAACAACATAAATGGCTAGAGTCACTTACTTCTACTTTCATCCAGAAGGGTTTGATTTAACATTTTGGTTAAAGCAGCAGAAGCTTCAAGCCTGTGTGAAATAAAGAGAGTGTTTTCATTACTTTTTGAATTTTGGTCAAGAGTTCCATTATGAAGAAATACAAAGAGAAATATTGTGAAGAAATCACTCTTTCCACTGTCATTTCTCTCCATTTCAAACTCCAACTCTTCATGCACTTTCAAATTTACAGAACACAGCTACCTTATTTTTTTGTACCTCTTTGTAATGAACTTCTCCCGCTCTTTAGTTTTCTTGGAGTGTGCTTTGATTCTTCATGGAATGATTTCCAGCTTTCTGCTGACACTTTTGCATTATTCTTATTCATCGAATATGTTTGACTTTTGACTTTATGGAATTCATTTTGACCCTTTTTAGAAACATCTAGGGGTTAAAGCTTTAATCCCAAATACCTTTCAAAACATCTTTTGACTCTGTCCCACATTTAACACACTTTCATCTTTATAAACCCTGGCTTATGTCTCAAAACAATGAAACAACCCCCTCTGTCCTACACCTCCATAATTTTCTCATGCTCTCATGATTCAGAGACAACATGGATTATACTTACGTGAGGTTGACAGGAAGGTTGATAGGAAAGGACCTCTGGAGGTCAACTTCTCCCACAGAGGCAGGTCATGTGCCCTAAACTCCCTGACTGTCTTGGAAAGGCTCTGCCAGACCATCTACCTTTTCTCCACATCCCTCTTGAATTTGGGGTACCAAAGCTAGGCATTAGAAACCATTGAAGATGCATTTCATCAGTGCTGAGTAGATGGACTATAATTTCTCTTGATCTGTTAGCTATGCTTCTCCTAATGTAACCTGCTATATGAATTGTTCTATTTGTAAGAAGAGCATACTTTTCACCTTGGTGCCTCCAGTAGCCCCCAGAGGCTTTTCAGCAGGATGATACCCAGGGGAAATACTCCTAGACAGTAGCCCTATGTCCCCGATACCCCATCCCCCAAGCCCATTTTTTCTTCCCTAGTTGTCTCTTCAGTCTCTTCACCCCTGAGCTTAATACTGCTCTTTTTTTTTTGGTAGACCTCAGATGCAATTCCCTTCTGCCTCTGATTTTGTGCAGGTTATCTTCAGCTGCAAATTACTGAGGCCACAGGTTGTTTGAGGACTTCTTTTCAAAGGATGAAAAGGTGTTGAAATGCTGATTACATGTTTGAAAATGTAGCAAAAATAAAGTGACTGACTGCGGGTTTTTTTTGGTTTCAATACTCAAATCATAAAGACAGAAAACTAAATTTTACATATGGATGGTCGGGTTTTTTTATTGCTTGAAATTTTTACAGTGGGCTTGGATAGCTTGTATTGCTCTATCTCAACCAGAAGTCATCAAATGCATGCAGGAACTTCTGGCTGAAATTCTGTGTCCAGTTTTACAAAAGCAGTTAGGGGAACTGCTAACAGTGCCTCTGGCCTTCAAAACCTGGGTAGAAGAGTTTGTCGTTAAGAGATTATCATCCTACCTGTGTTTTTTTTTACATGTGGTTTATTAAGTCTGTGGGAGCTGGAGAAAAATAAGACAGAATAGTCTTGCAGGAAAATAGGAAGAATATGCTGTCTTTTGTGTCTGTTGCTTTCTCAGATGGAAATAAAGCCAAATCCTGTGAAAATGTATAAGCTCCAAGAGAGGTGCCAAAGTCTTAATGGAGTAATACGTGGATATCCGCTGCTCATGTATCAGGCAAATTTAGGCTGACTCTTTTCTGATACAGGAGGGAAAAACAGTGGGGAGGAACAAAACTAATGCCATTAAATCACAAAATATATAACATTTCTTCATGCAATCAAGGGCATATTATAAAGGTTGATTGTCACCTACTGAGTCTGAACTCAGTAGGGGGGGACAAGTTTAAAGAGGCTAAAGTGTATTTTTGTGAATTCCCTCCCTCTCACCTCACCTTTCCAAAGGTTTTCAAAACAGTTTTACAAACTCAGAAGAGGATAAGCAAACACATGGGAAATAGATTTGGTAACTATTGCATGATGGATCTGTACTGATGAAGTCAGCCTATGTTCTTTGGTAGGAATGGGAAAAATTGTGAAAGATAAAGTTAATTTGAAACAATGTGTTTTTCTCTGCAATTTGTGCATGAAGAGTTGTTACACCAAAGGTTGAGGTTTCTTTTCCTTAGTTTCATGTAGACTACTTTCTTCATTTGCATGGCTCAGCAGCAACTGCAGTCACATTTTTAATATGCTGTATTTAAGAATATCAACCTGTTACCCTGACTTGTGCTCCCAAAGCATTCAGGGACTATAATAATCATAGCTTTCAGAAACGAACCAGCCCCAGCAGACTTGGCAAACAGTATGTCTTGCTTTAAGTGTACTAAAAGTGTCTTTTTGTGCAGGCCTGCACCTGGAGAGAATGGGGCTGAATAATGTCTTTCAGACTGGTGATCATCGTGCTAAGCCTTCTAAACCCCTTGGTAATAAAGGGTAGTCAGGGTCATCTAAAATAACTCAATCCAACAAGAATTCATGTGTCATGAGTAGAAGCTCTAATGGAGCTCAGGAAACTGTTTTGCTGAAAGACACTAATTATTATGTTGTATTGTATTGTACTGTATTGTATTGTGCTAAGTTTCAAGTGCCTAGTTTTGGTCCCTTCTGGTTGAAGAGGGATGCTGTGTAACAATAACTGTCTGGCAATAGTCATTCCCACTGTACCCATGATTAATGTGCACACTACACACTGATTATTCACAGGTCTGAGGTCCAGAGGGTGATAGAAATAGTCTTCAAGGTTGGTATTGATTTTTCTTATCTTCATGTTACGAATTTCTTTCTGCCCCATGACTACTCTAGACTTTACTCCGAAAAGTTTTGAGCTGGACCAATATTTCTATGGCCTCATGACAATATATTCTCATTGCTGTGTGTTTGGGATCTAGGTCAGGAACAGTCATCAGCAAACAGGACTGCTTTTGGTATGATAGGCTGCAGGAACTGTCCTCACATGTATTTATGAGATGTTACTTTAAGCTTTATTTCCTCTGTCTTTGGCTTCCAGCCACCTTACTTGCATGGCAGCCAGTAATTTCTGGAACACCCCAGCAGAATGTGAGCTGCTTTATTCAACTGGTGGGGGCAGGCCACTATTAGTGCAGGTGAGTTGTGCCTAAGCATCACCTGAGATGAAGGTTGGATATTGAAAAGAACATGATTACATGGCACTAATTGAACTTCTAAAGAGTGTACTCAGAGTTACCAGGAGTGAGCAGATAAGACTGCAGTGATTTTAGGAACCAAAGTCTTCTCTTGCCCATTTGAATGTCTTTAAGTCTTTATGCCTGTCACAGGTGGAGTGATGCACTTCACTCGTAGAGAGAAGCTGCGATACGTTTATTGACATAAAACAGGGATTTAACAAACTTTGATAGTAAATGCAACACCATTTTAACAAGATTTGTTGGCAAGACACACTTGGTTATTTACTGCATAGAGGGCAGGGTCAGACAGAACTGTCAGGGACAACCTCCCATTGAGTTGAGGTTCAGACTGGACCCCCTTGTTTTCTAAACTTCTCAGAGACGACTCTAGGTGCAGCTGGATCCAGTCCTAGTCCCAGGCTTCATTAACAGCTTACGTCTAAAGGATTGTATATGCTCAATCAATCCTTTATATCACTTAGCTAAGATTTCGAAGTTTAGCATACTATTAGTCACTTCATGGGTTCAAGTTAAGCCAGGCAAGGTTTAGGTTAGATACTAGGAAATTTTTTTTCACTGAAAGGGTTATCCAACATTGGAATAGGCTGCCCAGGGAGGTGGTGGATTCACCATCCCTGGAGGTGTTTAACAAAAGGGTAGATGTGTTACTTGGGGATATGTTTTAGAAGTGGTTTTGTCAGGTTAGGTTAATGGTTGGACTCGATGATCTTAAAGGTCCATTCCAACCTTAACTATTCTGTGATTCTATGATTCTACCGAGAATCTGTTGTGGCAAGCGATCTCTGAATCTCAAGAAGTAACCTGGAGAGGTGTCCCTACTCAAGGGGAGATCCTGGCATGCAGCCCACTGCCATGCAGGAGAGCTCAAAGGACTCTTGGGCTATTTGCTATTTATGGGGATAAGATGATTGACTTATAGTCATATTTGCATATCAACTGCAGTACCAGCATTGTGGTTAGGTGGGCACATTGCTCAAGTTAGTTAGCCCTTGGCTACTGTGTTGTCATCAGTCTCCCTGAAACCACCTTGAGCTGGATGCAACCATCATGACTACATGCACCCATTATGACCACCACGGGAGTTTATCACTTGGGCAGTGTTACAGGAGATAAAGGTCAGGTTGGCTGTGGAGCACACAGTCACAATGCCTAACGCAACTGAACACAGTATGAAGTCACAGTATAACAGCAGGCCCATAGGATGCAGTTCTTACTGTCAGCATGGGCATCCTTTTCACATGAGCTTAACTAAGGTAAGTCCCTAGTGTAGCATTAAAAGTAGGAAGAAATTTCTGTATGTGCTCAAGCTGCAGGCAGTGTGTACATTTATATTAATTGAACGCTGAATGAATGGAGGGTTCCTCTGTACCCTGAGATTTTGGGTTACAGGCGATCCCTCAGCGCAAACTGCTTCAAACATTAGGTCATCTCTTTTCCAATTAGTAATCATGTATTTTTATAGCAAGTTTTGTGATTTATATCATAAAAACATGTAATGAAGATATTTTTTATTTTATTATTTATATATTTATGATGAAATACTTCCTAAAGATTTATTGTTTTCCTGGAGCATCACCCGTTTTTAATAATTTTAAGATGTCAAGAAATACATGTCATGGACATTTTAGGTATGAGTTGCAACAGGAATCAGCATACATTGTCAGTTAGGCAGTATCCTAGTCCTTTGCAAACCTACCTGTGACTGGCTACCCCTGTACTTCTCCTACCTCACCTATCCATTATTTTTGCATCTACATCTTGCTCTGTCATGTACCTCATCTGCTATAACTTTTATCATGTTGTCTTGCAGAGTGTCTGGCCCAGAACTATTCTTTTTTTAGTTTCTATTGAGTTTGTTTTCTTGTCTGTATGTGCTATTCTCAGCCTACACCTTATTATATTCATCTTCACTTAGTTACATTTTTTTTCTTCTTTTTTTCTTTTTTTTTAAGAGCCTCAGTGCTTCTAATCCATAAGTCGCTGCAGGAAGGACACACTGATTGAAAACCTCTCTCTCCAGGCAGAATGGTAAATTGCTTTTCATTATATGATACAGATTTCTTGAAGTCTTGAGTTTCACCTAGGTCCACTTTTATTGAAAAAACCCACAAAGACAACCAAAGCTAAATAAAGACAAAACAAAAATGCCTTTTAAGGATTACGTTGAAAGTAAATATTTTAGTTTGCATGTCTTTAAGTGTAATTTACTGTGGGAGCGCAAAACTGATTTTTAGAGGCAGAGTCTAGATGTATTTATTGCTAAAAGCGTCCTGGTGATTTACTGGTAGGGAAAAGAAAAACACAGGAGAATTTCAACAGTGGTATCTTGCATAGTGGCAGGGAAGATTCTGTCTAGTCTGGTGTTCACAGTTTTGCTTGCAGTGGTGTAGGAGTAGGTGGTTGTGGGACACCTGATGCTCTTTTTTATAACCTGAGCATGATGAAGAGCCTCAATGACAGTGTACCAGAATCCGGCTTTCTGGAGCTACCTGTGGCGCAAAATTGTTCCCTTACAAAGATGAGTTTCTCCTTTTCTTCCACTGATCATACACTAATGAATTTCTTTCAAAGGACTAACTCACTTGGTATAGACACCCTTGAAGTTTGATTTTACAGAAGAAAAGTGATTTATTTCTTAGTCATTGAAAACCCCACTTATAATAAATGCATCTGTTCTTCATTCACAATCTTACAAAGGGTATGAAACAGCTTTTCACAGAAAAATAATGAAATTGCTGTCAGATATGGAAGGGCTAAGAAAGCACATTTTAGTTTCTTCCCTAATGTCTTTCTGGAAAGACATACACTCACAAACACACACACATATAAAGGTCAGAGTTAAGAGTTAAGCCTCCAGCAACTATGGAAGTTAATTTTCTTTGCTTCATTGTCTTTTTTTTTTTAAATTTACTGCAATTTCTGAGCACTTATCCTGTCTCTGTTATGGAAGCTCCAGGCAGAGAATCATTTCATAGCTTATCTGGGGATTGCTACATTTCATACACATATTGCATATTGTCTTATGTCCTTATACTTGTAGCAATCTGTTAGGATGGCATAGTTTCAAGTTGGTCAGAGTTGCCCTAGGGAATTAAAGAAACTGCCAAGATTGGTATGAAGCAAGGAACAGGTGAAAACTAGTGAAACTTTCTCCTCCTCAGAACATCTCATATCTGGAGTATCAGTGTGCCAGAGGCATGTTGGGTTAACTTCTGATCTGTGATCCTTCTGCAGAACTGGAAGAGCCCATTATATATTCCCTTCAGACTTTTCAGATGATACATGCGCTGATCCGTCCTCTCAAGGAGAACCTCAAATTGAGCTAAAATCATCTCAACTTTGTATGTAACAAGTTCTGATTCAAATAAAGATATCTCAAATGTGGAGAAATTCAGGTGAAAAACTGTTTTTGTCTCTCTGTGCTCAAGCTCTTGAAAACATAACAAGTTGAGGACTGGGTGATTGTATTCAGGATCAAACTCTCCACATAATCTTGCTCTTACCTATTACAGGTTCATGGGTTGTGAGAAGCCTAATGCTTGACACTCAGTGTAACAGCTTTGCTGTGCAGGAGGTATTATTTTTCCATCCTCTGGCTTTTAAAGACAGACTGAATGCATACAATAAAAGATTAGGTGTGTATCTGTGACATAATGTATCTAGGAAACACTGCAATTATGAATGTTTTATGACTAGTTGTTAAAAACCAATCTCTTCATCTTGATAAGTGTGAGGAATTGCTAAAGCCCTAAGTACAGGTAATGTAAATTAGTTTTTTGATGTTGCCTGAAAAGACAGCTTGTAGAAAAGTTCCAAACAAGGCTGAGACTCTCAATGTTTCTGGAAAGTTTCATAAAATATTTGGGACATTGATAATGATAGCTAGAGTTCAGCTTCCATCTCTTGCCAATGACCTGTCCTTACCAGAGTGTTCCTCAAAAAACAGAAAAGCAAACAAATGTATAGATGTGTTTTCCTGAGTTATGTGAGAGAACTATATACATATACAGAATGATGGAAGAAATTTAATTACTTTACATACACATCACATATGTAAATCTTTGTTTACACTAGCATGTGGAAAAAACTAGCTAGACTTTTTTTGCTTTGTTTACACTGGTATGAGTAAGAGATAGCTCTGATGAGACCCATGGATTTATTCCAGATTTATGGTGCTATAACAAAGAACAAAACCTGGCACAAGTTGCTTATCTCTTCAAGTAAGGTGATTTACCTGCACTTAAGGTAATTTCATTTCTAATCTTTCCTTTTCATTTGGGAATAAATTTATATTGTTCACTTGCAAAAGAGAACTATTTTCCAATACCCAGGAACTTGACACTGTCAGGTTATGCCTGTCTCCAAGAATACTCTGCTAAAGTCCAGTCCCTGAACCAGCATATTTCAGAGAGTATAGTAGCAAATGTCACATCCCCTGCTGACCAGAGCAGACGCTGCTGCTCCCCTGATTGAGTGGGTTCCAAATTTTGCATGCCTATACCTGCATCTTGCATGTGGGAATTAATCCTCAACCTGACTATATTAGAGCTGACAGCTTTCCAGGCCCCTCCAGCTGTCACCAAAATAAATTCTCCACCAGCCTTTCCGCCTGTCCAGAATTCCTTAGGCGACAGGGGATACGTTTTTCTGGTTCACGTCCATCTGTGGTGACACACAGATCACAATGTGGCTGCAATAAAGCCGAAGCATTCCCTGGCAAGAAGAACTCACTGGCTTGTCTTTTTCTTATCCAGATTAATTCAGTTTTCATGAGGTTTGACTCTGATGCTGTGGTTGTGTAGCATGAAGCTAAAAAGCCCGCCGGCTTCACAAATAGATGCTGCAGGTTGCAGGAGGAGTTGTCAATCAAGGCTGGTGACTGCTGTTTCATAAAACATTCAAATCCTGGAGAGAACTGTGCGTTGATTTTACTAGCTTTGATGTGGAAGTGGGACTAACTAGCATACCGCTGTCTCTCAGTTCACAGAGCGGGCAGATAGACATCTGGGACACAAAAAGCAACTGCTGAGATGAGGCATCCCTTTGAAACGGTAGTAAACTTTACAATAGTCGCTCCTTGAGCTAGGAAATCAATGAATTGTAATCATTTGGTTTCTGATCACTGTGAAATTCCTTTGATGACTTGAATGGCTAAATGGTTCTTGAGACAAAATGGCAATTTTAGGAGCCTTACTTAAGTCCTTCTGTCTCTCTCCAATGTATTTTAGACTGTTTTCTCTTACAGTCCTCTCAGTCTTCTCAGTACCTTTCTGCAGGCAGCACGCCAGCAAATAAAAGTCTACAACAAAGCCCTTGGCAATTTCATCATTCTTAATTCTTCAGAAAGGAGGATGGGATATTTAAGTCCTTTTTGCTGCTAAATGGCTGAGACAATTCACTTTGTTTTCTCATCCTTCTTGCATCTAGATAATCGGCACCACTGTCAGGAAGGTATGGCAGGAAGGTCAATGACAGAGGTAGAACCATCAATTTTCTTCTGCACATCACAGAGAAGCAATGGTGCCAGGCAAAGGGTAATGTGCAGCCTTCATCAGTCTTAGGCCTCAGAGAAGGATGGAGGAGTAGACCCTTCACTTCTCTTATGCCTTAGAATAAGGACCAGCACTAACACGATCTTCATGCTGAAGTGCAGCAATGGTATCCAGACATCTCTCCTTCAGGCTCAGAAGAATGAGAGTGAACAATTGTAGGATGTGCTGGTGTTGGGATTTTTTCCCCTTCTCTGATCAAAGGGAATTACAGTGTGGTTAATTGCCTCATTTCTAAATGAGCCTGCAGAGGAAGGAGGAGATGGAGTTAGGCCACAGTGAGGACAGGAATTTAGAGTTTGTGGGGAAAGAAATTCAGAACAGGTGGATAAGGACATGTTGACATATTCCTCCTGAACTCCTCTCTGGCTTAGGCTGTATTTCTGGTGGAGTTTGAGTATGGGAGGGCAGCATGGCACAGCTCCTCCAGAGCTGTGAGAAAGAATAGGTTTCTGGAAAAATGAACAAGCAACCTCCTGGCATGAACAGTTGTGTTGCTGCTGGACCATCCCTTCTGTATGATACTGCTTCTGCGTTGGCCTTCCCTCACCTGCTCTGGCTTGGCATCCTGCTATGAAATGAAAAAAAACTTTGTGCTCTCTTCTGCTGTCAGACAAGGGAAAAAAAGGCCGAGCAGCTGGAACGTTTGATGTGAGTGGTGGACAGAGCATCACCTGAAGTATTCACTTGCCCTGTCCCAGAACACAGTTTGGGGACCTCAAGCAAAAACTTTCTCTGCCCAGGGCAGGACTCTTGCTGTGAAGCCATCGACAGCCCTGAGTAGGGGGACAGTAGGAGGTGTGCTTGCCCTCCCCCTCAGAAAGAAGAAAAGAAGTAAAATAAAGTAATGTGTGATTACCTCCATTTTAGGTAATCCAATAGTCAGTTATGGATAATAAAACTATGATATAACACAGTTATTGTGTTAAAATAATTTTCCAAAATGCTCATCATCTATATTTGAAAGTAAATATACCACTATCCTGAAATATAATTCATACAGGTTTTTATCATTAATTTTTAAAGTGATTAGCATTTTTTAAAAGAGATTGTCCTGATTTCAGCTGAGATAAAGTTAAATTTTTTTCTAGTGGTTGCTGTGTTTTCAGATTTGGTGTGAAAGGAATGTCAATAACGCATATTGTTTTAGTTGTTGCCAGTCAATATTTATACCATTCAAGGACTTTCTTCAGCTTCCTATAGAAGCTGAGAAGAAGCCTAGACAGAAGAATGGAATGGCCAAAGGAATATTCTGTGCCATAGACATCATATTCAGTATATAAGTGGGGGTGGGCCAGGGGGTGGGAGTCTGTGATCTCTGCTCAGATCAGGCTCGGCAACCAATCAGTGGGTGGCAAGAGTGAGTGACTCATGTCTTGTATATTCTTTTACCATTATTATTATTATTATTATTGTTATTTTACTTTTCCATTATTGTTGTGTTTAACTGCCTTTATCTCAACCCTCGAGTTTTTTTTTCCCCTTTCCCTCCTTTTCTCCTTCTTCTCCTTACCCTTCTGGGCGAAAAAGGGGAAGTGAACAAGTGGCTGTGTGGTCCTAGCTGCTTGCCAGGGTTAAACGATGACAGAGATATTTTGGGAGAATGAAGAATACTTTAATTATTCACTTTCACTGTAAAAACGTTATCTTAGTCAACAATTTAATGAATTCTAAAACCAATCATCTAGATACAGGTCACAAAACTTGTGTAGAAAGGCAAACTGGAAGTTTGATAAAAGTTGTAACTGTATCAATATTTACCCTATTAGAGACTAAAATCAATATCTAAGTCACAGCATAGGTCACAAGTAGTCAAAACACAGTCATTAAAGAAAGATAAATATGTTCTGTTGTCTTTGGTCCGTGTGACAAAGTCAAATGCGGACACAAGCTGACAAGTATTTCCTGATACAGCAGCTGGTATGGCAACAGCTACTTAATTACCTGAAATTCATACTTGCATTCAGACAGGTTTCCTCAAGTAATCTCACTTGCTCAATATTTTTGCCTATTCCATGGAAGAGGTCTCAAGCAGTGTGTGAGCTGCTGCCTGTTAAATTCCAAATATTAGCTCAGTTCCATCTGAACTGAAATAGTTTGTAGGTGACACAGCTGCAGGAGCTGATAGGTTTTGGTCTTGTTAGAAGGATTGTAACCAAGCTAGGATGCTAATAGGATGGATGGACAACCAGGTGGATGAACAAATGGTTGGATGGTTGGGCTCAGAGGGCTTCTGGGTTTAGAGGCCCAGATAAACGTTCCAACTGCTCAGCCTTTTTTCCCTTGTCTGACAGCAGAAGAGAGCAAAATAATTACATTTGTCAAAGATGCAAGGTGGTGCATTCTCCTCAAGTTTGCAGGTGACACCAAACTCGGGCAACCAGTTGGTATGTCCAAGCAGGACTGCCATGCAGAGAGACAAGAGAGATGGGCAAACAGGAGTGTGCAGCAGAGAAGTCCAACAGTATCTTGGGCCGTATCAGGAGCACAGCCAACAGGCAGAGGAACGGTTCTTGTTACGTCACATTTAGGATACTCTGTCCAGTTTTGGGCTCATCAGCACTGATAAACTGGACCAAGTGCAGAGTATGTCTGCCAAGATGGTTGGGGTCTGGAGCACTTGTGTTGGGGGTGGAGTGAGTGAGGGAATTGGGCTTGTTCACCCTGGAGAAGAGGTGGCTTGGGAGAACACCCAACAGCCATTCCAGGTCATTCCAACCTGGATCTCCCTATGATCTTATGATTAGCCTATGATCCTATGATTGGGTAATCAGAGTCAGATTTGCTCCTTTATCCTTATTTTTCAGAAGGGATCAGTGGGAAAGACAGATAGCAAGGTTCCCAGATTTTCTTGTAAAATTTCTCTAATTTTTTTTATTTGTTTAGTAATCTTTGGTTAATACCTTTTAATCTAAATTATTCCAAAACAGTTAGAGAACATATCCTGAGAAAAACAAAATCCTCAGGGACTAGCTTTAGGAAACTATACCACTGCATAAAGTCTTCTGCTTATGTCTTTGCTTGCTGATAAAATAGCTGTGGCACACAGCTGGCCAAGAGTGGAAGTAAATGCTGTGGACTTGAACTTTCAAAACAGTAAAGACATAAAAAATTACCTGAGAGTCCAGGATTTTGTATCCAAGTACCTACCAGCTAATATATGCTACTGATTTGGTAGCTGCAGTGAGCGCTCTGGTGTCTTCAGATTGTTGAAGTTTCCAAAGCCCTCCAGCACTTTGTGATTTTAGGTGGACTGAAAATGGAACAACAAGTCTTCATACCTGGTTCTTTAACAGAGGTTACAACCTTCTATCCAGAGGCAAAAACTGGACCCTGTCTTTAGAACTTGTTCTGTGATGAAGAAAGGACATTTTCTTTCTAGCTTTTGGCGACCTGTTATGCTGAGTTCTTAAGATCTGAAGCTCTGATATATGCTACTAAGGTTGTCATCCTCAAATAGGTTTCTTTATTAAAATAGGGGACCTCTTGCTAGGAAAACATTAATTGCTGGGAAGAGGATGAACTTGTTTTCCCCTAGCAAAATGGATCAATTTCTTTATTGCTGTCCCTGTTTTAGAAGAACATAAGGTCTTAAGTGGCAATAGTAAATTAAAAAAACAAACTACTTCAATTTTTTTTTAATTCAATACACCTATCTATGTAATGAGCTTTTTTAGAAAATTAAATTTCCATATAAATTTTGAAATCAGTTAAATATTCTCTTTTCACTTTGAATATATATAAATTTTATATTATCAGTTTGTCCGTTGGCTAATTCCTCCCAAAAGATAGTCATCAGGATATAACCAAAGGATGGTGCTGAGGCAGATGATTCTGACCCTTTATTTTTTGGAAATTATGTATGATGGAATTATGTAGGGTTATTTCAGACTAAGAATTCATTGTGGGTGTTTCTTGGCTTTGCAGGCCTAACAGGGAAAAACGCATATTCTCCTCTTTTAGAATGCTATTAAATGTTTATAATTTTCTCTCGTTTTCTTAGTTATAACATAATGAAAATATTCCTTTGTTTTATATATAGTTTTCTATGTACTACCTGAAAACCACCATTTACAAAGCAGTTAGGGTTAGGCTATAAAACAGAACTCTTTTCCCTCCTTTCTCATGTTATGATTGATTGTTTTTTATGGTGTAACAGGTTATTTTTTCTCCTTCTGAATAATGTCACTTGGGAATGGGGACATTGGGAACTGGGTTTTTTGTGGCATCTCAAGCCCTAATTGATTTGTTAAGGGAATGGTTGAGAGACCATTCTAATGTTTCTGTAGCAAAAACAATGCATATTGTTCCCAGAAAGCATGGCTTGAGTCTACCTACTGACTACTACTGACTTTATCTGCTTTGAGGGTAGGAGTGTATTTCCTTATTTGCATAATTATGTGCTGGTCAGAAACCAGAATGAGGAAGCTGAAAAGCTTCCCTGTACTACTCATCTTAGAAATATTTGAACCACCACCTTTTAATTTTCAGGAAAAGGCTGGAAGGGATCAGACAGAATTCCAGGTAAACGCACTTGTAATCTTCTCAGTCTGACAGTTGTGTAACCAGAAATACAAACACCAGAAGACCAGAAGAAAACAAAAAAGAAGTAGCTTGACTGTTGCACAATAGTTAGGAGAATCTCTTCCAGTGAGAAAGTAAGACTGTAGTGCCAGGTCAGTATCGCAAGCATTTGTATTCTACATCACACATCTGTGGTTTAAATCTAGTACCAGCTCAAAGTATAACACTGTAATTTTCCTGGCTCCAGAATGTGCTTCCAGAATGATCTTCCAGAATGTGCTTTTTCAGAGTCTACTGATACTTGGCAGATTAGACTGTCCTCTGTCATGCATCCTTTACTTCCCAGGAGGATGAGAACCTGGATAATCCACATCCAGATTTTAGAGGTCTAACAATAAAATTATAGAGAAGATGAAACCTCTACTTGAACAGATGTGAGTGTTCAGAAGGTGAGCACACAAGGTGGATTCTGAGTAAGGAGTGGCAATGTGTGATAGTGAGGATACTACGACATTCATATCAGGTTGGCAAACCTGACATGAGACTCATAACCCCATTCCTCTCTGGAGTGATAGCTGGAGGTTGGATATCCCAGAGCGTCTTGGAAAATCTTCCCCTGGAGCTGGATTCACCTGTCCAAACACAAGTGTCTACTATCGTTTTAGGTGTGGGGTGGGGTACTGGTTAGACCAGAAGGGCGTAGGTCTCCCTTAAGTTGCCTTTCACATCTGCAATCCCCATGCAAATATTTCAAAAGCTATAGGGCATCTCCTATTAACTGCATCCTTCCTCTAGTAATGGGTAAGCTGCATTGGTCTTTAGGCTCTATTGACTGTATTGACTGTTCTCCACTGGTTACAATGGGAGCTTAGACATTAGCTCACATGTTGATGACTAAACCTAGCTAAATCTGCTGCTTAATTTAGAAGAATTTTATTGCCCTCAGGGGGCTTTTAAATTCTCTATGCAATCAATGGAAAGATGTTAGAGAACTGGCTGGGTCTAGCTGGGCTTCAGAGGTGCCTCCCTTTAGGAGCCTAGACAGCTGTGATAGTCAGAGTTAGATTGCCCTGCAGAGTTCTGTGCTTGAAATATTGGCGAGACAGTGTTTTAGTTAGAATTCTAAATTAAATAGAATGGATTCTACCTATCTGTCTTTAGAAACTGTAGCTAATTCTTGCTTGATTTAAGAACCTAATTACTAAAAACAGAGCTCTGAAAATCTTTTCTTAACACAGTTCTTGAGAAGAGCAGGAAATAAAGTGGTTAGGTCCAAGAAGACACCGAATAAGAAATTGAACATACATACTAATCAATTCAAGTTTCTTTTTTTATAATATGAGGTCCTTCAGGCATCACCTTTTGCAATTTCCTGAGTCAACAGCCTAGGGACATAGTGCAATAAATCATTGAATTGATGATGGGAAAAAACATGAACTTGTTGCTGTTCTTAAAACTGGATTCTGAGAACCAGATTTTTAAAAGTATTTCAACCCCTAAGGTTTTGATCCACAAAAGGACATAGATTTTTTGACGGTGAGCATTGCATCATGTGAAGTTTAGATGCCTGTTTCCCAAGGCTGACTGCGTATGTTGAACAAGGCACATTATCTGCTTGTACAATGCTTGCAAAAAAGTAGACATCTCCAGCTGGGCTTCTCAATGGCTGCCTAAGCTAATCAACAAGAAAACACTGAGACTAGAGCTGTTTCTTAAATCCCACTTCTCTTGAGATACAGGTGCTTAACTGAGGGATGAAAAGTCATGACCAGCAGCTCCCAACCCCTTCCCTGGCTCAGGTGCCTATTCTGAATTCTAAAGGAGAGTCACCAAGTGAGTGGACGTCACTTTTTGAACACACAGCTAGAGGAAGTGGGTAACAAAAACGGAAAAAAGCTCAGAATTCAGCATACTTTCAGGATGTGGGAAACAATAACTCTTCCATCTGAAAGGATTCACATAGTCCTTGCTTGCTTTCTGACTGTAAAACCCATCCAATGGACTGTAGATAACTCTTTACCAGTCTTGCTGCAGCACTGCTACTGCAGAAAGTCTACATTCACAGCACCAGAGAGAAAAAGCATCAAAAAATAAATTACTGAAGTCCACTCATCAAGACAATTACTTGGGAAGCTGCCTGATGCCCATTTCTTGCTCAAAGAGATGTATTTTCCATTTTAAAAAAGACTAAAAAGTCAAAATTCAGGTTTTTTTTGGTTTCTGTTTCCCCCCCTACTGAATGAAAAGGCATTTTAGAAGCTTCCTGGTTGAGTTTTTCCTTTTTTCTGGAGGGATAAAACAGAATGCTCTAATGAGTTCAGGGTTTACTGAGAGTTATTTAAGAACTTTAGCAGACCTGGAAAAGCTGTAAAGGAGACAAGGGTGGTAGAAATTAGGGAAGGGTTTCCACCTGAGGACTAACTGGGTGTGAGTTTGTAATCCTGAGAAAGAGGTAACTGTGGGGCCTATAGCAGAAGCCTTTATAGTCAAGAGAGGAAGTTGAATTGGCAAAAGATATTAACTGTTCCTCAAAAGAAATAATGAGGTATAAAATGAAACTAGTTCAGAACAAGCAAGAGGAGCAGTACTGTAGTTAATGAGTAACTCATTGCCACTGGATGGTCCAAACCAGCCTATGTAAGAGATAATTCTGTCAAAACCAGATAAATGGCTCTTTCTTTACCTTACAATTGTAACTAATGGACAGAACATTTCAGGGGCAGTGCTAGGCTTAGGAGTAATGCCTATCTCACCTGCAATTGAATTTCTTTTAGTGAGGCCTCTTTTGCTTTCCTTGCAAAGAAAGATGTTTCTAGAAAAGCAAATAGAAAAGACTACAGCATTGCTGTGGTTGAGACCTGTCTCAAAATGAATCACAGCTCCCCAAACACATATTCAACTTGGTACCTCTGTTTACTTCCCTCAGCACATGAGAATGGGCTTGATTGCACAAGAGAGCCCTGTAACACTTTTCAAGAGAGGGAAATAATGTTTTCTTATAGAAACTGCATCTTGTGGCTTATCCAGAGATAAAGCACAGCCTCGAGCTAATGCCTGAGAAACCGAAAGTCTACTACCAATACACAATGTCTCCATCTGCTGATTGCTAACAGAGATTTCCATATCCTTTTGCATAACCTGATGGAAAGCACACTGCTGGTGCTGTGACAGATGGGTGCCTGCTTCCAAGCGGGAAGCAGACCTTTCGTTAAATCTGGTCTCTAAGTACAGCATTGCCTAGCAACTATGGGAAATAGAGAGGAGGCAAAGCATGAGAGAACATTCTACCTGGTGCAACTCAGGGCTCGGGGATTTTGTATGGTTGGGGTCTTGTTAGTTTTTAAAAGAAAATACCCCAGTTTAATCCTGTGTGAAACAATATTAGGTGATTTATGTCTTATCATGACAGAAGCAAATTATGTTCTTACAGGAAAAGTGTCAGGACAACAGTTCCCAGAGAAGAGCACTGTTTCACTGATTATGAAGAAATTCAGACCTGGTAGTGAATGAATTGGAAAAGATCCTTATCTGTTCATGTCTTTTGTTACAGTTTTGTCCTAAATCTTCATTATAAGGAGTTATTAGTGTTCCATATATGCTATTAAGCCCATGGCACTCCAAAGGTGCATCAGCATGGCAGCACTGCTATTCTTCCTCTCATCCCTTGTAGCAGCACTTTGTCTCTCTTTCCTGCTGCTTCTTCTTCTTCTTTCCAAGACATTGCAGAGTATGAGCTGAAGTTCAATAATGACTAATTCAGAGTTTACCTCCCCGGAAAATTCTGTGTTAAATAACATCACATTGGCAAGAGTCCATGTAGCAAATAACTCGGTTAGCACTTTTATGCCAGCAACGCCAAACCCCTTTACACAGCTTTGGATGTGAAATCATGGGTATCTTGAACTGCTGTCTGAGTGATCGAAGGCTGCTCAGCTAGATTTCCTGTAGGCATTGCTTCCCTACCCTGAAAAGTCCAGGCCGTGTTTTGTTTAGCATTGACTTGCCAGAAAAAAATAATCTTTCTCTGTGTATGTGTGTAAGAGGAAGACAGAGACAGAGGAACTGCATATGATTTTATACGATTACTAATGCATACTGAAACTGCTGAGAAAATAAGGCCTTTCCCACAAATATATTTGCTTTTTCCATATATGTCTGGGGAATATGTATTTTAAATTGGATTAAGGCAAACTCTAGGCTAAGCTCAACTGCCTCAACATACTCTAGTGCCAGCTGCAGCAACAGTGGTCAGCTGAGACTTCAAACACCTGAACTTTTCTGTAACTGCAGCTGGAGGCCAGGTGAGGTAGCACAGGGCACCAGCCCTCCCCAGCAGGCAAACGCAGAGCCCCCTGTCATCTCTGCGCCTCGTATAATGTAGGGAGTTCTGACTAAATTTTTATTTGCATATAATATAATGTTAAACATCTCATCAGTGCTTTACCAACATTTAAGCCAGCGCATACAAGTTTCTACTCTCCTGCTGGGTTCATTCTGAATCGCACCATTTCAGAGATGTTGAGCAGCAAACTGTAAGTACGTGCAGCGTCTTGCTTGTGGAAAACAAACTCTGCTTTAATATGAAGCAGTCAAATCAGTAGGCAAATACACTGGGTTTCAGCATGTTCTTAATATTTCTAAATATGAAATATATAGGAAAATAAAAATGTCTAGCACATTCTGGGCAGGGCAGCACAAGCTCTAAGTAAAGAGGCACTGAACATTGCTGCTTATACATTGGTGACTGCTGTGTGGTACATAAACACCCAGGCTAATGCTAAACCTGAATCAACTGAGTTATTAATAACAGCAGAACTAGGTCAGCAGTGTATTGAGTGTAGACCGATTTGTTGTGTTTCCTGGATAAGTTTGCAGCCAACCCTAAGCTTTCTGCAGTTGTAAGTGGACCAATATTGAACAGGAGTTAGGTGATATAAAGCTTATGCAAATAATCTCTGCACTATAGTTATTGAAATACCAAGGTGCTCTAGATTTCTATTATGTTTAGATCAATCAAGGAGGATGCTAAGGCTTATATCTGGATTCAAAGGCCTAAACATCCTGATGTGGTCTCAAAAATTAGAAATTCTGGAAAACGTGCTCTGCTTGAGACACGCCTACCATACTGGATGAAATCCTTAAAAGATGTGCAGTTTCTGTTGTATCTTTAGATGACTAGATCATCTCCAGAGGTCACTTCCAACCCTGACCATTCTGTGATTCTGACCATTCTGTGACTTATCTAAAGGAAAAGTAACCCCCTTTTAGAACAGAACTTGATACAAAGCAAGAGAGGGAGGTTTCTGGTGCACTGCCTGATCTCAGTGCTGTGATGTCAGTAGGCTGCATAGCCAGCCTTGCCAGCTGCCTCCTTCTGCATCAGCCTCTTGATAAAGGTCCAGTTCCGACTGATGGATTTAGTGCGATATTGTATGCTACATCATCTAACTTCCGGGCACCTAAACCAGTTAATGGACTTGATAGCAGGTTGGTAGCTAGTTATTTTGTATTTGTGTTGAAGCATTAGTTTAGAGAGTTCTGCACTCTGCACGAGATGCTCACTCAAAGTAGGCAAAGCCATGCTCTTTTTCATGACTTAAGTACCTTCTTATGGCCTGGAGAAAGGATTTACAAACTGAAACACTCCCCTGAGGGTTGGTCCTAAAGTTGGTCCTAAGTACTTTTCTCTCAGCAGATGAATGACAATCTCCTCCTACCAATGCTCTGGGATAAGTTCTCGCTGACAAGCCTCTATTCCCGTCTTTTTTTCTTCCTAAGCAGATTTGTGATCATGTTTTCTTTCTCTCTTACAGCTCTTCAGCTATTAGGATGCAGCATATTCAATTCTGTACAACAGGAATTAAAATAGTTTTGGATTTTTTTTTTTCTAGAAATAATGGCATCTGAAGATGCCTCTTCCCCCTGCCCCAGCCCCCCATTTATGCTCCAGATGAGGAGAGATTTTGAAGATTTGCTTTTGTTTCTAAGCATGGAAAGGGGGATATAGTCTTTCTATTCCTAATTGTTTCACCCTATTTTCAACATAAATCATGCTCTGCTCTTGTTTTATAATATGACACACACTCCATTTTTTTTTTGTCTAAAATACTTCAGATTTTTTTATCTTTAAAGTCTTCCTTGTTGTTATACAGCAACAAGACCATGCACAAGATGTAATGATTCTGAATTAACATTTTCTTCGGGTGCTGTGCATTGAAACTTAACTTATTTTGCACTATTTGTCTTTCTGCAACAAGACAAAAATTCTTATAAAACAGAACAATTGTAATAGTATTCTGACAAGTCCAATTTATGTGGTACATTGCCACAAAAGAATACCTAAGAAAAAGCAGAATGACTATACAAACCTTCTAATATGCTTTAGAAACTCTTTGCAGGAGCTAAAACAACATACTATTAAAACTCCAAATACATATTCAGTATGTGTGTTTTTAAAGAAAACTTTATAAATATGCAAATTGAAGATAAACAAATACAGAATAAAATGCACTAAGAAACTGATATGTAGACAAAGGTTTATTTACACCATACAACATTTTAAATATTTTATACACAGCTGCAGCAGAGAAAGCTACTCTGAGCTTTCCAGAGAAAACTGCAAGAATAAAGATGTGAAATATATTATTCATATAAAAGTGAGATTATTACTTTATTGCATTTAAAGCAATGAAGAATGTAGCTCAACAGACATTCATTTAATGACAAAAACTTTGCTTTTATATTATAAAGTAAAAAGTGTAGTAATGGCCAAACAGACTGTTATAAACTTTAAAAACTGCATAAATATGTACATTGTGCTTCATGGTGAAGTTTTTTGAAAACTAAACCAAATGAAGCCGTTACAACATGAATCGTTGCTTGAGGTTTATCTATAAAGATTACCTTACAAATCCATTCCACGGGTACTTACAACACACGATGGTAAGAATTGTACACCTGGTTCTCCACTAGCTGCACTAGTGGGAATATACTGTACGAAAAAACCACTGACATTTGGCACAGGAAGAGCCTGACATAAAGTAGTCTCAATGTTCAGACAGGAGCATCAGGATTCCCAAAGTCTCTTTATTGTCAGTGCAATGAAGTATTTTTTTTGTATTTGTTTTGTTCAGTTTGTATTCATTTTTGTTAAACTTCTGTTTGAAAGTCACCTTCTTGCACATCTAAAGGCAAGTTCAGACACTTCTCCCATTCTGCTGGTCTGAGTTCTAAAGCATCTTTTGCCTCTGTGTCTAATACGTTTATCGTTGTATAGTGTTGGTAGTCGCCCGTGGTTTTGTAACTGTCCCACGGAGCCTTGTTCGGTGCCGAGTTCTCCTGAAGACCAGAGAAGAAAGAAGAATTAAAAAAAAACAAGAATGAACTAATGTGTTTTCTGTTTATAAGGCTGATAGCTAATGTGCTCTCATGAGACAGAGAAGCCAGAGAGTGGAAATGACTTTGCAGGGAGGCAGGCTGGCGGGTGTTCAGCGCTGTTGTGACTCTTTCTCTGTGAACAATCAACACTTTGGCAGCCTCCTCACCTGAGCTGCCAGCTAAGCCTTTTCTTTCACAAGAACCAACGTATATGAGGAATGGCCGAGTGATCCAGTACCAATAGCCATCTTCTTAATAGCGGTTGTGTAGAAAAGTGGGAGAAGAGAAGGGAAGGTAATTGAGAAGAGCTTGCTGCCTGAAATATGGAGTGGTTTGAAACAGAGATTGCCAGCTGGATTTTAAATTGGGGCAGGTGCATGACAGAACCACCGAAACCTAGTCCTTGAAAATGCTGTGAGAGCTCCCTTGCTTTACAGGCTGATGAGCTCGTGTATATCAGGATTAACAGGCTGAAAGCTGATTATTTTCTACTGAATGAATATTTTCTTTTTGAATGCTGTTTTATAGAGTAAAAGACATTATGGACTAAGACCAATTTAATTAGGGATTTCTGCTGTAACATTGGGTGGGACTTAGTTGCCAAAACCTAACATTTTTGCACCATTTTAGATGCCTTTTGATTTCCTGCCTGGTCCCCAGCTATCTTTCATGAAAGGTATGGGTCTCCTTTGAGTCCTGTGTTGTCACTGCCTGTACCGTGCTGTGGACTATGACACCTAAGGCTCTCTAAAATAGACGGAGATGCCTATATTTACGTACCTGGATCACTCTCTGACTGTCTCACACATAGACCATTCCTCTAGGCAGCTTTTATAGATCTTTCAAAAACATTGCGCCAATGCAAAACAGAGTAAACACAACCCTTCCACTGAGATTCCCTTTGAGATTTTGAATTAAGTCAAGCTTTATGTGGACAGAAAATCTCAAATAGGGAGGCGAATGCAAACTTTACATGTCAGCAAATCTCAGAAGGGGGAGTGAGCGAGAACTGGGTGCAAAATAACACATATCACAACTAAAGATTCATCAAAGAATCAGGGCCAAATTTCTGCTGGATTAAGATCATGTAGATGATGTAAATCCATTGGCCTCACATCTGCTTAATACCTCTTCTTCATGTCTGAGAGCAGCTCTTCTGAAAAATTTATAGAATACAATGATTCTAGCTCAGTTCCATTTCATATACAATTTTCACATCATAAAATGATATATAAAATTATTACTAATCATAATATTACTGCTAACAAATATGTCACACTAAATTAGCTGTTTTAATTAGGCAGAATCAACTATTTCCTTGCTCTCATTATCAGATGTAGTCAGGGTGTTACGCTTGTGTGTATGAGTCTGTGTGTATAAATTTGAATTATGATGATAGCAGAGTCAACTCAGGATAATTTAATTTTTGCTTTTCCCATGGTAAATATTTATAAACCTATTATGGAAAAGACATGGCATTGCAGAGACCCTGTGTGCTTTCTGGACCGTCTCATGTATAGGTGAATCTAGCTGGACTTGTTTGTAGCGACTAATTTAATATCTGCTTGCCTATTGAGAGGAAAAGCCCTATTGGCCAAATTACATTAGTGAGCTGCTTTCTCTATATAAATTCCGTTAGACTTGGTGGGCACATGCAGATTTGAAATGTGTTCCCTACAGTTCAATTACTTGTCATCTATAATGATGTCAGTGAGTTAGTTATGGTCTAGTTGTAAAACCTAATGAGTCTCGTCATAGGTTAGATTACTGAAAATATCTTTTGTTCTAATTTCTCAGGCTATCTAAAGGTAGTGCAGACTGAGGTCTTCTTGGGAAATATACTGAATTCAAAGGACTCTTGTTTCATTGTTGTTGTTAAGGATCCATCATATTTTAAACATCTAAGAAGGAAAACTTACCATACTGCCTGATTTTGGTACATCCCGAAATCTGTCCAGTGTCTGAAATTTCTGATTTAACTCTTGAAACAATTCCATGTGCCTCTTTCTTGTATGCATGACCTTCTGCAAAATGGAACATAATTGCTTATATTTATAATTGAATCTGGGCTTTTTTAAGAGAAGCATTTTTTCCCCAACATAACAAACTAAATTGAATTTGGCAGAGCCATCTTTTCCCTATAGATTTGACCAATGGAAGTGAATTGCACTGAGCCTTCTCTCTGCTCTCTTTAATGTTCTTCCTGTGTACAAGAGACTGTTTTTACCCCACATTTATTGAGTTGCTGAAATTAAGGGACACTGTTTCTGTGCTAGCCTAGAAGTATTTTGAAAGTGATGGCAGTGTCTTAGAAGAATATTTCTCTTGCACATTAGGAATATTTTCTAGAATTTCTGTTTTCAGTGTGGATGCTAATATTTTAATGTCTATAGGGATGCAACAGCAGTTTGTAATGGTCCCTTATCGGAATAATTTTTATGAGAATACTGAACTCAGAAATCTTGGCCCCAAATGGAAAAGCCCCAAACGTTATGTCTTTTTAATTAGACATCTTCTTGTCATTCAGATCATCATAAATTGCAGTTGAAATGGCATTCATAGTAAGAAAAGTAGGCACAGTTTTTTAATCTTACTTGCTTTCTTATGTCATGGACTGGGCAACTGGAAACCACTCTTCCTCTAGCCTATGCACAGGGCACTCTTCCACATAAACTAATTACATGGCACTCCTGTGCAAGAAGTGGGGATCCCAAACAGTTGGAGGAGACCACCGGCCATGTATCTGCCTTGGCAGCTACATGGAGAGTGAAGCCTGGTTTCGAGCCTAGGCTGTAAAGCCTACCATCTGCATTGATTCCAAACAAGTTCACGTTCAGGTATGGATTCAGACTGGCCACTGAAGCAAAGCCAAAGGCTGCTTACTGTTCAATCAATCTCATGGTTCTGTGGTCTGAGTGCACAGGGGACAGGAGGGACTGACCTCAGTCCAACAGCAGATGGGCTTAGCTTGGATTTTCTTAAGATTTTGTAACTGCTTGAGCTTGAGTTACAGCCGCGGCAGCAGCCAATAATGTTGATAGAAAAGGTGCAGGACACTAGCCTCTATGCACGTCCACTAATTACCAAGCCTGTTTTTCCCTGGTGTTGTACCTGAGAAACCCTGCAAACTTAAGTATGCAGTGCCTGAGTGTGACCCTTCCCAGCAAGTAACACTTCTGCCAAATCTGGGTTAGTACCTTTTAAAACGGAGTGGCAGTATCTGAACCTAAATAATGCTTTACCGATACCCATTTTAACTTTTATCTTTCATTTGCGTTCTGTGTTTATAAATTTCATGAAATGTGGCTGCTCTCTCAATCATGCATTTGTACCGCTATGCTATAATAACCATATCATCCTTAATGTAGCTGCACCACGGCTTGAGAACGTGTTTCACTTCTGAGAACAGGAAATTGGCAACATTATTCACAAAAGAGACATGAGATACAGCAAGCAATTAAAGACCTATTAACTTAACACGAGTTGTGAGGTGAATAAGAGAAACAATTTTTCAGGATTTGGTGAGGAACTCCTTGCAAAATGTAATTTAACTAGAGATAGCTGATCTAAATTTATGAGGTGAGTTTCACTTAAGTGACTTCCTAGGGATTCTTTTAAGCAACTGCTGTTATGGTAGACAGGGATATGTAGCAAATTTCATATACATAGAATTTAAAAAAGAAAGGTTCAGCCTTAAAGATTATTATTGGCTGAAATAAGGAGACATTCTCATGGGAATAAAACCGATTTGGTAGGTTAAAATACTGGCTCTAAAAGCAGGAAATAGCATATGATTGTGAAACAAGTATCTCCAGTTGGAAACTTTTTAATAAAAGGCTAGGGATATAAAGAACGCTACTTTCTGATATTTTTCTGAATTGTGTACCCAAGAATTCATTAAATAGCAAATATGAATAATGCAAATGTCTTAGTTCATTACATTATTCCTGAGGAGAAGCAGGTGGGAGGAGAAATTAAACACTTGCAGTGGGAAGTCTGCCAGAAAAAGGGCTTTACATTTTATTCTTAATAGCAGAATGACTGGTATGCACATGTACCTATGGATCTTTTCATTGCTTCATGTTTTCCTGGCTTCCATTCCATAATTCCTACCCACTGACACCCGCCCCTCCCCACTGCCTAAAAAGAACAATCTGAACTGAAGGTGCAGTAACTTAAATTTCCAACTTTAATTCAATTTTTCTAGATTTCTTTTAAATTCCTTGTTATAAAGCACTATCTTATCTCCTTTCTCGAAAATATGCTCCATTGGGTAACTCCTTCTCTTTTATGAGAAAATAACCCACAAAGTATTTGTGGGGCTTTAATCTGTTTTCTCTATTAAATGGGCAACGTAGAAAACACATCTTTATCAACCTTAGACATACATAAGTTTTAACAATACAGAGCTGGAGATCTTGACCAGTATATATACTAGATTGATTGCAGTAGCAGGATGACAACAGGATGGAAAAGGAGGTTCTCATGCTGCCCTTTTAAAGCACACCTTCTTTAGGTGCAGCTGGAGATTTGTCCATTATTGCTGCATCCCCTCCAGAAGCACCTGAGGTAGCCACCAGGCTACAGACACACATCTTCTTGTTGCCTTTCCTGCAGGCTCCGTAACTCTTGTGCTCCACACCCTAAGCGGGACAGGCTGCACTGACACCCCATCCACATTTCTACACCCTCTCACAAGTAACGTCAAGGGTGTGTTTTAAGAAGACTAAGCCTTACTCTGATGAGCATCTACTCTTGGGAGAGGACTCAGAGTGTGGATAGCTATCATCAAGATGGGAAGGGCTCCAATCATAACTCTGTACCCAGCTTCCTTTGTTATTTATGACAGGATTTTAGCTGAACTCTAGCTCAAGCACAAACATTCTCATGAAGATTTGTGGTCAATCTTATGAGTAACAATAATAGTAATAATAACAATATGTAAAATATAGTAAAAAATATTAAATTATATTATTATTATAAAAATAGTAAAAACAACAATAATGTCATTCGATTTGCCTTGGAGATTTTCTATATTGTCACAGGTAAAAATACTGTCTCTCAAATATTGTACAAAACGGCTAAGTGAGAAGAACAGATGGGGGAATGCCTTCCCAGCCCTATAACGGAAACATGCTGTGTTTTCAAGATGTTCTAGGTATGACCAGTTGCCAAACTTAGGAACGGGAAAGGATTTTTGCCTGCAGGCATATTTTTTTTTTCACCTTTGTCTTCAGGAGATGTCTTCAGGTTAGTAAGAGAACAATTTTAAACTTTTGTGTGAGTTTGTAATGTTGTTATAATGAATAGCTATTGCAGATGAAATGCTGAAAGAATGCAGCTCCAGCAATTAGTGATCAATTCAGCACTATTGCTGGTGAGAGTCTACGGCTCTGTGGAAAGAAAAGACGACATTCCAGTATTCACATTTTTCCTGTATATCCTTGCTCTCCCTCATGGGTGGAGCACAAAAAAAAAAGAGATAACTTGAATCCTGGGGAGCAGGGTAACAAGGCATTTTTTGGAATTTTTTGATATAAATGTTATTATCAGAAGAGATCCAATGAATGTCTTATAAAAAGGGGAGCTGTGGGGTGGATGGCTGAGGAAATCCAGGAATCAGACCCTCCCATAGAATTTAAAGGTAATTGTACTCTTGAATCCTAAAATGCATGTCAATAATACTGCTTAACTCTCCTGTATTTTTTTGTGTCAGCGCACACCTATTACAAAGTCCTCCTGGGAATTTCCAGAGCATCTGTATTTCTGTTCAACATAATTAGAATGAACTTTATTTGATCTGACAGCTAAGTATTAGTGCTGAGCCTTCATGAAAAAGCTACCTGTCCAGCTTTAGAGAAAAACAGAACATAATGACTGGGGTTGGAGGGCATTTAGCTGGGGTTACCACAGCCAGAAATAGCAAGGATCCAAAACTCCCAGACCTATGAATTTTGGTCATGTTTTGGATAGCGGACTGCATGAATGGGTCTAAACTAATCCTTGGTAACAGCAAGAAAAGAGCTGTAAAGCTGTTGCCTGTTGACTGTTCATTTTAGCAAACTTCACAGTTCAAATAGTTTAGTCAATGTTTTGCAAAATCTAATTGTGGACAGTGTATTATTTAGCAGTAATACTTTCTGCCTACAGACGAAATGCTATATGTTACAGTCTGTCTTCATTTTTTCTACACAAAGGGATAATTTAAGGATGTAATGGTAAACTATTTAAAAAGGGAAATCAAGATACAGGTGGTCCAGTTCTTGAGAGACTCCTCTCTAAGATCTATGATAAGGGCTGGCCAGTTTGGATGTCACCTTTTTTCGCTATTCCTTTCCTTTGACTGGAGACATAAGCTTTCTATAACACTAACCAGCACAGTCACAGGACTTTTATTATTTATAGTCCATTGCAAAGGCCCTTTAAAACTACACCTGTATTTCTACATCTATTGGAGATAACAGGGACAGAGACTATTTTATGGCATTGAGTACAGTCCTGGTCTGCCTGTGTTCACCCTACATAGCAGCTGGCTTTGAGTTTTAACTGTGGGCCTCAGAAAAAAAAATTGCTTGTCATGTGTTTCTTTGTTCTTACTTCAAATTGTCTATATTAAGGTGAGTGTTGCATTGCAGCCCACTAGCACAGCGCTGTTTTGCTGTTTTGTTTTTTGTTTTGTTTTGTTTTGTTTTTGTTTTTGTTTTTTTTTAACAGTGAAACTGTGACTCTGCTGTAGTAAGTCAAACATGTCCGAGACCATTCTCTGGCACCATCTAGCATGGAATGTTCTGCATGAATGCTACAAAATTCTCTTAGTCTCCAAAATAAGAAGTCTACAACCAAATTACCTGTTGCAAATGGTACCTAGGTTGCACTGGTTCCCTAAGGGCATTTTTGGAACTGTTTGGAGAGACAAAGGTGATCCAGACTAAAATAGTAAAGATCATTCTAAAAATTAATCCATATAAAACCTGGAATTTTGGCACCCAGGAATATTCCCCCAAATGTCTTAAGTAAGGTAGGCATAGCCTGAGGGTTTGTCTTGTATGGATATAGACATGTGTGAGAGGTTTACGGTGTAGAGCCTGTTGGGAGAGTATTAAAAGGAAAAGGACAGAAGGAGCAAAGCTTAACACAGTCTTGTCCATACTGAGTATTTAGCATTTGTTATTCTCAGAGCCACATCCATAGCATTTGTAATCCTTAGAACTGTGGAAAGACATTGTTTCAGAGAATGCCAGCTGGCACTCGTCACAGACAAAGAAGAGAAAGTGTTAAACATTTAAGTAGTGTGGTCAATCACTCTAGCTCAACCTCAGTCAAATTTTGCAGTTGCGCTGGTTTGAAATATCAGAATAGCAGTGTTTTGGCCACACAGCACTATCTCAATTCCCTTCATCAGTATGCCTTGCTGACCGAAGGAATCTGGGTGGCTATTTGGATATTTTATGGCTTTTTTATTTTGCTTTACCTCAGACAGACAGACACACTATGTGTAAGAACACAGGAAAGCCCACAGGCTTAATCAGAGGAAGCATAAAACAAGGAGGTGAGATGGGGTTGGTCTGAATCACTACTTCTGTAACACAGCAGCAACTGGCACAGTATTGTTGCCACTCTCACATCCTCAGCAGTCACTGCCAATGGCCCCATCCTTCCCTTTTTACAAACAAATATCTTTTCCTGCATTATAGTCATACTTCTAAAAGCATTAGGCCATGGAGCAACACTAATGCAAACAAGACAAGAAAAAGGTGTAAGTGTCTTAAATACGCTATGTGAGTCAAAAGAAAATATGTAATGCGAGGCCTTATTCTTGAGAGCAGAACGTGTACAGCATTGTTTCTATTTATTTGGTGTTGGATTATACTCTCCTGAGTGCTAAGAAGAATGTTTTAGTATCTGTTGCCACAGAGAACATTCTCACTGTGAATGGCATGGTATTCCTACCTTTCAATAAAGAAAAAAGTAAAATTCAGAATTCTTTATATCATTATAATTATAAAACTTCTGTTCACATTGCTTGCATTTAATTTTAGAATTGCTTGCTCATCAGAATTTTGTTGTTGATTCATGTTTTTTTTTCTTCCTGTCTAGACATTTATCCTAAAGCATATTTAGGATAATATTTTCATTTTATTTTCCTTAAACTTACTATGAGTCTTTGGTGCTTTATCTGAGATGTTACGTGACTGCTTAAGGTAGCTATAGTTGCTGGGAGAAAATGACATAAGAGATTAAGGCATGATGTTAAACTACCAAGAAACCACAATTGGACACAGAAGGTCAGCATTTCAGCAAAAGCAGGTCACCAAAGCAAACCCTTCTCTCATTTCAAGGCTTCTGTGACCACTGCTATAGCTGCATTTTGCTAGTTCTCCCTCTTTCTTTCCTATGGACTAGAATCTGGAATCTGAAAGTTCTGAAAGTACAGTTGTGGTGTTTACCGCCCAAGTAATAATAAAAAATGCTTTTGTTTGCACATGCAAACAGAGAGGGTGATTTTTAAAGTTATGGTTAATATATACTGATCACTGGATGTTAAAGTTTAGCCTGAGATCTGTAGGTTCCATGCGAATATTATGATTGTTCAACTTCTCTGGAGACATACATAATGAATTATATCAAACTATTAACATGCATGAACAGACAACCTATGCAAAAACCTCAAATCCATAAATTATTAACACTCCCTTGAAAACTAACTGCTGCATTGCTTCTGGTAGAGAGTAGGGAAAAAAACCCTCAATAAACAAAACTCTAAGAGAATAGACTGAGATAGAACAAAATGATCATTAACTAACACAACCAAACCTTCTAATTCAACAGGGTCTTAATCTGAAATGATGGATATTCAACCTAAAGAACCTTACATGAACTTGATTTTTCATATCACATGTGATCCATAAGCTTTGGCAACTGTAACACTTCATTGTTCAAAATTTGACACATTCATAATCAGTATTTGGATGTGAAACTCATAGGCCAGTAAATTAGTATTGAAGAAAGAGAGGTAGAACAAATGACTGAGAATCTCTTGAACAAAGCAACCTTCTGCAACAACATGGCCTGTCCTACAGAAGTGTCACACTTTTTCAATAGATAGATAGCCAGCAAAACAAAACAACAAAAAAAAAGATGAAAATGAAGAGGCAGAGAATTAAAAAACTGAAATCATGATGGTTAATATTGCAATATGGCAGTTTGATCTTAGAATATTTTATAAACAAGTTGCACCAAAGTAGTTTTAATAAATTGCTCATCATGTTCTGTACAGTACGAATTGAACAACCCTATGACATCTACTATGTCAAAAGGCTAAAACCTGTTAAATGAACACTTCACATCTACTTTTAGGAAAATAATTTTAATAATCAGGAATAATTCAGTAAAACTTACTTCAAAGTCAAGGTCCGAATAACGTGATTTTCTTCTCTATTAAGCAGTAAAAAAGAAAGAAAAAAGAGGTTGTATTAACAAGGGGACTACTCACCAAATCATATTAATGAGTCTAAATAACATTCTTGTTTTCCTATCAGATATATATTAGGTATTCTGTGAGAGGTTGTAGATTTTGTCTTGATAATTTAAAATTAATGCATGACTTTGCATACAGTTTATTAGACCAGTATCATATTATTTTCTCTGAAATAAACCAGACTGCATTTTACTGGGATGCATAATGTGCATGTTATTTGCATGCAATTGAACCTGTCGGTGTATAAAATATATCTATTTCTATACTTTCTGTGGTATTTGCAAATTATCATCATATTTATACTTTTACACAGCTATCTATATGTATCTATGATTTAGATTTGTATAGGTATACAGAAATTCATTCTTTCCTACATCAGGCTTACATTGGTACAACTCCATTGATTTTAAGCAAAATCAAGCTGAAGCCATATATACTTTCCATAGCTTCAGCTTGTTTGTTTGCAATGACAGTCTTGATGGAGAAAGCAATGATTTTGTTTTACACTTATGACAAATCTGATTCAAAGCATCTGATATAAAGCAAGAATGATTTACTAGTGAAGCAATCACTTGTAAAATGCAACAGAATGTGATTGCTTAGACATATCACAAATAATTTAGCACAGAATTTTTTACAGATACTAAAAGAAACCAATTATAAACTCATACTACATCAGAAAGAAGAAGAAATATCATAAAAAAGAGATAAAAATGTCTTTTTTTCTCCTAAATGAATGCTACAAAATTCTCTTAGTCTGAATGGCTTGCAATAGACTAAAGAGATGTAGAAACAGCGGTTGGAAGAGCTGAAAAAAAGAGTGCAAAGAACATATGAATGGAAAGAAAAGACACGTTTCCCTTCAGGATGGAGAGTTAAAGGAAAGGAAAAGTACCCAAAAAAAAGAAAAAGGCTTGCTGCTACAATTTAACCCTAGTTTTTGTGGTAGGATAGGATGGCTTTAAGTCATGGTGAATGAACCTTTTCAAAATGCACCTAATTTCTTCAGTGAGGTGCAAATCAAACCCATTAAGTCAAGATGAATAGTGTTACTGTCTTCATTAGACTTTGATTTTATTTGGTTTAACCAACACGCAGGTTTTAGTAAGATGTTTTGGTTTTGTGAAATTGAAAAAAAATTTTACAAGTCTTTCAGTTGTAGAAAGTGGAAAATGTTTGGTCTCTGAGCCCTTGATAATACCAGTTTGTGACATATAGTCTGGTTTTGTAGTAAAGTTTTGATGCTCCAATCCACAATGAGAATGTGGAGAAATGTCACTGTAGCACTGTCAACACACTCTGATGGCTAAAGAGCTGGGAGGCACCATAGAAGAACAGTCTTTAATACAATTAAAACCACCAACACCAAGCTTTGAAGAAGCTATCTTTAATCAGCTGGGCTTGATTTAACCTAGCACACCTTAAAAAGGGTATTTAAAAACAAACAATTCTGCAAAAATAACTATCATGAAAACATGGAAACAACAAAGGTCCTAGAGGTAAGAAAAATACGAGGACATTAGGCTCAAATTCTGAAAGTAGCTAAGTTCTTACTTCTCACTGATATTAAGGGGGCGATGGTACCTTTGACACAGGCCTTCATCGTTCCACAGTAAATCAGCACCTGAAGAAATCTACGTATTTCTAACGAGGAAGGATCTATTTTTTAAGGTGCAATTAGAGCACATCTACCACTGTGAAGGCTCTGTGGTTACAAAAGAAAAAATACATACAGCAGATAATGAGGTGAAGTTTACAGTAGTAGCTTTGCAAAATGCTTGAACAAGCTATTTTTAAGCTACAGTTCAGTAATAAACCTGATATCATTGAACCATCTGACTGAGAACCTGAAGTGAAAACTTAGAAAATTTAGGAAGAAATGTGTAATTTGCTAGATACTGTGATTTATAAAATTGGAGCATTTGTATTTTGCCTTAAGTCTGCTTGACCACAGTGAAAATATCCCTGGCATAGCTGGATTATTAGATTTTTCAGCCAGACAACTCTATCACTGTTTGCATGGCAAAAAGTCATATTTAAAAGACTGCAAAATATTTAACCGTGCTGTTGTCAGAAAGAGGTAACTATTGTAATTTTGCTGTTACATCGCAGCAGTTATGACGAAAGAGGTCATACCACAGGTTTATCTCAGTGAGGATTTTTCTAGGGCTTAACAAGAACCTATCACAAACATATTTATTTTAAACTTATATAGTAAAGAACATCTGTTCTGTGCTGGTGCTTCACTTTTTACTACGGCTGCATATGGTGAAATACAGCACAAGTGCTGTCAGAACTTATTCTCCTAAGACAAAAAGTATGTAACTGCCACGGGTCTGGACAATAGCAGCAAAGTTCTGTGAGTTTCTGAAAAACAAAGGGTGCTGGTTATGAATGGGATCCTTCACTACTTAGAGTCATTTGCAATATTGTCACTGACACCGCTAGGTACACGATCAGGTGCTGCTGGCTACTACATCATTGCCTTGAAATGATTGCGGTGTTACTTTTTGAGAGCAGGAACATATTCAGAAGCATGAAGTCATTGGGAATCTTGATTTATGAGGACGGAAGTTTGCCTTTGGTCCCAACTGGGAGTTGTCATTTTACTAAATTCTTCTCCCAGTTTCTGTATGATATACAACAAGCTTAAAACATGGAAATCAATGCTTTAATTGTGATTGTATATATACTCTTTTTTTCTTAAATGAAGTTTGCTTCTTGTGTCCCTTTTGTCTGAGAAAAATGGGGTTTTCCACACATACCTAAATGCTTTCAAAAAATCAACCATCTGGCTCATTCTACAATTTGAATTAATGAAAGCCAGCAGCTGAGTGAAGTGGAGTTAGGGGAAAAAAACCCCTCTTGCATCAAATAAGCTGCTGAACTGGTCACACCGGTATGTTTTTTTTCAAAAAGCTGTTCCTTTTACCCACCTGCAAATTTTTGCAGAATTATTTTAGCCAACAAAAGAAATAGACTGGAAGCTGGTGTTTTTTTCAAGGATCATTTGGAGATCTGCTTGAATATTAATGTTAGTAGAATATAAATAACCAGTGACTGTAAAGGATAATATCTATGGTTTGCCTGATTTAGTATTTTGTATTTGACCAGGTTCTGCAGTGACATTTCTGCTGCAATATCGTCCCTAGTTCTTCAGTAGTTTAGGAATTTCCTTGGGAGGAACTTAACTCTGTTGAGCTTAATAACACTTTTTTACATTATTCCATTAGTCTAATCATGTTTTAGAATGATTCCTAATTTTGTCATCAAAAATGTGCTGAGATAGTGAATTCAACAGTTTAAATATGCATAGTATGCCACAGGAAATCATGTTGTTTATCCCTTTGCCATTTCATTTGATGGTCCTGTTTTTTATGCTGTAGGAAATACAAGTAACAGTTCCCTGTTCACTATGCAGTCATCTTTTCTCCAAGCTGAAGAGCCTTAATGCTGGAGACCTGTGAGGTTAACTAATAAAGGGACTGGCTAGAAAGCTTGAAGCCACACGCAATTATTCAGCGTCAGAGAGTTAGCTGGGAAAATTCTGAAAAAGCTGAGGTGTATGTGAAACTAGTGAACTGCAATCCATGCATAATTACCAATGCTACAACAAAAAAAAGGTCAATTCTCCATTTAAATGGGAAAGGATGTGAGCAGCCCTTTCTGAACAACTCCAGTGAGTTGCATTGGTGCTCTACACTGACAGAAGCAAAATCATGCCTGTAAACTGGGGAAATTTCAGAGAAAAGCAGCAGAAAGTACTTTGAAAGTCAATAACACTGGATCAAGAGGAAAGAATAAAAGAGTGATACAGCTTGTTTAAACTTTGGCTCTGGAAGAGGCAAACACAGAAGTTTGTTAAGAAACCTTAGAAGGATATAAACACGGATAAATAAAGCTGGTGTGAGAAAAATGTGAAAAGTTGTAATTCAGAAAAAATAGGAAAAAAAAGGAAATTTCAGAGATGCTGTCAGGAATAAAGTTTATGTAACTATGAAATAATCTGCTAAGGGAAACAGTGGAAGTCCTTCTCTCTAGTCTTGAAAGTGAAGTTTGACTACGTATTGGAGAAATATACTGTAGAAAATGTTCTTGCGTTGATAGAACAGATGACCCGACAAGATTTTTTCCATCTCTGATTCCATCTCCAGCTCTTTGGTCTTAATTGATAAAATCCATTTTA
The DNA here is from genome assembly GCA_013398815.1 of Ibidorhyncha struthersii. Taxonomy (NCBI): domain Eukaryota; kingdom Metazoa; phylum Chordata; class Aves; order Charadriiformes; family Charadriidae; genus Ibidorhyncha; species Ibidorhyncha struthersii. The sequence goes on from VZSZ01003997.1 coordinate 252,262, forward strand.
CAGCACCCCCCTGCCCCAACTCCATGACACGACCAAAGTGAAACTCAGTGAAATGAGGTCTGTAGTAGTAATTTATTTTAAATCAATTTTACTTTGTGCTAATCATGTATAGCTTCTCTATGTAATTCCAGAGCAACTTTAAACTCTGCTCGCTGAGGGACAAAAATAGAATACTGAAGAACAATTTCCATACACCAGCATGCACTAATCTGCTGGCACCAGGAAAGAGCTGCTCTCACTAAATGACTAATAAAATCCCTCTCCATCTCCGTAAAACGACAAATGCCTGGTTTTCTCCTTATTCTAGTCTGCATTACACCACTACCTGATTAATTACATGAGATATTCCTGAAGATATATTGCATTGTGCAAAGTATAATTGAAACCAGATATACCATATTATAGTGAGGGCTATAATCATGCTTCCATTAATATAAAGCCTTATTATCAGCAGTTTATAATTCACTCTGAGATTAGATTTGACATACAAGATCCTAGGCTGGGGAGGATTTTTTCCCTGACCGAAATTAAAGGAAAATCTTTTTTGTCCCTCAGAGATACGAAAGTGGAATGGAGATAGACAGTTTTGATTTAAAATGCCTTTTGTGTGTATGTAACTGAAAAAAACCCTTAGCTTCTGAGTCAAAGATTATGTTGGCTATTAGTTCATAACATTAGCTAGACATAAAGCACGAATATTTTCATGAAAAAGTGGATTAGCAATTTAATGTGGGAATTTTAAGTTTGTAAAATATGCTAGCAAATTTAGCACATCAACACACAGCACAAACATAACTTCAGAGATCTCAATTTAAAACTGTTCTGGCAAATTATTCTGGTTTGTTGCTCCATTTTTTTAGAGGGTAACCTGCCCATGTACTTAATCAACCAAAACCACTTGTTTTGTATTTCTGAAGGCTTTGGGGGGAATTGTAGCATTTCTTAAAGGGATGAGCAATTGAAAGTATGTGTCTTAAGGACTGTATGTAGTTAAGATGTATGTATCTACATATGATGTAGATGCTTGTAATACAAAGTCTGAAATATACTCTAGACCATAATTCTGACTAAAATTTTGGTTCTTTACATCTTTAGTTACTAGAATCAACTCTGATCAACCCCACTCCTGCTAAAATTAAGCAGCATCGATTTCTGAAGTCAGAGGAATCTGAGACCTACTCACTCAAGTGAAAGAAAGAGAGGGTTGTTATCGGGCTAGACTTCATTTCACTGAGAGTCACAAAATTGGCAAGAATTGTCTCCACAGCTTATTGAAGAATGAAATGAGGAATGGGAGGGAGAGAAATCTGAGGAACAGAATGCCTGAAAATAAATGCAATGTGGAAACATGATAAAGAGGAAATTCCTGTGCTGCTCATCTCTCTATTTTAGTTCTCTCTCTCGCTTTTGCTTCTCATATCGTAAATCAAAATGACTTCACAATATTTTGCTTTTCTTCTGCCTGATGCTCTGGTACTTTATTGACAAGATTGACTGTTTTAACTGCATATTTCTTCTCTCCTTTCCTGTTCTTGCTTTTTTCCTGATGCATTTATTTCATTCTTCCTTTCATTTTAAGCTTCTTCTCCATTTCTGCCTTCCTTCTTTTCCCTTTTTCTGGCTTGTCTGTCTTTCTTTTCTCTTCTCTTTATCTATACCTTTACTTTTAGTTTGCACCTCACTATCTTGAATAGATCTCTTTATTTTCTCAGCTCTGGAGTTGACATTCTTTCAATGTATTAACAGATCTCATGAATTAATACTGAAGAATTATTTTGGTCACTCAATCAACTTCCCATCTAAGAGCTTTATGTCTTTCTCCACAGAAAGATCTCATAGCAGAAACTGAGACAGAAAAATAAAGAAGGAAGGTATGAGACTGGAAAGAGAATTCTGGTCCTTTACACGACAAACTGTCTGGGAAGTCCTTTTTTTCCTGTTCTTATAAAGCAGATGCTCTTTTTTTCCCTTTAATAAATGTTTCTAGTGTCTGTCTTTGCATGCCCTTCCTCTTATAATAGTTAAAAGTCTTTGCCTCTTTCAGCTCCGTTCCATTTCTGCTCACACTACACTAACCATAGTTCCCTTGAAAGAATCCGTCATTATTCTTCTACAAAGGTAATGATGCAAGTCTCCTTGCATAGTCAGGCAGCTGGTATCTACTCCCTCTTGCATTTATTTTGCACAATAAAAAGAAAAGAATTACTTATCTTGGAGATACGTTGCACAGATCAGCTTCTTCTTCTGCATTTAGACCTCCTAACCTTTCCTTGCATCAAAGTGGCTGGGAATGCACTACTTCACTTCAAAGTAATTTAATTTTAATGAGCACACTATTCTGAGCGTGCATTTTCAAAACAAAAAACATTCCAAAATAGTGTTTCAAGACTGCTGTCTTCATTAAAATGAAAACACTTTGAGCTGAAGGAGCACACTCCAAGCCACTTTGATGCCAGGGTAGCAAAGCCAGTTTTAAACCATGCATATAAGGAATGTGCAGGAAATTAGCCAGATGTTCAATTACTCCTCCTAAGAAACTGTGATGTACTAATACGTCTGCCTGTGCCTATGATCGTATGAATACTGTTCGGTACATACCAAGTAAAATAAAAAAAATCACTGACTTGCACATTGGGAATCTGCAGATCCTTAAATTCATACTTATTTGGGCAATACTTTTATGTAAGTATTATGGCATTCACAGACTTTTGAAAACTCAAATTCTTCCATAAACAAGAAAGCATTTGATTGTTCCCAACCATGCATTTTGTTGAGAAACAGTATGTAGATATAAAAACTAGAAGAAAGTTTGTGACACACTGTAGGATTCATCTGACTAAATTTAGGATGTCAACAGTTTTGATATTGATGTCTGAACTTCTCATTCTGGCTTCCTCTACGGCACCTGAAGAGAGACCCTTGCACTGAGGGCATGTGGTTTTCTTCATCCTGGAGCTGATGTCTAAAAGTGGCCTAAAAGTGTCTATTTCTGTCCATTGACACTAAAGGGGAGCCAAATATGAAAAACTCTTTTTCCGTATCAGAAGGGGAATGCCTACATCTAGATATCTAATAGTACAGGTGATGGATCCTCCCTGCAGAGTTGAAAGTCAGGACATATGCACTTGTGCTGATACTATAGTTGTGTTCCAAAACATCAGTCTCCAATGATCATAATGAATACAAAGTGTAAATAAAAGAGAACATGAAAAAGACCTGAAGTTTCAGCCTTCACTTTTAATAGCTTTGTTTTTTTTTGCTGTTTATCTCTATACACACTTTTAAATTATTTGAATAGACACATATTGATCATCTCTTCAAATGTACAAAATACAAAAAGTAATGGAATTCATGAACTTAGGAAGGTAAACGTGTTACTCAAAAGCTAAATTTTCCAAACTTATTGAATTCTTTGAATGATAATGCATATATTTCTGCAAACTGGCTCATTGAAACACAATACTGTTTCACTAGTAAGACTGAAATGAAATTTAAAAGAAATAATTTTATTTTAGGATGTGAAAAACCTTAGGGTTTATATTTTTCAAAATGTCCTCTAATTCTGCTGGTTCAGTTCTATGGCCACAAAGACTAGCATCTACCATAAATGAGTAGACAAATAAGAACTATTGCATATATGTTAATATGTTGTATTTTACCAGGTGTCCAGTTCCAAACTGTTATGCCTGCAGTATTTTTATGGCTAGAGGTGTTTGTGGGTTCATAATTACACTTGTGAAAGCAGAAGCTGAGTTGGATCTTGGCTGAAAATGCATCACATGGCTTCTTAAAGCATTCTGATAAGATGATAAATTCTCTAACCGCTGCTAAGCTATTCACATTATTATGTTCTTAATAATTACTGACTTTAAACTTAAATTTAATTTTTTTTTTAAAAAAAGGAAGAATTGTGTTAACCCAGGTCATACCTGCCTAAGTGCATTTTACTTACATGATAGTTCATAATTAGTATTTAATTTCATGATAAAAATAATAGTAGTATCCCATTTCCAGAGAAAGCACCTGGAAACATAAAGTGGAAAACAGGAAAGGAACTCCCTGTACTATGCAGAAGACACAAAAGGAGGCCACCACCACCTGCCTTGGAACACCTCTGTTTCTTCAGGGAAGCGAAAGGGGAACTGCCCCTATAAAGTAGGAATCCATGTTGGAGTTCGGGTGGGACAGCAGTATGAGCTGATAGGATAAAGAGGCTTCCTACTGCTCAGGATCTTCTCCTTTAGGGATGGTCTAGTCATGCTGTCTGGAAAAATGTGGACAGAATGATCTTGAATGCCATGCTGCAGGCTTGGCTGCTCCATAGTGTCTGACAAAGCCTTGTCTTTTGGAAAGTCTTGAAATCTTCTAAAATTATATTGTACTGGATATCAAAAATATTTTGAAAACAATCCCTTGCCCTCCCTTCTTTATGTTGCTTATGGCAGCAATGCAAGTTAATCCAGCTGGTCAGTTCTAGCCAATAGCATTTTGGGACTTTACCTCAACCTTTGCTTCTTACAAACTGCATACATAAGACCACAATCACATTCTTTATCTGGCTGGATCTGCTTATCTGGATATGCTGAAACTCTAATTTTCTTCTACGTACAATTTCTTTCACATTCCTTTCTTCAACTCATTGCAGCACATCCTTATGAAAAGATGAAGTAATGCTATATAATCAAGTAGTGTTGAGAACCACAAAGGCAGACACAAAAGCCAAAACAGTTCCTTTCATTTCCGATCTGCCCTAATATCTGTTTTTTTTCCCAAAGTATGGAATTATGCTGGTTTTGGTTAGGTTTAATAATATAATTGTTTACAATTTTCTAAACCTAATATGTTTACCCAGTTAGAAGACACTAAATAATTTCTACCATATTTTATTGTATTTTACTGCATTTTCTACTACATACTTTGTAATCCCTTCTGAGCATAAAAATGATATGCAGAACAGTGATACAGATTTGGTGTCTGTATCCCATCTTCCAGGTAAGCTTAAAATATGATAAAATAAATTTAAAAAATTAACTCTAAAGGAGCATTATGACATGCTTATAGATTTTCAGGGACATTTTACAAAGTGGTCTCAGGAATTGGAACTCTGTGTAAGGTGGAGTAATTATTGTCCCAGTATTTCCAACTTAACTAAGGTGTCCTTTTTTTAGGTCTCCTAGATGGCCTTTTTCGCCAATGGAAAGAAAGAGGCATCACCAGAGAACAATTTAGACCTCCGGTGGAGTAGATGGCATGGTGGCAGGCATGTCTGTTTTCTCAAGAAACTGTGAACCTTCCCTAGATATCTCACTTACATGCCTAATCTTAACCAGGCTGGATTTGAGTCTCTATACCTGAGAAAAAATATCTGAAAAACAGTATTGTAGGTAGGTAGGACAGGATACTACTGGAAGATGACTTTAGCTATCCTGCTTCTGGAATGGCGTTAGATTTGAGAACTCTTGTGCACCACCTAGGATCTATCAACTAGTATACCTGAGCTGAGGGCAGTAACTTCTTTAGCAATGCAAACTTGCTTTGAAAGAGCCTGTCTGTCTGAGCATTTCATGGGCAAGCACTTACACTATCTTTTAGAAATAATTTTGAAAATTTGTCCCAAGATTATACATATTCACTTTAACAACAAACAAAAAGTGGACAATATTTGATTACTTGCAAAACCCCCCACTTCTTTTTTCAACTAATTTTTTCAGTTAAATTATGTCTTGTAAAAAGGTATGATAGTACACACACAGTATAAACACCAAGAGAAATATTTCACTTTGAAAGCTTGTAAAGGCATCTCTTGAAAAGGAAATAAGTTCTGCTCTTCTGCCCAAACTCTCCAGTTGATTCACACACAAAACTTCAACTTCATTTTCAAAGAAATATCCATAAGTACCCCCTACTCTATGAAGTATGGGCTACAGTTCTGTGTCTAACAATTGAAAAATCAGGTAAAGTTACTGCTTCCCTACACAGACAGGTCCAAACAATGTAGAGTAATAGCTAATGGCTTCAAGTTTACATATAGAATAGATTTTTTTTTTCCCCCATCTATAACTTCGTTCAAAGAATGAGCGAGTACCATATTTTTCTCATTTGTCTTTTTCTTTCCCACCAAATGCTATATTTCATAACATTTGAAATGCTGGCGAGATGTATTTCCAATTCTTAAGGAGGCCCAAGTATGAAATTAACTCCACCTCACAGGTGGTTTTGCGTAAACAAAAGCTTAACAGGAATGGCATCATCTGACACTTAGCTCTGAAGAAATGATGTAAATACTTTTCACTTTTAAAATGTTTAAATCCCACAGACAGATTGTAGTAATGAACTGAATCCCTTTTAAAAGCTTTTCAGTTCACTTTCGCAATCTGACTAGAATCTAGCATACTCCACCCGATGTCCACCTGTACCTATTGCACACATCAGTTGTACCAATGCCCGCACACACATGCAAACACAACTAAATCAGTAAACAGTGAACTACCGGGTGGAAGAATCCAAGATTTACACTAGTGAGAGCAGAATCAGACCTATCATATCTGAGACAGATATGATTGTCAGCGACAAAATGGCAAATATTTTCAACTGCATGTGCTTGCAGGTAGGGACAATGATTATCTTGCAGAAATAGTTTTTCTTCTCATAGCAACACGGCGGACTTTACCTGGTAGGTCACGAAATCCTTTGCAGTCGTGTGGAATGTTAAATCTCCAGAACTATACAGTTTCATACAGACTGGCTCTGAAACTTTAGTCTTGTTTTCTAGGTATAAACACTTCTGATAATAAGAGAAATATGAACAGCAGTGTATGATCCCAAACAATAATTTATACTGAATTAAAACATTAGTTTCGCCCCTTAGACACACGACACAATTTATTGTCTTATGGTATAGTTAGAACAACAGAGCATGCAATTTGTTTATGCACCACTGACCTCTAAAGAGCTCATTGATATTGTGGATCCAGTTTCACTTCTTGATAATCCTGCATTGTCATCCAGCTCTGAGGCAATGAAATTCTTCACTGCTGTGCGGGGCTCAAATGGTAAACTCTGCATATGTTCTTGGGTGGGAAGATGCTGGTCTAAACTGATATTAAATTGGTCCATCACAGAAGGATTCATATTAAACTCTGGATTAACTTTGTAGTGCAACAGCCTTTCATGGGGCAACGTATCCATGCCTATATTCATTTTGCTCTCATCTTTCAGTGATGGCTGGGTATTTACTGAGCCCCGGGGCATGACTATGTAGTCGCTTTCTATCATCCGTTCTTGAGGATGGACTATGTCCATATCTGCACCTCTCAAATTATCATCAGTGCATAAATACACAGTCCTCCGCAACTCACTGTTGTCTTTTTTCAAGCACTGATTGGCCAGTTCACTCATACTCATAGGCATGTGGAGACCTGTTGGTTGCTGGATGATGACTTTGGAGATGATGTTTCCAGGCAAGGTAGAATAGCTCATTCCTTCAGGGTTTGGTCCTTTCTCCTCTTCTTCATCGTTTAGTGAAATTCTAGAAAGTGTTCCTGTTATAGTAGCTGCTCTGCAAGGTCCAATGTCTTTATGCAGAACTGTGGGTCAGAGAACAGAAATCTTACAACACGAAACCATGTCTGCCTAACACTGTTTTTTTTTGTGGCTTTATTTAGCAGTGCTCCCTTTACCAGTGCATCTTCTTAACCCCTTTTCTATACTTAATAACTTTTATTCTATAAATATTGTTTTGGGAAGTTTTGTTTTGTTTTGTTTTCTAAAATCAACATCTCTTAATCTACCATGTACAACTGACATGGATCTCTGACTAAGCCTCCATCATTTATATAAATTAAAACCATTCCTTCATTTATTCCTACTGCCTTATATAGATCTTAGGTGACCTACAGCTTAAGCAAAAGCCTGCATGTGGAACTCAATTAAGGGTTTCCCAAAAAATACACTATGACATCTGTACTGCCATTATTAACTCCACATAAACTCCTGGAAAATGTCAAACAGATTGTAAGGAAGAATCATTTTGTCAATCCATTGTAATGACCTACCATAAGATTATAACTATGAACATGTGTTCCTGAGCTCCTAAATGTTCCATTTCACTGACTTTTTAAAACTCCTGTCTTAAATAATTTTTTAAATAAAAATGACAAAAAAGTAACCACCTTGGGAAGAAATTCCATTGGTATCAGAAAGACATATTTTGCTGCATTTGAAAAGGTTATAAAGAATAAAAACATGTCTCATAAAACAGTCATAATCCACGTTTGGTGTAGGCCTAGGCTTTCCTGCTCAAACTTGTAGCAACATCCAGCGATTTTTTATTGGGGTAAGCTCCACATGTTATTAATCCTGTCTTAGAATACAAAATTTCCAGGAGCACTGAAGGATGCATTTGAAAGAAAAACATCTATTCAATCACAATTTTTCTTAAAAACTAAATAGAGGTCTATAATTCAACATTTGTGTTGAAAGAAAAAGGATAGCTAGTATGAAAAAAAAAAAATAAAGTAACCAATTACTAGGCTTATTCCAGCTGGGTGCAAGGATTTTCTTGTCCCAGCTGAAGATATTTTAATTCACAGCAATGGCAGTTTGTTCAATACAATCCAGCTCATGGGCTGAGACAGTTAGACAACTTGAGGTATCTCAGATGTCACATTTGCATGCCTTTTGGTAGCCTGAGGGCTCTGATGACCCAGATCCCCCGGTACCTGCCATGTTCCATAGCAAGCAGCTCATAAGGCATCCCACTCTCCCTCCTCACACAAAACTGCCTCTCATTTTTCCATTATGAAAAGAATAATTTGCCTCCAAACAACAGTGGAAAACACCTGACTTTAGTGTGGCTGCTTCATTGTTTCCAGTAACACTTCTTAAGACACTTCAACCAGTGACCTATTCTTAAATATTTCATTAAAAGAAACTGAGTTTAAATGTTTACCGAGTAAAGCCTGTTCATAATTGTATTCAAAGTCCATCTCCTTAAGGGTGCCCCTGACAAGGCTCTCCGTACTGCAGAGCTATGTTGGCAAAGGTAAGAAGTAGGAGCTACGTGGACCAATGCTGGACTTTTATCTGCACTGGATGGCGACAGACGTGCTTTTGTGTTACAACATACTATCCTGCTCCCTTTAAAATACATGTGCATATCAAACCAAATCTATATGGAAGAACTATTACCATATTGCAAGAAACTGAACTGGCAGTTTTTTAAAGGTGAGTGACTGGAAATTCAAACTTTACTTGAATGAGATAAGCCTTCTTGGCTCCCCATATAGCAAGCGAAGGGAGATGGTGTCCTCCAGGTGGGTGGTGCAGAACACCTAAGTCAAGCTTCTGCCCTGTCTTACCCTGTGCAGAGGACACCCTCTCTCTCTCTCTTTCTCACTTCACTGAAAGCAAAGGGTCTCTAGGCAGGAATGCTTCCCTAGGTAAAATTGTCCTTTGGGAATATCTCCTAGATTTAAAAATTTCTAGAGGGTTTAAAGTGTCATTTATTTTATAGTGTGGTTTATTTAAGCAAGGTTTGTAAAAAATTTGCTTAAAAAGTGTTATTTTTAATACACGGAAACAGACATAGCTGACTCATTGAGGATCACATTACTGAAATGTCTTAAAAAACCCAACCTGTTCCAATAAAAAGAAATCAAATTTAATTTTCCTGATACCATGTTGCTTAAGCTACTGTTGATTTCACTTAGAGCCCTCGGAAATTTACCCTTTTAAAAAGTAAACCCATTGATGCATCCTTCAAACACATAGCTTTTAAGATACATTATATTAATATTTTTTTTCTATACCAAAATGACTGTTTGACATTTGCTTGTGTACTAGGGAAAAGAATATTTTCTGTCTGACATTCTTTTCAAAACCATTTGCCTCTAACAGACAATCATATCTTTGGTTGCTTCTCAATTGTTGAATTCTAGTAAAAGGTTTCTGTAAGAAAATGAAATAAAGGTATTTGTACAGTGGCATCACTTCTTTGGTTTATATTTATAAATATGCATTGTGTAAAATTAAACCCTGATATTTTTCTGGTTTTCATTTCACAAGGAACTACTACAAGACTTCTTTTTGTTGGCTAAATACTTTCTCAGTGTTCTTACCTGACCGACAAGCAATGTCCACGTCCTTTTCAAAATCAGTCTGTAACAAGAAACAATAAAACAGGCCAACCATTATTAATTGAAAACTAAACTGCAATACCTTTTTTTGCCAACTAGCACTTCCAAAATGTCCTACTTACAGAGTCATAGTCTCTTAAAAGTGGTTTCTTGTTGCTGAGAAGGTGAAGTGCATTGTTTTACAACAGCAGAGCTTTACAAAATCTCCTAAAGTATAACTGGGTTGTTTTCAAAGTATGATGCCTGACCAGAAAAAATAAAATAAAATAGGTGGAAGCAGAGTATATAATTTTAATAAAATGATACGGTGTATAGGTTTTTTATGTATATGGAGGAGTAACTTCTACATCTCACGGAAAGATCATCTTTAAGGAAGATTTTTTACAGTAATTTTATAAACAGAAGTATGGAAAATAGCCTGCAATACAAATTACTGTGAATAAGCGTAATCCAATTATTCCACCCTGTCTGAAACTTCATTCATTTGTTATGAAGCGATTATTTGTTATATAACAGTGTGTCCATCCTTGCTAATAATGTAATCCCGTAAAGTTTGTAGTCCCTAAAAAATCCTACTATTTATTTCATTGGGCAAAACTGAATTGCAAGACCTAAGAATGAATTTTAACAGTTGAAAATCCAAGCACAGTTTTCCCAGTTAAACAAAACTATTTATCCTGTTACAGAACTTGATTAATTTTAAAGTATGTTTTTATTTCTACAAAAAGTTTATTACATGAAAAATGTTTAATAAAGCTAACCTCCTTCTTGCTTGTGAAGTCCAAACATTGCATTCTGTTTTGATTCATCAATTTTTGAACAACGTCTACATTCATAATCTTTTGATGGACATTGCTGAGCCTTTCATGTTTTTAGGGCCTGATCCTGTCCCCACTATAATCAATGAAAAACTGTCATTGGAAGTGAAGGGACCAATATTTCATCTTAATATAGTGCCTAACAATATAGTAAATCCAAATAGGCACACTAAGCCTTTCTCTATCTCCTTAATTAAAGCCACTAAACAGATTCCCCCTCTAGAATCTGTAGGACTTTCTCCTTGTCTGAATTAGTTTGAGAGGAACATTTTTCAAGGCCTCATGAAGGGAAGACTCTCAAATGTGTCAGTGGTCTTTACATCACAGTAGGAAAAGTCATGATATGTTATTAGATTACTTTCTCATTTTCTTATATAAGAATCTTTTGTCATAAAGAACACCAGTGGAAGATACTAAGTCACTGTGCTCCACTAAATGATCACGCCAATAATTTAAAACTTGCTAAGAGATTTAAGGAAGGAAATAATGACCAAAACTGACTTACGCTTAAAAATCATTTCTATTTCAGCTCTGCATACTTGCCATGTACAGTACTGTAAGTCTTTTTTTCTTTTGGATAGGAACACTAAATTAAGAGTCAAAGAAAAAAATAAAAGCTAACCATGATTTGAGCATGTCCATTAGGAAAAGAACTTGAAGAATCTGCATTGATTGGATCCTGGCAATTTCTCAGTCGACATCTGAATGCATCTTGAACCTGTGAAAACAATATCTTATACTGATTCTTGTGCAACATCATATACTCTACTCCTATTAAAGATTAAATTAAACTGTGTGGAATACAATGCATGACTTTTCTTTAGCATACTTAATAAATCAGAGGCAGTAAACATAAATGTTTATTTCTGCCATTTCATACATCTGCTATATTTTGTGGCTGCTGCAAAGTCTGTCAGTCCATCACACCAAGATGACAGAACCAGATTTGCCTATGGACAGAATTAACTAGCAGTCAATGATGATCTGGCACTCAAGCCAAATCTGTCTTGGGTGATAGTATTTGACCATGTCTTCTCATTCTATTTGGTACAGGTTTGGTAGCAGGATTAATAGATATACTATTAACCATTGCAAAATAAAATGTATCCTCTGCTTGATAAATGTAAGATACTTGAAAGACAGTTCTTAACAGTTACATAGTGCTCTCCTACTTATACGTTAAAGAATAAGTCAATTTGGATGATGTTACTGATTCCAATCATAAGCTCCAACTCCGTGTATAAGGAATCTCATGCGTCTCTTGTAGGAGTAAAACTCTTCAGACCAGGTTAATATCTTCAGTGTGAGGAAAAGAAGAAAAGTGGACTGTTTGCACTGAGACTAATTTCTTGAAACTAAAAACAAAGAAAGAACTTGTGTTTACTAAGACGATCCACAAAGTAAATTTGAAGACTTGTCCCTAAAACACAAGTATATTTGAGGCATTATCTTTTCATAGGAAAGGCTATTTTTACTTTGACTTTGGGCAGACTATATGTCTAAAGAAATATTATTATACAACACTTCTGTCAGCAAGATGTGGTTCAACAGAGAGGCATATTCAAAAGAATACAATTCCTGTCTGCTGACAGTAGAATGCAAACACATTTTACTGCTTTCTCACACGTACCACAGTAAGAACAGCAGGGCAAGTTTTGGTATGGCAAGTTTTAAAATGTGAATTTTGGTTCCAGAGATGCAAGTATCTATTGCAACCTGATTGCAAGATGTGACTTGGACAACAGGAGCTTAGGTGGACGACCTCCAATCAAAACAAACTAGTATAATTTCTTGTTTGAATATGAAAATACTCTCAATGAAATGCCTACAAAAATCTACATTCCATTTATTATCTGTAGAAATTACTTGATGTCTTATTCAGAATAATTAAAAGGCAGAAAATTGTATTCTAGTCATGGACATTTTGTTAACAGCAGAAGACGGTAACTCATTAATTGTTGCTGATGAGAAGCCATCCCCTTTCAATACATCGTATTCTGCTGCAAGTGTTTAAGAGGTTTCACAAAAGGCAAAATGAAATAGGAAAAAAATATTTATTTTTGTAATTAGGAAGCATTATTTTAAAATGCTTAACTGTTAAATGAGTGAGAGTGCTCTGCAGTCTTGATGAGTGACTGTTACAGGTGGAGGAAGACTGATATAGAGCAGAAAGAAGAATGAAGCAAGGTGGGAAGGTTTGGATTGATTTCAAAACACCGAGGCTTCCCACATGTGGTAGGGTAATGTAAGGTGTGCTTGACCTGTATCATGATGCAGATTCTGATTTTAGACACTATACTTGCTGTGGTTTTCCATGTGTTTGACATTAATTTAATTTGGCGTCTCCCAGTTGTTGCAAATTTAAGCCAAGTCTTCTCTCACTTTATCAATGCTGAAGTCAGGTGACACTTCAGAGTTTTATGCTCTTGGATAAGCACTGGCACAGTGATTTTACAAAAAAAAAAAAAAAAAAATCCCTCCCTCCAAAGCATCCTCAGCTGTGCTGAATCTCATCCCAAGCCTTGACCCCAAAGTATTATTTCTTCAGGACATACTGTGTGATCTCTCACTCTGCGCAGTGGCCCTCCTTGTTTTTGGGACCCTGTGTTCACGAAGCTTCCCCAGTTCAGATAGCTCCAGAGATCTCAAGAATCTCATGTCCTGCTTTCACTGTCTTCTATATTAAAGCGGTGAATCTTGATGTTAAGATCCTCTTAAATGTGCATGTTTCTTACAATGTTTCTGAAGTGCAAGCAGCATATGATTTGAATGTGTTAAGAGAATGTCAAATGTAGCTGTATCCATCATACTGACATATGTTGTAACTTCTAGGTGTCCTCACACAAGTCAGAAACAAAAAGGTTGAACTTTCTAAATACCAGCTTATTTTTCTAAACTGCTTGTTCAAGCTTGTTTGAGTATGTAAAGACCGTGCTGTCTTTATATTTTACTTTGAAACATAATCTTGCTTCCCCCTCCCTTTTAACATCAAGATACAAGATTTTCTTAGAAGCGAGGCAGAGCAGGAGAGACAGATGTGGTGAACGTGTGGATACCAGGGAAGTGGTTTCCTTAGCAACAGTAACCAACTCCAAGCATTTATAACTTACCCTCTCCCTACTCATGCACTCTTTATTTTTCTCCTGCAATACAGAAATGTGGGCTTTAGACGCCAACGATGCATTTAATCCAAATGCTCTCCAGTCAGCAGAGCACAGCAAAAGAAGAAAATACGTGTGGGTTCCTCCCATCACTAGCATTAACTCAGTGTGATTCAAATTAGATTTACAGCATCTTGTGTTCAAGAAGGTCAGGAAAACTGTTTTGCTCTGATGGAGCAGCTTCAGCACTAACCTCTCCTATCATTTTCTGTTGTGTTGTGACACATACTTCACAATCTTCCAATGTCCAATTGCGTATTTAAGCAGCAAGAAGCGAACTGGGTTATATAAAGGCAATATAAAGCAATAATACCTAACTCTTACTTTGCATTTTTCTTTCCTAATTTCCAAATGATCTATAAGAGGTCTCATGCTTATGAAGTATTATATTTATCTTAGAAGTTAGGAAATGGAATTATAGAAAGATTTAATTCTTCCCCAAAGATGCTGAGTTTATGGAGGGCAGAAATAGACACAACACATCACTTAGTTCTCTTTTAGTTGTATGTCTTACTCAGTGAACGTCCCTGGCTTAATAATGCAGCCCCTCTCACACAAGATCTTTGATATAGCATACTAGAGAAAGTAAAAAATGTTTCCATCATTTATGTTTATATCAATATAACTAAAAGGAAAAAAGGGGGTTTATATATATAATTGTAAAAGTCTGTGTCTTTTTGTAATGTAACAACAATAAAGGCGTAGTAAAACAGGGCTGTCCTCTTCTTTGTTTGAATTTTATGGTGATATATTCCACCCCATATTTTGTTTCCTGACAGTCAGAATTATTGTTTTGCCTGTGCTGGCATGCTATAAATATGAGATCAATCCTATAGGCTATAACTGAGATAGCTTTGTGGCTGTCATCAAGAGTGACAAATATGTTGGCAGGGTTTCCCTGACAGGCACTGGCAGAGAAGAATGCTTTTGCAGACAACAGAAAGTAAGAGACTGTTCGTTCAGCTGGGGAGGTACCCTGTGCAGCGCGCAGACTGCGTTGCACACTGTGCATGATGGCCACTATCTTGGGGCTTGTACTCGCCTAAGGGTCTCTGGAGCTAGAAAGCCAGACTCGCCAGAGCCACATTGAAACATAACTTGCCGGAGTTATGTTTCTTTCTGTGTAGGAACCTATTGCAGTAAACAATTACATCTGCTGCTGCAAATTAGTCCGTATAAGTGCAGACCGTACTCATTTTTGAAAAAAAAACCTCCTTCGAGTGCATCAACTTTCAGTTCTTTGCTGTTCTTGAAGAACTTCCTATTCATTTCCTTTTCCCATATGAAAAAAAATTACCTTAATTAGTTCCTCAAGTGATTTTACGCAGTTTACAATATATATCTGGAGGACTAAAGAAGATTCAATGTGTTCTGTCAAATAGAGTTCAAACAGCAATACGCCTATGGTTCTTTGTCTTCCATCACCAGCACTATCATCATCTTGACTGGAGATAATCTACTGATTAGTGAATGTCGTCTCTGTACATTTACTTCTGCCTAAATTGACATGACTGAAGAAAAAACTCCTTCCCCTCATTGATAAGGGACAACCTTATCAAACCTAGGTGCTTTCTGGGCCTCACTGGGAAATTTTCTCATGAGATCATTTTTTACAATACCATGTAGGCAGATTGATTAGCTGTTTTATCAAATGCATTTCTTCTAGAATGCCAGTGTTAGGACCAGGAGGTGTAACTGCCAAGTCTGGCTTGCAGGGACAACTCCTCTAAGTAGTCAAATGAAATAACGATTCTTTGCAGTTAGATTAGATATGTATATGTGATTTGCTAAAAAAAAAAAAAAATAATAAAATAAACCGTAACTAGCTGGTTGCCTACACACAAAAAATGAGGGATTCTAAATTCCTGTATAAACATTTTTATGAGCTGATATTTTTGCACATTGTTTGCGCTGGAACCAGTGAGTTAGAAGTGGTTCAAGTCAAGGTACTCTACAGATTTGAAAACTGACTTTACTTAAAGCGAAGACTACTTCCACCTCTACCACCACAGTCCTACCTGTGACTAGGATCAGAGAAGAACGTTTCCATGAGATGTTCAGCAATATCAAAGCATTCCCTGGCAACAAAGCATTTGCAGCAAATAGCTGTCATTAGAGCAGGGAACCTGTCTTGAATTCAAGGCTTGGGGCATTGTGAGAAGATGCCTGTCCAACTTCATCTTAAACAGCCAAAATATTTTTTTTTCAGATAAATTCCTGCATCACTTTACTGACGTAGGCTTTAATGTCTGATTTTGTTTGATTATATACAATACCATGCTATGTTACTTTTAGTGTTTCTCATGGATTTTGGCCTGTTTTTTGATGAAATCAGTGACCAACAACCAAGTATATGTTGCAACCTCTCGGCATCCTCACAAAGGACACAAGGAAATGGAACTAGGATACAAGGAAATGGAACTAGGATACAAGGAAATGGAATGAAGCTGGTCAGGGGAAGTTCAGATTGGATATTAGGAACAGGTTCCTCACTGAAAGGGTGGTAGGTAACTGGAGAAGGTTTCCCAGGGAAGTGGTCACAGCACCAAGCCTGTCAGGGTTCAAGGACCATCTGGATGATGCTCTTAGTCATATGGTTTAGTTTTAGGTAGTCCTGAGAGGAGCAGGGAGTTGGACTCGGTGATCCTTATAAGTCCCTTCCAACTTGAGATATTCTATGAAAAATAATGTTGTTTATGCTGCTTTGTTTTTGAAGGTTTCATCTGCAACCTTGAGCTACAGATATATATTTTAAAATAAAAATTGTTCCTTAGGGCAGTAAATGGGAGGTGGTATGTCCTTTCCAGGCTAATTAATATATCCCGATGGAAATACAAACTTCATAGACAGGAAAACCAGTATGGAACTGCCATTCTTTCTACTGAAAATAGTTGCAGTGTCTTACCGTTTTACTAAAAGAATATGTGAAATGATGGCTTTCAGTTCTACAGATGAGAATACTCTCTTGCACAGAGGTAAATCTTATGGGGAAAAAAATGCTGTAGAAAATAATGGGATGGCAAGACAGTTCTACATAAAATAGATTTGTCTTGAGTATTATCTCTTAGTCTGCACATATTTTTATCCTGAATCAAAAAAAAAAAAAAAAAAAAAAAGAAAAGGTATTAAAGGAGGTAAGCCCCTTCCACTATGAAAGCCGATAAACTAAGAAAAACAAAAGTTCACAGTCTCTAACAGCTTGAATAACATGGGGAGGAGTCAGAACAATGGAATGTGCTAATTTCTGCAAGATATTGATAAGCTCTTTCCTTAAAAAGCAAAAACTTAATTATTTGATAAGATAATAACGTATGCATACTGTGTAGGATAGTGATATAAAGTTCATGCAAAGTGGTACACTATTGAAAGATTGAAATAAGTTATGTCATTCATAATTATTTTTCATTAATATAGTAAGTTTCAATGTTTAAAGGGTGTGAATGGTGAAAAGGGAAACCACTGTGTAAGATTCCTCACTCAGCATTGACAATAAACCTTTCTTGAAATATTTTCCTGTTTTTTTTAGTCCTGAAGTGCTTTTGAATAACTCTTGCCGATCACAAGGAACCATGCTAGACAGTGTAATTTGGTTTATTGTTGTGGCAACTATCCTGAAGTTGATAAATGGCTAACACATAGGTATGCCTGTGGACCAGGTTACTGCTCTCCAGTCCAGCTCAGCCTGCTCATTTTTGACAGGAGGTCCCACTACCACAGATCTGCCAACAAAGCTGTTGTGTTACTGCTCTCAAACCTATCTCAATAAAAATGTAGGGTTAGTTAGCAGGTTAGATAGGTTAGAGAAGCTGTCACCAGAGCCAGGTTAAAGAGCACTTCTGTGGTAGATCTGACATCAGACTTCAGTGGTGATGAATTCTGCGGTGGGTGGCACCGAGCAGTGAAGGGCAGGCTGAAGCATTAGGTTTTCCTTGCTGTTCTGAAAACATTCATCTGCCTTCATCCTTACTAACCTAAGTATGTTACCTTAAGTATGTACCTGAGTTTGTAGAACTGAAATGGTAGATCTTCACCAATGTGACACCTCATCTGCTTGTGTCCTCTTTCAGGGACAGTATAAGCAGAAATAATTTTGTTTGAATCAGTTTTAGAGACTGTAAAAATCTATAGCTTTTGGTCTTCAGGAAAAAGGCACTCATGTTAGCATTTTCCTATACTCACAATATGGGGAAAGCCTAACACTTAAAAATAAACTGAACTCGGGGATGCTTAAAAGCCACCTTTAATTAAGTGGGCACAGTTTTATACTGAAACCGACATTCTGCACCTGGAATTAATTGATCTTCCCCCTCTCTCTTTCACTTGTTCCTCCACATCTCACCATAAAATACTTTTCTCTATGAAAGATTTCCACAGAGCAAGCTGTATATAACATCAAAGAGCAGTTGAGAGATTAACAGGAGCACAGCTCTTTAGAAAACTGGGAAGCCATTCCTCACCTCCCTTCGCAGAATACAATGGACCATGACAATAACAAAGCCTTGTAATGAATCAAATACTGCAAAAAGTATCTGAAATAATATTGATCTTTTGTCTGTCATGGCCAGAACTGCAGACATCCAAGTCAACGCCAGAAGTGGCAACACCACACAGGAACTCCAAAGGGATGCCCTATTGAAAAAAAAGAGAAAAGCAGCATTGTAATATTGTAAAAAAAAATATTAAAAGCTCACTATTAAAATAAACGTATTTAAGGATGGCAATTTATCAAGCTAACTTGAAAATCACAGACAAGAATGTAACAGTGTCGGTACTTTACGTTCTAAAGAATATCCTGTATTCAGTTAATAAACACAGTTGCAATTTTTTTTTTGTTTGTTAAAAAGTATTTAAACGTGCTCAGCACTCTATACAGCGTTAGCAAACACAGTTGTCATCATCAAACTATTGTCTCACATGCACTGTATAAGATTTGTAACAAGAAGATGTAAATGATCAGGACTAACATGGCATTACTGGCGGTGGTGGCTGACAAAGCTGTTGTTGAAACTACTCCACACTTGGCACATTTGAGCGTCAAACCGCTATGAGGCTCACTCATCTGACTGCAAACAAACAGAACACCCACAAAAAGAACAAAATATTGAATTGTCACCAAAAAACGTTGCTACTGAAATTTAGCTTTTAAATATGACGTCATGCAGAAAAAGTAAGTAGACTTATTCAGGATGAATGCTCTATGTTGTTGCAAAACTGCACTTTGTACTTTACGTTATTGTTAGCTTTAAATGTTAATGCTACGGGGCTTCGTTTCATGCAGATTCTAGTTCTTCTGTTTAAGCTAAAAAAGGCCCCAAATGTCCAGTGATCAAAACTGCTCAGTACACTGAAGTAAACATAAGCACGTGCTAGGATAGACACACAAAGTGAAATCCCTCTATTCAGACCTGTTAAAAGACTGTTGTATCCAAACTTGCTTGAGAAACAGTATACTTAAAGGAGGAGTATGAAATATGTATAATTACAGAGCATTAATATGGAAAGAAACCTGCAAAATGCATCAAATCAGTATGGGCGTACAGTATAGTCAGATTTGCACTAGTGATCTGAATAGCCCACTAACATCTGGAGTGATTTCATTCATGCCATATGAAGGTCTGAATACAGGGCTTGAAATGTATGGAATCTGATGAAATAAATATCAGTCGGTACTAAAAAAAGGGTGACCTGGTTTGCATTTTAATAAAACACAGTACACAAGCATTAAGGTCAAAGCGTTTTGTATGGACAATTGTACCTCGGCACCTGTCAGAAGAGTTAAAGGGCAAAACCTGGAATTTAAATTTTCTTTTACATACAGCATGCATTCAACTTCCTGAGTCGACTAAATAAAGACTTTTGCTATTCATTCCCTTTCTGCTATCAGAACCAGGAATAACCACAGCTGACTGAGATGCGACAGGAAGGGTGCTTTACCTATTCCCAGCTGGAAAGTGGTCAACATGGTGAAGAAAGGTAACACTTCAGGTTTTCCCCAGTTATTTCAGCCAACAGAACTCCTTTTTATTGCCAAACCCAGCATTCACAAGCTTTTTAACATACTGCTCCAAACAACATTGAACTCCAGTGTTTTCCATTTTGATAAACCAAGTGATGATTTTTCATTAAAAAGTGCAGTATATTTTCCATAAAAATGCAGTTTTCCCCATAAAAAACAGTGAGAACCATGACCTTGTATAAGGTGATTGTGGGGGATGAAAAGAACTCAGCGAATGCACAACTCCGTTTACACCAATTAAAGATTTACATTAATGAATGAACTAGAAAAATGCCTTGGGTAAACTTAACCTAAGTTTGGGAAAATAACTCCCATCTTTTCTTGGCAATAATTCAACATTATCAGACTGGATTATTTACTTTACCTCTCTAGATTTGTTCTGGATCTTACAAATAATAGAACTTGATGTGTACATAGACCAAATACAATATTTCTGGCTGGGCATATATGTGTGCTACCCCTTATACCAGGAATATTATTGATATCCATCAAGACACTTGTTCATTCTCCATTTCCTTATTAAGGTGGAAAAAAACATATGGAGTTCGTGTGTTTGCCCCATTCATGACTTCAAATCCCACACAAATGATTTCTACAGTGAACTTTTGACTGAACTTTTGACAGATATAAGTCCAATGTTTGCCAGAAAGAATGAAGTTGCCTTCCCAAGCGTGACTGGCAAGACATATTTGAGAAATGAGTGACAATCCCCTTTCTACTGGAGGTCAAATGCTTCCCCAATTTCTATGCTCCAAAGAATGACTCAAGACCCTTTATCTGCCAAGTAGTATCAAGGAATGCTGTTGCCAAGCCACCATCTCATACTATCACAAAAGGTAAGATTGTTTCTTGATTAGGGCATCTACATGGTTTCCCAGAACAGCTGGATTGTTTCTGAAAGAATAATTTCTAGTTCTTTATCCATTTACTTTAAAATAAAAGACCTTTTTACTAAGTTGCCCACTGTTAGAAAGCAAGTTACTTGTTTCATCAGGAAAGTATACAATAAGCAAATAGATTTCTGTAGCTGACAATTGGGTAGCTGAAAAAAACCCCAAATGATGCAGTTAAATCACATCTTAGAAAATGTACAAAGCAAACCTGTGGCTGCTCCAACTCCTTAAATCACTGTAATTAGAAATGTGAATTTGAAACGGTGATTACTAAGTTATTACTACTCTTGAAATAATTTGGGTAGTTTTATAATATTCTAGATTTCATCAGTGTTATTACACAGTTAAGAATGTTGATGGAGCAATGTAGACAAAAGTAAGGTTAAGAAATTAATGCTTTCTAATGAAAAAAAGAGGAAAAGGGAAGAAACAAAATGAAAGCTTTTGGTACATATCTGTCAGAGTAATGGTGAAAGAGCTGAAAACCAGAAAGAGTTAATTGAATTAACATTAAATGCAAATCACACCAGCTAAAGTATGTGTCACAAATTTGCTCATCTAACCAATGAACTGAACTTATTAGGAATGCTACTGTTAGTGAAATGGTAAAATAATTCAAAGTGAAACTGTAATAAATTTACCCATAGCAGTAATACACAGTAAAATAAAGCTTATCATTGCTAGAAACGCAAATATTGGTGGTGTTAACTAAAAGCTGGCCCCAAAGACAATACTAGAACATGAAGCTGTAAAAAACGATTATGCAAAGTTTAAATATACTTTCATAAGCATTAAGAAGGTTATGATGCATTTGTGAAATATTTTTCTCCAATACAGAATGAATGTAAGTTTGCTGCTGTACTACTTCAAATCATTGTCATCCACTGAAAAACAGTTTCTGGTACACCACTGTCATAATCTGGTAATAACAAACAGAATTTGAATGTAAATGCAAGTAAATAATAATACAGAATTTCCATTTACCTTTTTTCTTTTTTTTTCTTTTAAAACTTTTTTTTTACTTTGAAATTCTGTTACACTAATTTAAAATATACATCTATGTAGATACAGATGTAAGAACAAAGGCAAATTCTTCACGTAGTCAGAATGGCAGAATAGCATTGACCTCAGCAAGGAATATATTGCTGTAAAATATATTTTATAACAATTTGCACAAATGAGTAACATTTCCCACCATAGTAATTAAAGTTGACAGCTAGACAAAAAAAATCAATTCCTTCAGTACACACAGTTCACAAAATTGTTTTCCTAACTGCAACATCTTTGCATGTGTGACATTCTTGTGAAAACTTCGCTCCGATTTGTTTAATCCTCATTATTATTAACTTAATACTGTTGTACTTGTGTTTTATTATGTTTAGTTTGTTTAGTTGCATTCCCTCAGGATAATGCAACAGCAGCTTTTGAGATGAATGGAATCTGTTAGACACACTGTTACACTGAAATAAAAGTTCAAAGTATAATCAAAAGCATTTTTGTGAATATCTGTAATTGAAAATTGGTGATACAATTTCAATATGTTTTAAAATAACCCAGTTGTTGCTTACCCCGCTCTGTGTTTGAGCTTTTTATCTAGGATTCCATCTCTGGAAACAAGTTTATTAAATACCAAAATGCCAATCACCATGTTGACCTGCCAAACAGAAAACAAACAGTTGATCTTTCACTGCCTGAAAGAAGACACTTTATCCTATTACTTCAGAAAAAAGTTTTGACAGGCCTGCAAAATACCTCCTGTTACATTTCTGAGTATTCATTAGAAATTGTGTAACACACTCACTGAACACACCAAAAGTGTGTATTCTCAAATGGGTAACACATATGCACACCGCAACAGGCTTATTTTTGAATCTTGAATTATGCCTGGTATCAAGTTATATGCGAACATGTCTGCTGGCCAGAAACTTGAGTAATATAGCTTTAATATTTCCTCAGTATTAATTGCGATGATATATCCTGTTCCAGGAAAACCACTGCATTTGAGCTGTGCGCAGAGGGAAGAGCTAGTCAGAGCACACGATGACCGTAACCGTGTTCCT
Source organism: Ibidorhyncha struthersii (assembly GCA_013398815.1). Classification (NCBI taxonomy): domain Eukaryota; kingdom Metazoa; phylum Chordata; class Aves; order Charadriiformes; family Charadriidae; genus Ibidorhyncha; species Ibidorhyncha struthersii. The sequence goes on from VZSZ01003997.1 coordinate 275,346, forward strand.
TTTTAAGCATTCAGGGCCCATGTGGGTGTTCCCACTTATGCAGAACCAGTCTGTGGTTTTCCATATCCTTCTGCACATTAGTCATTGTCCATGTTATTGATGAAAATGCCAGTCTTGAGCCTTGTTTGACTGCGGTTTCCTTTTTTTTTTTTTTTGTGGGCCAGATGAATGCCTGGGGTAAGCCTGTTTCGCTCCATTAAAGTAAATGGTGTTATGACCACATACATTGGTTAAAGACCTAACCTAAAAAAAAATTCAAGTGTTTCAGCAGTCAGACTTTGGCACTCAATGGACATACTAATGGCATTTAATGGACACCTTAATGACTGTTATTATCTATTTGTATTATTGAACTGAACTCCATGAACCTGTCTCTGCATGGCCTGCAAAGAGGTAATACCAAGTTTTGAACCTATTAAATAAAAGTTCCTTTATTATTATTATTATTATTATTATTATTATTATTATTATTATTATTAAAGGGTAATCCTTTTTTCCGTTCAAACAGATTTTTCAAGACCTGTGCCAAAATACCTAATTGTTGCCAGTCTGTCCTGCCAACTCTTTTCCAGCTTTTCGCATTACCACTTTATTTTCAGCATTTACATTTTTCAGCTGATGTTACATAATTCTTTTGCTTCGTACACTTAGGCTTAAGTGGCTGCATGGAACAGCTCCTTCCACAGCCACTAGCTAATGGTAGGGCAAACTGTGGTTGTGAACTTCAACAATCTCTGAACAAAGCTTGCCAATTACACCGAGAACATACAGTTCCATGTGAAAATGATGACTGGCTTTTTGTAAACATCCTTGGCTCCTCTATCATGACAGGGACTGTGAATTGTACAAAAGGATCCTGGCTTGACTCCAAGCAATGATGAGACAAACTCTATGGGAGTAGTAAACATCCATTTCAGGAAAATCTATGTAGCGAAATGGCTGTATCTTTGATGACTACTAAGACCGATTCCCTCTTGCAAGGGAAAATAAGAAATAACCAGTGTTGATAGACCTATCCTAGTATAAAATTAGTGGAGTGGAAAAAAGAATTAGATTCAAAATCTGTAAGGGAAAAATGCTAAACAAACTATTGTAAAAATCCATACAGACTACAAAACAGATGACTGATAGCCGATGGTACATGTAGGGTGCAATTCATCTTACCCTAAAGTAGACACCTGAAATAACTCTGACGGTTTGAGCCCTAAAAGTGCATATTTTTCTCCACTGGCAATGAAATATTGCTGGCATAACTAGCTTAGATATTGATATCTACATTGCAGATGTCTACAATTAGGCAAAGTGAATCCTACACCTAAATGCATTTCCAGAGATGTGGAAGTTTAATATACAAACAAGTAACATTTCCCAGCTACAATGATTTTTTTCTTTGCCTTCAAAAGCAGTGGCCATGGAGAACTTGCTGGCTGTTTCCACTCCTCCTGTTGCTTTTGCTGGCACAGCGATATGCTGCCAAGCAGCACTCTATCAAGACTGTCACTGAACTTCACAAGGCAGCGACAATTGTGTAGATGCTACTGATAATAACTCAGCGATGCCTGTAACAAGTTTTCTGTGCCGCTAATCAGTACATTATTCTTCCACAGTTTACTGTGTAAACACGGAGAGATATTTGGTATAAAGAAGTGATACAATTAAATGAATCATGCATTCAAAATACTGAAGGTGTGTTAAACAATACTGAGCTCAGTATTTACAGCAAAATGTAATGCTACTGTATAGTGAAGCTTTTATAATTTAAATAGCACATTCTATCATTTCCTATGAAAATACTGGAAATTATATTAATGTTTACCAAGACAACAGCAGCTGCAGGTCCAACGAAAGCATAAAGTAGCCCTCCTTCCAGAGACAGCCAACAGCTGGAAAGAACATTAGAGAAGAACTAACACAAATTAAAAATAAGTATAACACATTACCAAGAAAGCATTAATAATAACTACAACATAAGATTCTTCTAGTATATGTTCAATCCTACCTATAGAGATTCACATGCACACACAAAAAAGAATTACTTTGTTGATATGATGACGTTGAGAGTTGAAAGTTATTTCCATTACCAATTGTTAATGTTTTAAAATTTTTAACATGAATTATACGTATACTGAAATGCCTAAAATGTATGAAGAGCACATTAGAAAATGTTTGCAAACCTTTATTAAATCTGCTCTAACCATGTATGATGAGTTAACTGAACAGGACTTGCCAGGTAGGTATCCAGAAACATTTCCAGCTTACAGTGTCTGACAGTTCTACACTTAAAGCAATGAAAGATCAAGTACCCATAACACAGTACTTAAGAAAAAACAGGTTTCTACAACTCTTCTTGTATGTCATTTAGTATTCTCTATTAGAACTAGGTCTTACAGACGCTATTCTCATTAAAGAAAAATCATGTATGATCTAACTGTTCTGTATTCTCTGGAATATTTTGCAAACAATTCAAATGTGTATTTTAAAGCATCTGAAAATTGTATTTTCTGGTGAGCTACTAATATTGCACAGTTTGTCATACTGCATCAGGGCTTTCACTGCAAACCACCAGATTTCCAAACACAGAGCGCTTACAGAATCATATTCTAAATATTTGATACACCATAATGTAAAGCTTTCCATATTTGCAAAAGATCAGGAGCCGCACACACTGAAGTAAATGCAGCTGTGCTATTTTCCCAGTGATTACACATTCAAAGAACTGCATGTTTATTTGAATGCAGGATCACACCTACATATAAGAAAACTCAAGTATATGCATTCAAATAATTTACTTGGATCTCACATCCAGAAACATTCACATTAGAATCATACATGTCTTCTTTATTTTCCAGTGCTGTTTTTGTACTTTTGAAATCCAAATAAATTAAATGCAAGCACATCATAATCTTAATGGTCTGTTACGGCTGGAATTCTAACCGCGAAGAATAAAAGTGTTTCCCATTGCAGTGAAGCGATGTGAAATCTGCCACATGAATCCAACTGCATCAGTGTGCTAAATTCTGGAATGACAAATTGATGCAAATAGTTCATATCTGCTTCACTGTTAAAAAGGTAATACATGTCAGGTTATTCTATATCTACCTCAAAAAATAACTACAGCAATAATGTTCAATTTATTTTTGTAATGTCAAAGAAAAATGTTTTCAAAAATTTCTGCATTTTTTCTTGCTGTTTTTCCAAAAGCTAAGTTATTTAACGTAAGAGACTGAGAACATGGGCTTCTGGGAGGAGGAAAGTACTCATAGTAAATTTCCCTACCACTATGAACTATTAAACTGAGTGAAGATGACCACTCTGCATAACTAAGACATGTAATTAAAATTTTCATGCTTATTGGGAGATAGAAAATAAAAATTGTTGACTTCTTGTATTTGAAACATAATTTCAGTTATCTGTGCTGAAAAAAGGGTCAACAGGGTTTTTTTTTTAAACAAAAAGAAAGTAGTTTCTACCATGAAAATTTTTAAGACCACGGGAGAATTGTTCCCTCCCTTTCCCATCCCCTCAAGTACAAAGGCTGTTCAAATGTGTGACAGAGGCATTAGAGGCCATTTAGAGGCAGAGCTGGAAAAAATGTAGAGGTTGTCCCCTTTTCTTTATACAATTTCAATTTTCAACAATCTGGATTTTCAACAATGTGTGACATGATTATTGCAATGTATTAAATATTTACAAGTTGATGACTCTGAAATGTGCTTTTTCCCAACGATTTTCTGCTGAAGACTTTCTGAAGACAGATTCTTATATGCCTTCTTATACAGTAAGGCAATTGTTGTCAATTTGTTACTATTTTTTCCTTCTTCTCTTCTTTTTCTTTGCTCTGATAACTTTTTTCTATGCTTTATAGTTGTTTTTATTTTGCCCTCCTTTTCTGTCTTCCTTCTTGCTGATCCCCACATAGCAGAAAGCCATATAAATTGATTAGTATTAAGAGCATCTACTGGTGCTTTTATGGGACCGTGTTACATGGTCATAAAATTCTGCTGAGTGATGAAGTATCTGTAGTCTTGCTCCTGTATCCTGTACATTTTGTAAGTTTTTTGATGCTCTCCAGGAGAATGGTTATTTCTCTTAGGAGAGCATGACTAGAACAGAATTTTAATTTTTGCTGATACAATGAATTCCTGGAAGTTATCTGCATTGCTCATTAATATGCTCATTAATAGCACTGTATGTAAACATGAGTACGTCACACAGTTTATTAACTATAACTTGTAGCAGTGGTGTTTTATAGCTCTATTAGACACACAGAAATAGTTGGAATAAACTATAAAGTATGTGCCTTTCGGACACACACATCTTGTTCAGATATCCTGAAATATCTAAAAATTTGTCACTGTGTTTCTGAATTATTTTTAGGAAAGCCTTCCAGCTTCTGTATCTTTATCAGTACAAGTGTCTGTGTGAAATATTTTTCATACGTAGTTTTAAATGTCCACTAATATAATTGTCCAATAATTAGGACTGAAAGAAAAAGACAGAAATCAGAGACTGTTGATCAGAGAATTGGTTGGAGTGTGAACAATTCAAGCCATCCCCATCAGTCATATACCATATGAAACTAAGATCTTCAAAGATCCTTGGGCCTTCTCCCTTTCCATCAATCTCTTCATGTGTGGGACTATGGGACTGGAATCAATTCCTTCATTTTTGCTCTTAATTTTTTCCATTTGAAACCATCGTTTTCAAAAATAGCGTCTTAAGGACCAGGAATAGTTCGCCACAGGACGTGCTTCTGATGGCAGCGTGTGTGCAACTGATTGCAGACAAACAGGCCAAGAGTAATGCAAGCAGTTAAAAAACTTACACAAGTTATGAGAGGAGGAGCAGGGTAGGAGCTCTGCTTTTACACTGCCCAACAGTTGTTATGGGACACAATTCTTTGCTGGCTTCTAGAGTGGCACAGCACAGCAGCTGGTGATGATCCCTTGCATTCCCTGTTTTCCTTATGTAATTCTGATGTCAAATGTCAAGAAAATGTATTTTCAAATAAGATGAGAAAGCTGCATTATGGTTCTGTTTGTCCCCTGTACACCTCCTTTCGTGCTTTTGTCCCACAGCACCGTGTCAGCTGAATTTCGGTCCTGGGAGAGGAGCTGTTACATGTACAGAGACCTGCTCTTTTTCACTTTCCAGGTTACCCTTAATGAATGATTTGTTGCTTTGTCTGAATATTTCAGTATACCCTCTTTTAAAAATGCATTCAGCCTGGGAAGGAAGCAGGAAGCAACACTAACTAAAGTAAGTAGTCACACATGAATAATTTCAGCAGAGTAAATGCAATGGGATTGGTCCTGCAAGGGGCAGAGCTACATCCCCAGTGGGGTCTGGACATCGTAACCTTGAGATATGTAATTCTCACAGCCTAAAGTGTTCTCCAGTCCTGGTTCAAGGACTAAATAATAAAAAAGCCAGCAAGACGGGCACATATTAGTTAGTAAAAATGTCAAAGGAGCAGGTCTTCAATATAATTCCCAAAAGATGGGTAAGACCATTGTTTCACTACTGATTGCCAGCTCTAAGTGCTCGCCCACAGTTAATCACTTCAGGTAGGTAAGCCATTCCTCATTAAAAAAATGCAAGACGCACAGTGTCACAATTTGAAACTGAAGAGATCAGTAGTTAGAGCCGGCATTCAATAGAAGATTTGTTATTGAATCCTTACCCACCCAGAGCTGGAGCCTCCCCCGCCATGTGCCAGGATGGTGGGACACACAGGGCAGGGAGGGGGAATCCTGATCTCACTCAGTGATGATGCTAAGGAGAATAATTAAATATTCACTGAAGTGAGGACTTGACCTAACTCATCCACATCTCTGATGAATGCCCTCATTACCAGACTACAGAGTCATATTTCCTCTCTTTCTGTCCAGATGCATACTTAATTTTTTAGGCAACGTGAGGAGAGCTCCAAACAGGACGACTGAAAAAAACGCACTCTCGCATACATAACATCTCGGTGATTGGAGCGCTCTGCTGGCAGAGGGGAGCAGGAGGGAAGCTCAGCCCAAGCTCCTTCTTCAGTGGGAGACAACTGAAGGGCAGTCTCACTGAGGAGTGAACTTTCCAGGGTGTTAAATATGCACTGGAACCAGCCAGGTGGCTAAACAGGAACTGCATTAATAAAATGTAAATGAAGTACACAGATCTTCTCGATGCCTCTCAAGTACAGCCCAGGCCAGGAAATGGGCTGGATTGGGCACCCCAGGAGCGAGGGGATGGATGGAAGAGCTGTTTTGAGATTTCTGGGGGGGGCTTTGGCTCCAAGCAGCTCAGGGGCATTAAAGCTGAGATACATGCTGGGTGGGCAGGAACCTGGATGCCAAAAAGCCTCTCACCAGTACAGTTTTAGACATGTTTAGGGGTTGGCAATGGCCAACCTTAACATTTAACATTCTCTCTGGTAAATGTATATAAATGTTAGGTGCCTAAGTGGACCTAATTCTCAGTGTTTTTAAAAGGCTTGCTGCTTCACACCCTCACAAGAAACACAGGATTCCTGGTGCTTTGTTGAGCTCAGTCCAAAACTGGCATATGGTTTTCTCTTTGTTCCTTTGTGGACCACTCAGTGACTCTTAGGGCAGTTCCAGGTGTGAATGGATATCTGTAGAGTCTTTACACTACGCTGCGTAATTCCTGATGGGTATGACAGTCTTGTTAATGGAAAACATGATTTATCATTTCAGATTGACTTACTAGTGGGCTGTCCCATATCCTTTTGTCTTCGTAAAGCCTATTGATATTGCAACCACTAATGCTGGTAAACCTGAAAAAAAACCAAAACAGTAATAACCATTAGATGCTGAACAAAATATTGCTGTTCTGCCTGCACAAAAAATGATAGTGCATGATAATGCAAAATGGTGAATTTTACATGGAATGAATCATTTAACAAAGCACAGTGCTATTGCAGGATTTGTTTTTCTGAAGCACTGGCAGGGAGGAGGACACTGTTTTCTGCCCACGGTGTACCACTTCGATGTAGCTAAATTACTGGTACATTTGACAGGTCTTAGAGTGAACTAGGAAGGGTATTCATGAATATTCAGTAAATCATTTTTTCTTGTTTTATTTTAATTTCTTGATATTACACTACTTTGCTGAAAATCTAAAATTTTGTTAAATCATATTTATAAAAGAATGCTAAAATATACACCAGCATAGCTTGAGCTTGAGATAAAGCGGAAAGGATCCTAACCTAGTTTTCTTTTTAGTAATGCGCTGTCTACTATCTTTCAGGTTTACTGAAGAAAATGATGATATCCCTGACACTGTCGCTGCATTAAACATTTCATTCCAATGATTCTCAGGAAATGAATTTATGAACTTACCCCATCCAAGGCACAGGAAACGTTTCCTTATGAGCCGTGTCCTAATTTTTCCAGTAACAGCCATATATGACTGCCACGCTTCTGTCAAAACCCAACAGAACGAAGCTAAGAAGAAGAAGTGTAAAAATGCGGTGGTTGTGGTGCAGATGCCCTGCAGGGAGCAAAGAGAAGCTCATTCTGAATACTTAGGGACACTCATTTCTCTTTTCAATTCAAAGAGTTGTCATATTCTATCATCTTGACCTTTATCCTTAGCATCAATTCCCCCTTTATGATGTGATGGCCACAAAGAGAGAGAGAAAGAAAGAGAGATGTTGATGGGGATTAGGCAGAAGAGGTCTTGACTGTTTTCGCGACCACTGAGTGTGCAGAGCAGGGAAAAAGAAGACAAAATAAATCATGCCACCAGATTTTTCTCTACACGTTTACTTTGACCATGGATCATCATGACACCATTGTGGTGGAAAGCAAAGTTACAAAGTTACTGATTATAAAATCTCACAGAGGTGAATAAAGAAAATGTGAGGATACAAATGTTCCTAATTACCAGGTTGTTTTTTTTTTTTCCTCAATGCAGAAATATCCTGATTGTAAATCTGAATTTTAGGCAATAGATTAAGATTTATTTATTTACTTATTTTAATTTAAATCTTATAGAATGTTAACCTATTAGAATATACTGCCTGAGATCTTTTTACTCAGGTTTAAGTATCATAACCTTAACAATTACCCTGGATATTGTTTTTATGGGTGTCAGTCATTTGTCATGTGAAAAGTATTTTGAGCACATGCAATTGGCTTTCTTCTGTCACTGTAGCACTTAATTAAACTTGACATTGTAGCTTATGTAAATGAGCTTATTGGCATAAATGATGATCTATCCTCCACTGTGTTGCTTAAAATGCCAGTTGCAAGCTATAAAATGCAGTGTGCATTGTACCCCAGAACTAAAACCACACCAGTAATGTTGAGAATATCCTTGTCACAATTTATCCTTATGACAATTTGAAGTGTCAAAATTCTACCAAGGTTAAAAAAAAATATTTCACACACCCAGTATTAACAATGCAAGATACTAGTTGAGAAATGTAGGTATTATTTTTAGGATTATTTCTTTATGCAGCATACACATCTAATAGCTACTTACATGCACGTAATAAAAGGCTAGTCTTTTTTTTTTTCACTAAAACCCAGTTCAGCAAACTATTTTGGGAGAAAATATGCAAGTTCCTAATTCTATATAGATGCTTGCATATATTTTTGAATCAAGCCTGGTAGCTGCAAAGATTTGGGGAGCATAAAATATATATGACACCATGCAGGTTTTTTACTTTATTTTATGCTCCTAATTTCTTTCATTTCTTTTTGTTTCAAACTTTCTACTGCGTCACTTTTCCCACATTCTTATCTGAAATTATTTGTGTTTGTTCACTCCAACAGTTGTTTCAGATATATAGCTGATAGCTGATATCAGCTGATATCAGCATTAGTTGATATCAATCTCTGAACTTTCAAAAAGTTATGCACTTGAAAAGTCAAAAATTAATGATTTCCTGCAATGAATTTACAGATGTGACAAACACCTTGCTTTCTAATCTTGGGTCAAATTGTCTATTTAAATCTAGGGTAAAGGGGTTCTATATAATTATATGCAAGAGAACTATTTTTTGTTTTTAAAAAGAGAGGAATGTAAACTGGAAAACAACAGCGGGTCCAGAAAATGCACTGTTCATTCCATCCTAGATTTTGCCATTAATTCTTACGTTTAAATGTCCCTGAAGTATGTGGATTCATAAAATCTATCCTGTTAAGCAGTATTTCCTGTATATGAAAAATAAATACTTATTTAAAATGAAAGCTGTGCAGTGAAATATACAATAAATATAATAGTAAATACAGAAATGTCCTTTCTTTTACTAGTTGCCTTATATGTTATGAACTCCTGCTATGCAACTTTAATTTGCTTTCCTATCAATGTTTTTGTAAAAGCTAGCATGTTCTGTTGGACTGAGAATTTGGCAATAGAATTACTTTTGAGGAATAGTACAGAATCTTTTAGGGAAAAACTGCATAGGTAAAACACAGCATTACCCTGAAAAAAAAAAAGTGATTATACTATTTCCCTTATAAATAACGAAAATACAAACAGATCCTGTTTTTTTTGGTGAAAACATTGCTAACTCTTATGGCTGACTCAGTATAGACTGTTGGATTTAGTTCATAATTTATCCCCTGTATCAAAAGAATGATAGATGATGATAATCTGAGACAAATGTAGACACGGCTGTTGTGGAAGGAAGAACTGTGATGGAAATGTTAATCATGTCGATCACAAAATGAAAAGACAGAAGCAAGTTTTGTTAGAAGTGATCTGTGCTCTGGCTGAATACATGACTGCTGATTATAACTAACTCTTCTGTATGGCAGACAGAGGTCTTTAATGAACACTGATGGCAAGTCTGTATCACTGATATAACAGCGTATTTGCATCACATACCATCAGAAAGATGCAAATCAGCCTCAAAACATCACCTAACAACTGTTGTGGGATCGGTGATGACAGAATCATGTTCAGGCAGTGCTTGAAGTGAATTCAGCCTCCCTCCTTCCTCAGCCAGAGAAGCGCTCCTGGCAAATGAATCTCCACTCTCCCAGGTAAAGTCATGGGCTCAGCACAGTTGACAAATACCCCCCCCGGAAATCTGGCTTTTATGTACTTCTGCATTCTTCCTCTTTGATAAAAAAATAAACAAACAATGCTGTGCTGTCTGGGAAAGTGCTATATCTGGGAAGTCTATTTCCAAACAGGAAGAAAAATTCATTTTCACCAAGGGCTGTTATGAAGTGGAGCACTGTGTATCTCCAGCCAGGGAGCCATAATTTTAGCAAGTACTTTATTAGTGGTTTTTTTTTCTTTCTCACCAAGCCTTGGACTACCAGTTTCTCCTTCTCCCTCTCCTCTCCTCCCTTACCAGGGGACCACCACCTCCCCTCACCTTGCTGCACATCCAGCAGCATCGCTGAAACCTTGTGGCCCATCACTCACAGAAAGCTGCAGTGTGTCAACCTGTCTGCACCACAAGATAGTGGTACACAACTTCCCTGTTGCTTTAGGAGGTGATGCTTCTTACTTGTTTCTAATTCTAGTTTATTAAAACTCACTGAATTAATTACCTGTGCTGAGCACCTGTCAACTTGCAACAAAATTAATTTTAACAGCCTAATTTATTCACTATTTCTTCAAGCTTCTGAAATTAAGTCAACTCTGTTACTCTAACCTCCTCTTCCTCCCATTGCTGCTGTTCTCAGCTCCCCATATTTAATTCTGATTACAAGCGGGGGAAAGGAGCATTTCTGTCCTCAGAATGCACGATTTCATGAGGTTTAATTGAGCCTCAAGCGTTCAGCTACCTTGAATATCTAAGTAAGACCATTCATCCCTTTTTAATAAACAATATACTATTGAAAGCAAGAGCTTACATCAGGTATCAAATTATTTCCTACTGTCATGCTTGTAGGACACCCACTCAATGACAATACACAGATAAGAAATGTAAAATACAGTGGAAATTCAAAACTACCTATTCTAGGAATTAATATTTTTAATGTAACAATGATGAATAATATAGAGCATATTTGTCCATTTTTATGACCTACAAAAGTAGGTCATAAATGCAACCTCAAAATAATCATTTATCATTATTTTTGAAGCATCTGGTTGTTGTGTTTTGTTTTATTTTGTTTTTAACGTAATAGTCTTTTTTTTTTTTAATAGCAGTGGGAACAAATCTTCCACACAAAGACAAAGAGGGTTCAGTAAGGACACCTGATTTGTCTTCTTGCCCTGAAATACACTCTTTTTCCTTCAACAAAATAGTTGCCTGTCTCTGAGTTCTGATAAATAGTATAAGAATCAAAGCTACTGGAAAATGAACATGAAAAATGAAATCTGTGTTGGTGATAGCAAAATGGTCAGGGCTAAAATCCAGTGAACTGGATTATGTCATGAAATAGGAATGAAAACTAGTAGAAGTTCATTTAAATAATAAAATTTCTTGGAGATTAAAGGAAATCTTGCCCTTAGCTCTGAGGAGATTTATCTCCTAAGGACATAAATTAAATGAGTATTAATTTTATTCTTACGAAGTTCTGACCATGTACTGAATACACAAACAAAGAGCCCTTAAAGACCACAATAAAGAATAAATGAAACAAAGAAAAAATAAACCAAAAAGAATGCAAAGGACGTAGCAAAGAGCAGAAATATAGTTCTATGTCAAAACTAATATATTTTATTGGCTTTTTGTGACTCTCAAGTCCGCAGCTATAAAACAGTTTATCTTTTCCTTCTTTAAATTAAAAACACAAATTCATAAAGGAAAATACTGCTTATTATTCTTAATTTTACTTTTTTAATTATTATTTATTTTTAAACTGATTTGCACAATACAGTACCTTTGTTTCAGGAATGGCAGACACTGTCAGAATACAGGGATACGGTGTACTGGTCAAATAATACTGAATTCTAGACTAAATACTAATTTCTAGAGTATAGTGCCATGAAATAGTATATAGACTTTCAGAGGCTGTGGAACAAAGAAGTAAGGGCTTGCATCTCAGGAGTGTTTTTCGGGAAGGGGGACAGATTTTCAGTGACAAAAAAGTATGGCAAGGAAGGCTGTCTCTTCAGTTGCAAACACATTTGAAACTGTTAGTATATTAAATGTCTGAGAAATCATAGCTGTAGACTTTCAGGTTTCTCTTCCAGGATCATTAATATTACTGGCACCATAAAGCTTTGAAGGCACCATTTCATTTAAAAAATCCCACGTTCTTTTCTTTTGCCAGGCTCAAGTACTGCTAACGCAACTTGTTCAAGCAAAGAATTCAGGAAATCTGATACCCATATTGAAAATATCACTATGGTGGAAGGAATTGTTCTAAAATAATGTTATTCGTATTTTAAATCAACATCTATGAAACTATTTACTTTAATTAGCTTATAACTTTTAGATCTAAAAATCTTCTCCGTTGTTCTTAAAAGTTGAAGGCTCAAGTGGTTTAACTTCATTAGAGTGTGTTCTGATATCTGACATGATAACCCAAAATAATTAGCATTTGACTTCATGAGCATTTATGTGAAGAGATATGCACTGTTAATTATTATACTGCAGGATTTTATATGTGGTACAAGACAATGTGAATAGTAACCTTTACTTGGATTTTTAGAACAAGCTTATTTTTAGTACACCTGTAGTGCATTTTGAGTAGTTATGGGATCTCCCCACAAAGATAATGAGGGATAACTAAGGACACTTAATTTTTTGTTCTTCTACTCAATCATTTTTGTTTATGCACAACACGCAAGATGCCTTTCTAGGTTCTGACAAATAGCTTACAAGCTGGCTGTAAATGACCCAGCTGTTTCTGTAATTCCTTTGGTTTACTTTACAACTACAGTCTCACAAAGGACATCTATATCATCAACAGCACCACAATGCCACTGGAAGATATTTTCAGTATCAATGTTTGATTTTTATTTTTTTTTTGGTATCATGTGCAAATTATCACAAGAGTTGCTAAACTTTGGGACCACTACATGTGCCCATTCTCAGGGTGCAGTATAATTTCTTCAGCTATTTTGATTTAAGGTTTCTTTGTCTGTCACATCTTGTCTTCTCTTCTGGAGTCTGTCCTCTTATCTGACAGTATAGCCCCAGTGATCATACTGCAATGCGGTAAGTGTGACTGAAAGAAAACATACTTTAAACTGTAAGTTTTCTCTGTGTTTGTACTTTCCAGACACAGTCTAAATATCTGTTTTCTTATTTTCATCTAAAGTTCCTCTAGATGCTTTACTGACAGATTCAATTCCCGCTCCTCTTTTTCCAATGTTTATCTCAAAGGTATTTCTGAAAATTACCTCTCTGCAAGTATTCACAATCTTTATCGACAGTTACTTACGAAGGAGACCAGTCAGAATGTCCCCCCTTTTTTCCCAGGTGCTGAGTCCAGCAACAGAGGTGCTGTTCATATCTGATCCACAAACAGTGTACGGCGCCTTCTTTTTAGCTTCTGCCCTTTGCAGTTCTTTTTCTTAAAAGTTCTCCTTTGGAAGTTGTCACCTCTGTCATGCATATCAATAACCTCTGCATTTAAATTTGATACTGTATAGTTGTACTTTACATTCCTCAGTTATTTCTATAAAGAACTGATGGGTTTTGTCCAAACTAATTCCTCTGCTAGCCATTATTCTTCTTCAGACCTTATAATGCACATATTACAAAATAATTCTAATAATTTGATGTGAAGGGATAATATTCTGGGTTTGGGATGGAAGAGAATTCATGGAAGTTACTTGCTGCATTTGCAAACCTTCCTTGCTCTGTCGTATGGCAGAATTTGCCTACACGAGTAACAGTAAAGGCATCATTTATGCACTGGCATGTGATCCGTGCTGCTAAACTGTTAATTCCTCGGCACAATTTAGACCTGGGCCAAAGAATGTTCCCCCAGCCCAGACCCAGGCTGAAGGAGAGCCTGGGCCAGGAACCCTGCCTGACCATCAGCTTGCACACAACTATCCTTCTGCCCTGGAGGGCTCAGTTGTATGGGTTGCAAGCTGTGTGCTAGTTTGCCTTGGGTCTATAGAAACATTTGTGGCTCATTTTGGTTACTGGTTGGGATAGAGGCAAGAAGTCCAGCTGGATAATTCATAATACGCTCAGCTATTACTAAAATATGAGACAGTAAAATTAATTCCATGTTGTTTACAGTATCCTCTAGAGACTGTCAGTGCAATGTGCAGGTTTGTGATGTGTTAACTCCGAACTGCTTTCTTGGTGCCATGCCTACTGTAAATTGAAAGCCAGTTGGAAGACAGTTTTCATACAGTTTCCTTTACGCTTATACTCATTTTAGTCTTCCTCCCAGTTTGGATTGTTATTGCTAGGGTATATTCAAGTAAATGAGTTCAGAACAAGCAATATCATAGAACAGGTTACTCAGAGGCAATTTAATTCCTTCGATTACAAAACCTGGCAAGGGAAGCTCTTCCCTTTTTACCCTTATGCTGTGAACTTGTATATTTTTCTGTGCAGGCAGGAAATGAAGGAATTGTTTAGGGGATTAATTCATAAGTCAGTGGAAAGACTCACATTAATTTAAGTGGGTTTTTTATTGGGCATTACACCTATAGAATAGAGGACGAAAGGTGCATGAGCAGAGGCTTGTGATCTTGCTTCTCATCCTAAGTGTTTTAAATGTTTACAAAGTATTGGATGAATATTTTTCTGGTAAGTGAATGTGGCCTACTTCACATCACAAATTTATTCTGTTGGCTTTGATGTTAAACACTTTAAACAAGGTAAATGTCAAGTCTGTCAGGACAAAATAACAGTATTTTAACTGTCTTCACATGAATGTGTTGTGAAGTTTATGAAGCTCAGAAAAGCAGGTTTTCAGGAAAACATAAAAGAAAATAAGAAGCCCTTTACAACTCTGAGGCATAAAATCAATTTAAATGCAAGTTTTTCAACTTCTTCCTGACTAATTAATCTCAATTTGCTATTACTGTTTTGTAATAGTGGTGTTTCACTGTGCCAGAGAACACTGTTTCCTAGTTCACTTCTTTTTCTTGTACTTGGGTGTTGTCTTTTTCTGGAAAATCAACCCTTTTGAGTGTAAAGTGATCACGTTCACTTCAAGAAAAACAGCTGAAATCACTGGCATGCTTTGTTAAAAGAACTTCTTCATTACTGAGCTGTTGAGGAATGACAATTAAAAAGTTAAATTGAAGGTGATGCTACCCTGAAAAATTACTCTATAAAAATACCTTTGTGAGGTTTTACATTACCAAGTCTGAAAGGTTTCTTATTTAAAGATGAATAAAATAAAGCTTTGTGGATATGAATTATTTTTTTTAATTGATGGGCAAAGAAAATCAACCTGGTCTCTGAAAACGATTGGAGAATTGAAGTTCTTATGTTCTTGCACATCACTGAGGGTAAGCAGAACTGAGGGTGCAGTGTGAACACAAGGGACTGGATTGATATCAATAAAAGTGCAATTTGGCCTGAAAAGTCTCTGAAACTGGCTGTGACTTATAGGAAAAAAGACAATGCATGCTGGCTGTCAGAGTGGTTCTACTTGGGAAGTATGCAAATTAAGATGGAGATTATGGATAAATAATAAACAGGCTTCACTGCTGTTATTACACTTTGGTTTTCAGGACAGTTGTCTTTCAGGAGCTGTTTTTAGACTCTGAGAATTCCATATTGGTTTTACGTTAAAATACGGAATGTGCAGTCTGCTCTCTTTAAATGAAGACAAATGGTCTTGGCAGGTTTGAAGAGATATAATAATGAGACAACTGCATTAACAATGAAGCAAAAGCTGTTTGGCTATAACATACAACAATGTGCTTTATGTTTATTTCAACTTATTACATAAAGATATCCAGATTTTCAGATCTCCCTTTTGGGTTGTTGCAAGTAGAAATATTTGGTTGCATTATCATACTAATGGCTATACCTGTTTGCAGAAGAATGAAAGATACAAGAGCCAACAGTCACTTAGAGTGATGAGCAACCCATGCGAGAGTGTTCCAAAGGTCCTGAGTCTTCCTAACTTTAATTTATTTAAAAGTTCACTGTGGGGGCTGTGTGAGCAGCGAGGGGCAATGAGCCAGGATTGATAATGAAGGGGTGGCTAAGCTAAGCACAAGGGTTACACATGAGTCAGCAATGACTGCAGCTAAAAAAAGAGTAGTTCAGAGTACAGTTGAGAGGGAGTTCCTTATGGAGTTCCGAGAAAAAGAGGAGGAGGTGTCCAGGCACTGACAAACGCAAGAAATCGAAGGAGCTTCCTTGAAGAGATGGCATAACATATGAGGGTTTACAGAATGGATACTGATATGTTCAAAACAGTGGAGCCTGATATGCGAGACTTCAAATTCCTACAGGAGGATCCAAGTGCAGCCAGTGCAAACTGATGTCCTGGTGGAAAAATTACCAGGAAAAGCTCTCACTGGGTAGACAGAAAATAATGCCTTGCGATGCTCCTTAATGCTACATGTGTGAAAACTTGTCAAAGAATTTTTTGTTTTAGGAAAATGTGATTGTCACTTGAGTATCTCTGCTCTTAAATTAGATCATTTGTTTGCTGTATTTTAAATTTTGATCTCATTTACTAACAATAAAATTGCTGTAATTTTAGGGAGTTCCCACAGCAATCAAAATGATGACTACAATGAGAAGTTCAACAACAAAGCTTGCAGTTGCCTTTCACTTAGTCTGACTGTGATGATTATAATCCTGTCATATGAAAACAGTCCATCTTCTTGTCTGGGGTATTGCTGTCAGCAAATATTACTTCACTGCATAACTGTAAGAGTCCTATCTCTTTACATTATTGACTGAAACTATTGAAGCAATAGCTTTGCATTGTTATTGCAGTACCATGTCCCCTACCCTTATTGGTTTTATGTTTATTTTTTCATCACAGATGTATATATAGGTCTTAAAAGTCTTTATATAAGAATAATGTAAACAGGAAAAGGATGCTTTTGCCCCTAAGAGCACCCTTAGTTTCAAGCACGCCCAGTTTTCCTCGAAGGACGGTGTTTTGCAGGATTAGCAGTATGGAGACAGGGAGAAGTTTTCCCTTTTCAGAGAAGTAGTTTAAATCCAAATTAGAAATAATCCAGGAAAGATAGAGAGAATCTACATTACTGTGGACATCCAAAGTCTTCTCATACCACGTAACTTCAGTTTATTTTTCAAAAATAACTGATAAAGTCAGTTTTCTAAAGATATATTATGGCTACATCCATTTGTACTTGCAAACAAAATGGGTTAGAAAGCATTCACTCAACCTGCAGCCAGCTGGAATGATACAGAATATGTCTATATTAGTAAATTTTTTTGTACTCCAAAATAAGGTGGACACATCCAAACAGCCTGCTGTCACTGGTCCCTGCCAATTCCAACTCTCCTGAACTCAAGGCATTGACTGGGATAATGCTAGTTAGCGTGGGACAAAATTGTGCCAGGAGCTGTGCTAATGCTTCAAGATTATGGATGATTTCTTGCCAACACTTGGGGTCATGCCCACCTACAGAGGTATTTAGAGCATTTTGGCTTTTTTCTTTTATCCAGAAAAACATGTGGTGGGTTTGAGCAAATGTGGTGGGCTGACCTCAGCCAGCAGCTAAGCACCCACCTAATTGTTTGCTCAGTTCCCCAGCAAGATGGGGGAGAGAATCGGAAGAGTAAAAGTGAGAAAAACTTGTGGGTCGACATAAAAAGAGTTTAATAAGTGAAGGAAAAAAAACCTGCACCAAGTGATGCAAAGGCAATCACTCACCACCTCCCACCAGCAGACTGTTGCCCAGCCTGTCTCCAAGCAACAGCTACCTTGGAAAGACAACCCCCAGTTATATTGCAGAGCATGTTTTCATATAATATGGAATATCTCTTTGGTCAGTTGGGGTCAGCTGTCCTGGCTGTGTCCTCTCCTAACTTCTTGTCCATCCCCAGCCTAGTTGCTGGCAGGGCAGCTGAAAAATGGAGGTGTTGACACTGTCTAAGCACTACTTAGCAATACCTAAAGCATCAGCATTAGCAATGCTGTTTTAGTCACAAATCCAAAACACAATACCAAACAGGCTCCTGTGAAGAAAATGAACTGCATCTCAGCCAGTCTCCAAGTGGCGTCAGCATGTGTGTGTGTGTGTGTGTGCACGTGTGCGCGTGTGCTTATGAAGAGAGGAAAAGAGAGGCGTTTGAATGAAAGCAGTGTTCATATAACATACAGCCATAGACACACAGACAGGCACTTTTTAAAATATTGATTTAAATTCATCTGAAAGGCAGTAATGGGATACATATGTGTACACACATGTGTTACCAGTTTTTACTGTTTCATTTAATGCACAACCTGATTTTTTTTTTTTTTTTTTTTCGGAAATACATACTCTTTCCCTGTAGTATTAAAATCAGAGCACACATTTTCACACTAGAAAAGCAAGTGGAGACAAAAGAGCCTTGGACGGTTTATGCATTGCAAAGCAACATTTTCAGCAGATGATAGAAGGCAGATGAGATTGCTTTACATCTCTATATTGGATCCTGTCAACCTGTGTACCCAAGAGTGAAGAACAGAATCTCCAATCTGGGCAACTGACGGTGCCCTAGTTCATGTACAATACAGTCAATGTAAGAGCATCATGAATAATTAATTCTTCTTATGGTCATGATATTAATTTGTAATGCCTTTAATGCATTAGCCATAGGTTGTTTCAGAGGACAGCTATCTCTTTCTTCACTTCGTGTAGAGATACATGAAATGGCGATGAAGTTGCCTCATCTACAGAATGAAATTTCACCTGGAGGAAAGAAATTCATAATAGAGGGCTCTATTTTATGGAGAACATAGCTTAAAAAATTAGGCTATAAATTTAGAGTCCCTCTAAATACAGGAAAGGGAAAATATTGAGCAATTATGGGTTTCTAAAGATAATGAAATCTCAACAGTTTTCACATGGAAGAAAGACTATAGCAACGGATGCATGTGCACACTGAGGAATTCAAAGGACACAGGTCCTCAGTATACTTTGCATCTCTGTCCGACCATCAGTTCTGGATATTGTATACCATGGCTACTGGCATGATGGATAATTTGATAATTTACGGAAGCTGAAAGAAAAAAGCAACAAAATCCACAATCAGAGAAAAGAAGAGGTTGTGACCATAGATGTATATGAAAAAATCACTAAGAATGGGAAGGAGAATAATAGGCAAAAAATTCAATGTCTCCGCTCAGTCAATATTTTGACATTAGCTTCTATTCATCATTTGCACAAGAAAGCCAAATGTCAAGATTTTTTTTTTTAATAAAAGGTGAAAACACTTATGCTGCTTATACTTGGCATTGTCTTCCAGCAAGGAGGAAATTCTGAGAGGTATCACATTTGTTTAGTTCTCTTTATCTGCTATGTTAAGCCAGCAGGATAAAAGGTTTTTGGTAATGACAAAACAATATTTTTGACAAAGCAGTGTGAAATTTTTCACAATGATATCTTTAGTGTGATAATAAAAACTTGTAAAGTTGTGATTATCAAAGAGGAACACTATAGCAACCTGGGTATTTTAAAGGAGCAAAGAATGAAGTAGTTCTGTATAATATCAGATGCAGCAGGAGGAGTAATAGCTAGCAATAGTGCAGCAACTAGTAATAGCTCCTGTATCATATTACTTCAAGCCAGTTTTCTCGATGAAAGAGAGCATCAGTCTTTGTATCGACCCTGGCTTGCCTGTATTCTACTTCCATCTGTTTCTTCCCATGGAGCCACAGAAAAGTGTTAGCTGAGTGAGACCATATTTGGGAGGTAAGGTGAGGTGAATCTGCTCCTGTCAACACAATCTGGAGAAGGAGCTGGGACATCATTATTATGATTGCACTGATTCCTCACAGATACTAGTAAGTACAAGGTTCTTCTTCCTGTATGCTCTAACTATATTCTTCCTATGGGAGTCACTATAAGGAGTCTTGTTAGGACCCCAAAACTGTCTGCAAAGCCTCATGTCTACTGACTTCGCCTTTGCTTAACTCCTAGGGACTCTAAGAACATGAACTTCCTGATGGAGAAAAGAAGGGTTTCCAAATGAAGAAGGAAAAATTTTGTGGAGGGGCACTGGAGAGAGTGCACAGAGATTTCAGCAAGATAAACTACAGAGTGAACTAGTGCCTAGCAACATGACAGCGTTCTCCAGGTGGGCTTTAGCTATGCTCTTAGATAACGCTTGCCAAGGGATTTGAAGACCTTCCCATTAAAGATCCCCACAGCAGTAAGAGAGTCACACTGTCTCAAAGTTTGCTATTCCAGGGAGAAGAAGGGAAACAGAAAGGCTACACAATCAGTTTGAAGAAGGTCCTATCACTTTCTGAGCTGTGGACAAATAAGCAGCAACAAGAGGAAGCAGGCAGTGTACAAAGCCTCCATTATGAACAAAATGTGTTTTATTATTGTAGTATTGTATCTGTGTAGTTTTCATATCAAAGAAGATGGTCTGAGCTTCCCTTTATTTATTTGGGCTATTTATTCTTCTGCTCCACTCCTAACAGACCAGTGGACACATGCACATGCACAGGAAAGATATTAATGCTTCTTAAGAAGGTGATTTATATTCTCTAACAGTGTGTGAGATCATTGTATGAATGAACATATATTTTACCAAAGAGAGGAGAGAATTAAATAAAACTACATCTTTATTGCTTTGGGTCTAGTGTTTTGAATTTTATCTGCTCTGTGCCTGACTCAGACTGCAGTCTCCTCAAGAGAGGAGCCCCCGGTGCTCTCCCTCAGTGTTGGTGCAGAGCCAAGCACTCCAGGAGACCTGATAAACACGATTCCTAATAATGTAATCACTCAGGGTGATGCCTTGAGAGAAGTTTAATTTTAGTGGTGTCTTTAGCCCAGGAGATTTGGGGATAAGTACAGCAGTGAAAGCCAGGTAGGAAAAGAGCAAACACATTTCTTGAAGGCTTGTTTTATATATTAGTCAAAGGGCAAACAGAACTGCTCCGTTTACAAAACTGCTAATTTATCTTCACACCACATATCAGAAGAAGGACTCATTTTTCAGTTCTACTTACCCAAATCTATCATTGCTTAATAAATTACTCATGTGTTTCTGACTGCCTCTTGTCATTGATTTTAGCTCTAGTTAGCTTTAAGTGTGCTGCTATTTCCTGGTTCTTTCCTTCATTAATATTACCTTCTTAATCCATGCTAGGCACACAGTTTCTAAAGATAAATTGTTTTCAGCCCTTGAAGGTGGTAATGCTGTGATGGCTTTATGGTAAGTGCTTGCTATTAATTACTTTAGAACTACTGTTGAATCAGCTTCAGCCAGATGAGGCAGATATTTTGTGGCTTTCTCTCTCCCTCCCCCCCCCCCCCCCCCCTCCACCCCCGNCCCCCCCCCCCATAATTTTCCTATTTTTAGCCATTAAAAATAATTTTAAAGAATATTTTTGACTATTTTATTCTACATTTAGTTGGACAATTGTAAGACAACTTTCTGTCTATATGTGGCACAAAAGCATTGGTTGATTTTATTAATGGATTTATTTTTTCTAAATTTTCTGGTGAGAACACTCATTCTAATTACTCAATTGATCTCAATAAACTATCACCATATACATTTCAAAACTTCCTCTTACAGTTTCGTATTCAAAATCACAAATCCTCTAATATTAAATTTTCAATTAAAGAAATTGCAGAGTTTATAATATTTGTAAGAAAATTGCTGGTGCTTAAAAATATAAGCACATTCTGATGAAGCTGAAATGATGACACTTTGGCTTGTATCACAGCACTCTGGTTTTTGCACAGAATCACAGAATAGTCAGGGTTGGAAGGGACCTCTGCACGAAACATAACAGCCAACAGGATGCAGCAGATCATCTGCAATTTTGTCTGAGTGTTGGATACACATGAATCAGTCTCATCTGTGGTGCTTTTTAAATTTACTTCCAGTTATTGTGAGGGACTGTAAAAACAAACAACTCTGCTCAGGATACAAATAATGTGATTTGCATTCATATAAAATTTGAAATGTTAGACCTAGGATGCTCAACATATTACTTTTTTTATGTCATTGATACACCACAAAATAGAAATGTGGAACTCACTGCTTTAGGATTTGAAGGTAGCCAAAGACATAAATGAGTTTAAAATGGACTAGAGAATAGGCTGACTGCTGGGTGCTTTGGATGCAGTCCTAGCTCAGAAAATCTTTAAATTGCTGACTGCAAAAAGTCAGGAAGGCATATCAGAGATAGGATCGTTCATTCCCTGTTCCTATGCTCTTCTCTATATGTCTCGTTAATGTAGACAGCACAGTGAATAAGACAGATCACTGAGCTGATCTGATACTGCTGTTCTTATGTTCTAAAGCTGGCAGGTAGCAAAATTATATCAGATAATTTTAAAAATTAGGTCAAATCATGAGAGATAAGAATTCTGCCTGTGTGAAGAAAATCCCTTTCATCTACATAGTTGTGAAGAAGAATAGGCGCTCTTCTGCTGCTCTGTTTACACAAAGGTCCAAGATCCTCAGTAAAATTCTTCTCTGCAGGTAGCCCAAACCAGCAACAACTGCTTTCACTCCTGTATTGCCCAGGAATATCATCCCCACTTCATTATAGCCATCACTCTTCAGTCTTATCTTTTTTTCCCTCCAATAAAGAACATTAAGTTTCAGACTTACTATTCTTACATGAAATACTTTGATTTAATATGACTGAACAGGATTTTATAAAAACAAATTTCCTCCACTTTCATACAGGTTTCTCAGAAAGAGAAACTGTGAATTTAATGCCCTTCTGAGGCAGTCAGTTTTGCAGTTCTCAGGGTATAGTCCTATTTCCTGCTTGTTTGTGGGCATTTTTCATACAGCAACAGAAGAGAGAGGCAAGGATATCATGAACCAGAAACACTCTATTGTAAACCTTCCAAATAAGGAGAGCTTAGGTATAAAGCGTAGTATCAGAAACCACTTGTTAAGGCACTAAAAATTTGTAAATCTGCTACTACAGTCAGTGAAACTGTTAGCTGGCTGGCTGACCTTTTTTTTTTTTTTTTTCTTTTCTTGCCTGTACTTGCCTTCCTTCAACTCTAAAACAGAAATGATGACACGCACATCACTCATAATTTTTCCTCTTTGATTCTGAGTATTTTATATATCTATGCATATTTGGAGTAACTGGATTTCGAGTTGAATGTATCTTTCTTTTTTTCCTAGTAACTATTTCCCAAAGAAATGGAAAGAAATCTAGTGGAATATCTTTGAAATATCTGTTAAAGGGAAAGGTCAAATATAATGCAAACAACCACCTACTCCTGCAAACTCTACAGATGTTTGTATGTGGACTTTATGTTTTGTCTATCAATATCTGTCACACAACAGAATAATACAAGAAGGGGGAGGGGGAGACAGAGATTTAAAAATAAATCTAAATAGGCTAAAAAAGTGTTGCCATAGAGACTGATTCAGACATTATAAAAATAGCTCTATGTATTGTTGATATCGTTATTTTGCTTTCCGGTATTCTACCTGACTGCAGCAGAAAACCTCAGCAAGATGCCCAGAGTCATCAAAAGCAAAGTAGCAAGTCCATGGAGGATCTCCCAAGTTATTTTGAATCTGTGTCTATCTGCAAATTTGGGTTAAATTACTTGATTCAAAATCTAGTAACATTGCTCCTGGAAACCAGGCCAAGGAATTTGGCTCTTTACAGCTGTTTTGTTGTGTAGCAATTTCCTGACACTTGTATAAATTCTTTTCTTTTAAAATGAAAAAGAAAACCAGTAAAATCACTCTTCTGTCCCTTCATAATCACTGGAGTCTTTTTTAGGGGCAAAGCTGGTGTGCTCTTGTTTTAAAATTGTTTTGTTTATATGCTTGTGGATTTTTTTTTTTTTTTTTTTTTTTGTAAGTTGAAAAAATAAGTGGCTTTCTCGAAATTGCTGTCTGGAGATACATATCTTTTATAGCCTTATTACACATTTATAGCCAATAAAATCTATCTGGAGTTTTTGGCTGTTTTGGTTTTTTTAGCAACGGGAGCTTAACAAATTGATGAACAGGATATTAATTTAGGATTAATTTTCTATTAACAGAAAAATTGAGTTTTTCACTCAATATTGATACATCATTGCCCAATCCTTCTTGTATATGCTAACAAATTTCTTAGAAATCTACTTTGAAAAAAGTATTTCTTTTTATTTCACTTGTAAAATAAAAAGCTTTTGGGAAAGGAATGCTTCAGTCACTGAAATAAACATCTTCAGAAAAAACAATTCTGATACAAATAAAAAGGAGTGTATATATGTATGTGTCTGTAATAAAAAAACACAACTGGAACTAATTGCTGCACTGCTTCCCACTCTTCTTGTGGCTTAACCCCACTAAACAGGACCATGTAAGCCTTGCACTTGTGTAGTTTATCCTAGCCATTGGACTGGTTCACCTTCTTCTAATCCTATTTTTCTAGTATCTGGTTTGAAATTGATACGACACGCATACTTATACATCACTTATTCCAGAGATGAGGGATTTGAGACATTTATTTTGTTGCGTTAGCAAAGCAGCTAGAATTAATGGAATTATATCTGCCAAAATGTGGTGATAGATTTTAATAAAATAATCTTCCTAGCGCAACTGGAACTGAATGGGCCAGATCTTTGCTTTCTGCCTTTTCTTACTGGCAAGGGAATTCTAAAGCCATAATACTGACAGACATTTCATCCCCTTTCCCTGTAGTGTTGAAGTTTGACCGTTAGGTTTGCAAGGCCCATAAGGCCCTGGAGTGGGGCCTGGGTTAGAGCTTCCTGCTGGTTACCTTACAGATGGGTTTGAGGGCCAAGCTCACCCTGATGGGCAGTTTCTGCCTGTTTTTTCTGGGCAACAGATTTGTTTTGACTGATATTTCTGGTGTTGGGACACATCAGCTTGACCACCAGAAATGAGCTGTGTCTTTATATCCACATCTGAAGTGGTGGGTTGGGTAGTAGTCTGTGCAGTTGTCCAGAGGACTCCAAATTGCATAAGGCTGAAGACAATAAGCAGAAGGGGTGCCCTCATTTGAGAATTTTTCAGCTGAAGCTCAAGTATTAGGCATCTCTTTTTATGTGGTCCTCCAACATGACACAAGGAGTGGAAAGAAGCATGTTGTCTAAAGGAGGTATAAAGAAAAAGAGACCTTGCAATGCTGCTGCAGGTGTGAATTAACAGGCAAAGAGGAAACTTCTGAAGGAAACTCAGTTCCACTTCTCTGCAGTAATGAAGACAAGATCACAAATCGCTGTGGGATAAAGGCCATTGTGAGGGCCTTGCTCCGACTCGCGACTTCAGCAGCATCAGCGGCTTGTAGCATAGTTGGCAATATCAGGCAAGTGTTCTGATGTATGCCACCGGTGACATTGCTGAAGACCCTACGTGTCCCTTCCAAGACTGACAATGGAATAAAGGATACAACAAAACACAAGGGACTTTATTAATGGGCTAGGCAGAATGAATGTTAGATACGATAGGAAGGTTCTGGGAGCCCAGGGGTGGGGGGGGAGAAGGGGCGGGAAGAAGCTTTTAGCTGCTGCACTGCAGTCTTGCTGAACCCTGCAAATACAGAATGTTAAAAGAAGACACAAATAAAAGACAAGACAGCTGATAGCATCAGAGATACTAGTTTGTCAGCAAAGCTTTGTCTAGACCCAGATCTAGCACTAGGAAAAGTGAGGTCTCATGAAGCCTTAAAAAATAGCAACGTGGTTTACATGTTAGCAGCATGAGGGGGATTTTATTAGGCAATATTGAGGAAAAGAGGAAGTCACAATTGTGAAAGAATTAACTGAAGGCCATCAGGGAAGTTGTGCATTGGTAAGGACACACAGACAAGAACATGTGCTGCTTGTAGCTCCCTGGGCATTAATTTGAATGCCATTGGCCAAAACATTATCACAGTCAGATGTCAGTGTAGGTTCCTGGCTAATCCACCTAGCTGAAGAGCCTGTTTCATTGTACACACCCCTGTCAGGAAGGTGTGCATCTAATGGATGTTGTTTGTGGTTCTTCACCATCTGATCACCTCCAAAAGAGTCATTCAAACTATCAAATTGCCAGTGTCTTTCAGTTCTTAAAAAGAACTAGGTGTGGCTCAGAGACGGTTTCATCTCAAGTTCTAAATATCGGAATATATGACCAGGATGTGCGTACATTTACAACAGAGATGATAATAAATATGGTAGATGAATAAATGCAGTTTTGAAGTCCAACAAGCTGACATCTCTCTGAATGAGAATTATGAGTTGGAAAATTCATGAGCCTGAGATGAGTAAACAGGAAATTCAGCCACTTTTAGACAAACATCTACTGTCCAGGGTGCTTCTAATTTAAGATGATACCTGGCTATGACAAATAATTGGAGAAATGTTAACAGACTATTTTTGATTCTTACCTTCCTAGAGTCACTTTTATGACTAAAAAATCAGAAGAAAATACAAAATAAAAGAACTATTCTAAGATTCTTTATGGATTTTTACAGAGTCATTCTATAACTACAGCAATGTTGGGCATAGCTTCTTGTGGTCAGCATGCCATGGATAAACACCAAACAGTTGGAAGAAGACCAAGCAACAATTATGGCTATATGAAAAGCCTTTACAGAAATTGACTTATAACTTCAAGGGGAAAAGGAGACGTTAGCAGTTGATTTTCTCCTCTTGTGTTTTAACATTGAAAAAGCCATAAGCACCTGGTAGAATTCTTGGGTACAAAATTCTTGCATGAAATTTTACGTTAGACTTCAAGATTTTGACTAATTTTTTTCAGCACTGAATGCAAAGGCAAAAGCAACCATGGCAGCACCCAGTAACCAATGCTTAAGTTAAGCAGCTACCAACAAAAGAATAAAAGGCTTTAAAGAAAGATTTTCAGGTCTACATTGACCTTGTCCTGGCAACAATCCCAGTATCTGACAGTTAATTTCAAGAAATTAGAGATGAATAGCTAATGGACTAGACTTGCCAGAAACCTGTCCAGCTCTGCCAGAGAGGGAGGTATCAGTGAAGTCAGCATCTAACAAACTTACTATTGTATTGGAAGGACTGCATTGATTTACACATAACCGATAGCCAAATTTTGAAGGGACAGCACTGTCTAATCCATATTGTACTTCAGGCACAGATCTCTTCCAAAATTTGAGTTATATCAGGATACAAGCAAAGTCAGTGCACCAAGAACAATAAACTGTGTGGTAGCTCGTTTTGATGAAGTGAGTTCAGACACTAAGAGAATAAGGCTGAGAGAGTTGGGGTTGTTCAGCCTGGAGAACAGAAGGCCCTGGGGAGACCTTCCAGTACCTAAAGATGGCTTACAGGAAAGATGGGGAGGGACTTTTTACAAGGGCATGTAGTGATAGGATGAGGGGAAATGGCTTTAAACTGGAAGAGGGTAGGTTTAGATTAAATATTAGGAAGAAATTTTTCACTCTGAGGGTGGTAAGGCACTGGAACAGGTTGCCCAGAGAAGCTGTGGAAGCCACATCCCTGGAGGTGTTCAAGGCCAGGCTGGATGGGGCTTTGAGCAGCACGGTCTAGCAGGAGGCATCCCTGCCTATGGCAGGGGGGTTGGAACTTGATGATCTTCAAGGTCGCCTCCAACCTAAACCATTCTATGATTCTATGAATGTCAGCAAACAAAAAATAAATCTTACCAGATTCTAGAAAACTCTTTTACAAATGGTTTGTAGTCATTTTAGTGTTGTTATTTTAGACTTTGTTTTCAGGTTTGTTGTGGGTATTTTTGTTGTTTTGGTTGGTTTTTTTTCCCTAAGAAGAACATATTAAAGTTCCTGTAGCAGTGACTTTGCTAGATATATCATTTTGATTACAGTTTCAAGACCTTATCACACCGTATCATACAAAACCCAAGTCAGTATTTGCAAAACACAGGCCATGCCTATACTAGCAAACTAAGCAGGGCCAGGCTAAGGGTCCAAGCACCTGGCAGATGATTATCCATACCTCTGAACTGCTAGCATGACCCCTGCCATCATCTCTGCCAAGCCACACCCCACTCCGCAATGCCCATAATGCTCCATGGGACAGCACAGGCCAACAGGTAGTATGGATGCAGCCTGTCTCTTCTGGAAGGCAAGAGTTCGTATGGGTAAGCTGTGCAACACCAATTGTCCTCAGGGCCAGAGAACATTTCCTGAGCTCTTTAATTCATTACGGATGTATGGACAAAGCCACGGAGTTTCTGAAATCCTTGTAACAAAACACGGATCTCATTTTCTCTCTCTGAAAATGTTCTGATGAGTGCTTCCCTTACTGCCTCAAAGCTTAATTTAGAAGTAAAAAAATGTGGAAAAGTTGCTATTATTTCTTTTTGCTCAAACATGCCTGGTTACCTATTATATGAAATATCATTGCTGGTCCCTCTCACTCCCTGCCCCATTTGTGAAGTGGGAAAAATAATACTTCCCTCCAGAAGCACTGCCAGGACAAATACAATGGTGGAAGTGAAACTCCCAGACACTGAATTATGAGAAGCACACATAACTGTGATTAAGTCTGAGGATTACACGGACTTGTAAGACAAAGACCAAACTAAGTGCATTTCTTAATTATCTTTAGTATCTTTGTGGAAAATGTAGTAAAAACAGACAGCTTGCTTTCTTTTCCACAGACAAGCTGTCATAAAATAATTTATCTATCTATTACATTTACATAATTTAATAAATATTTTTTATATTAAAGAATCAGATTTTCTTTCAGTTTTACAGATTCAGCAATGCTAACATTTCTACTTCACCCCTTACCTGGACTTTGCATTACCTGTGTGTATTTCAACCGAAGCTGGACTATTTTCCATATTTTCTATTACTTGAACCTCTCCGGCCCTTTCATGCCTTAGTACTTATCCACCCACTTGATGAATAAGCACTAAATGCGTTTGTATATACATACTTCTTTTTTTTTTTTACACTTGCTTAATATGAGTGCACAGTAGGAGCAAATACTGGTGTTCTGGGTTTGTGGCACTTAGACCCTCTTTGCAAAGGTTACATGGAGTCTTTGGCAGTTAAGAGTCAAGCCTTTTATTAAAGGCTTCCAAATGACTCTATGTCAAATTATTCACAATGTAGTACTTTCAACTAAAATGCTTTGGATGTCTGCAATGTATTTGGCAGATCCCCATAGTTTAACAAGACTTTTTTTTCACCCCTGCACAGTTGTGTGAGATTACTACAGAATTAAATAGGAGTTAGGAATATAGCAAAACTCACAGTCTGAATTCTTGCAGTTTATTACTCTTCATAACTGCTGATACTATCCAAAATGTATTAAGGTACTAGTACAGAAGCAATTAAGCTGGAATACTATGCAAAAGTGCTTTGACCTTTCCTATTAAAATATCAGGGATCAATTATTCTCTTTATCCGCTGCAGACAGAACAAAAAAGCTTATACAATAGCATGAAAAAAATAGGTCATCTAATAGGAAAAAGCTTTTGGTAATATAACACATTCCATGGGCAATTACAGAAGCATCGATATTCAAAAATAGACATTGTTTCTACAGGTGATGATTCAGGACTAATAAAGTAATTTCAGGTGCAATGTGATGGATAAGATGATGTAAAAAAACCCCAATTATTATTATTAAAGTCTTTCTGTAATGCAGTCGCATCTAAAACTGTCTTAAATTCTGCAGTATTCTCCTTGTTTGGAAGCTGTTCTCTATATTTGAACCAGATTACCAGTATCTGTAACTACTAAAAAAAAGCAAGAAAGTAAGCAAGTCAAGATGAGACTATCAAGTCTGAATCTATAGGCTGAACTTTTCACTGATATTGCTCTGCACCTCTAGATGTCTAAGCACCTTTAATAATTTGCTGATGACTTTGGAAAATCTGGTGTGCCCTCCTGAATTACATGTGTAAATCTGCTTCTTTCTGGAGGTCATAGGGGTGTGGGTGTGGGTGTGTTTGTTACTTTTGGGTTTGCTACAAACTCATTTCTCCGTACTGGTGGATGGACCACAGTTGTGTGTCAGATAGCTCTGTTACACAACAGGAATATCGCCTCTTCCTCTTCTACGTTAGTCGGTTTTGCTTGAACTCAGTTGCTGGTCTACCCACTTCACATTTCAAATTACATTATACTCTGTTAATGTAAAATTTTCATGTACAGTAACTGAAAACATTTATTAAAAATATCATGCAAGATGGCTTACTCAACACTAAAAGGTATACACTAATCAAAGTCTCTTGGCTCTTATTATTATTATTGGTTATTTTATGCAAATTCTGTTCCACTATTACTTCAGCTGACATTTCTATGTCTTATGTCTAGAATTTTATATTCTTTATTCTCCACTGCATAGAGAAAAATATAGGCTTGCTTTGAAGACAATAAAATTTGATGTCTGGCTTTGGGCACTTTTGATACCTGTATGTTCTCAGGGGTTTAATAGTGGTTTAAAGCACTAACATAATTCTATGTGCTTTTTACATCAACATTAACTTTTTCATTGAATTTTATGCTTTTTTCTATATTTTTAATTACCTTTCCTTTAATCTTTCTAGGTTTTATTTAACTTTTATTGTTGCATTCTTTCCTTTATTTCTGTTACAGCTATCAATCTCCTCTGAATAGATTCTTCAGTATTGCCACTCTCCTTTTTTCCTGTTTTGTCCTTTTAGCCTCATTTGCCCCAGGCATATTCCTCCATCATACAAAACCAATCTTAGTACGCATCAAGGAACTCTCAGATCCTTAACCAGTGAGGGAGATGATAGCAAGGAAAGGTTGTATTTGGATATTTATCTAAAGCTTCATTCTGGGAAGATGGATTTACGATTTATGTCCTATACAAAGAACTCATCTTTTACCATGCAGGAGATATGACCATAAGCAATCCAGTCCTGTAATCACTGAAGAAGGGCAATACCCTGTCACTCTAATATTCTGTCCAAAAAGCCTAAGGCTTGCATATTCTGCTGCTAGCTGCTACTTGTTCTATGTGTGTTATTGTATTCGCTCCAGAAACCAGGTTTCATGAATGATGGATAACACATCATTGCACCGAGTGCCAAGTCAGCTAGTCGGTGTGTTGGGACTCTTTCTATTAGTTTAATGGTAGACCCATTTTACTTTACATTCTCTTCCCAGCTTTCACTAGAAACTCTTGAGTCTCTCTCCCCCATTTTCAGTGAATACTGCTGTCATCATGTCATGTTAGACTCGTTTCAATTACGATGATTACCTTGCTACTTAGGTAGGAATTTAGGCTGCTTCTACTCATCTGGTTTTGGTTGTTTCCTAAGTATTGGCTTGCTTTGTGGCTTAAAAGTGTGATGTGCTGACATTGATCAAAAATAGGATGAAAGCATAATGGTGCCATGACCTTGCCTCAGAGTTAGAAAACTTGCATAAGATATTAGAAAACTTTTGTCTAATCAATTAATTATACTGTTCTGAGGTTAAGTTGCTCCTCACTCTATTTGTGCTGGTTAATTGATAAATCTACACAAATGCAAGAAACAGATTTATTTATTTTTCTTCCAAAGAACTCCTTGTAGGACTCTTTAGTTATATAGAATTATAATGAAATGCATAAAGAGCTTTTTTGTCTTAAGGCAATACATTTGTATCTTATTTCTTTAAAAAGTTTGAAAACCTTAAGTTTCCTTATTGATCAGGATAGTCTTTTTATACAACAAAGAGTCTACACAACATTTTGTGATGAGCTCTTCAGGAAATGATGTAACTCGTATGCCGTATGATAAATGGGCAAATGAGAAGTGAAAAAATTGAATACATCGTATCATGTTCTTTACATAGCAACTTATCCAAGCAAATGTGGAGAGAGAGCAGACTCTCCTTTTGCTTTGTACAAAGAGAGGTGGGCAACTAGGGTTCAGAGAGATTTGTACAAAAAAGACACATACTATTTCACACTGATCGCACCTGATAAATTTTGGCTTTGGTGGTGTAAGACCCTTCAGTTGCTCCCATTATTCAAATGATGACTCCAAGAAAAAGTACTTAATGTGGTAAAACTTCAGAGGCGGGTATGATCTAGTCCTTAAAATATTAATTGACTATGTCTTTTGCAAGCGTATAGAATAAAAATCTTGCAAACCCCCCTAACCCCAAAAGAATACCCACATTTACTACTTAGTCCTTATAAATGAGGAGCTATGAGGCTTACCTTTCCCTCACCAAATGAAACCTGAACTTGGAAGGCCAGCCTGGAAAACCTTTTAATGTCATAATTTCCAAAAGACCATATTTTAAGTACTGAGTTTACCAGATTTAACTTATAAGTTACTTATGTGAGTTATGTGATTTTGTTTTGTAATGACAGAGATACAAGGGATATTACTTGTACAGCACACACGGGCAAGCAGAGAGTAGACAAAGTCTGAATCTTGAATTGGAAAAGCTTGTACAATATTGTCAAGATAAGGACAAAGAGCACTATAAGCAGCGATTTGTAGGTATGAGAGAGGACTCAATATTCTCAGTATTAGCAGATGCTTCTCTCTGAGTTGCTGTCATTAGTCTTTAAGCATGTAAAGATCAACTGTCATCCTCTACTTTGGAAAGGATGACTTTGGTATATGAAAGAAACAAAGCCAAGCTTATAGCAGGCTCTCATCTCTAAGCTATGTAATGTATAAATAAGATAATTTTGATTTAAAAAGGAAGCTGTTAGTGCTTTAAGAAATTGTCAGTGCCCAGTGTTAGCTCAGGGAGATCTGTTACAGAGATATTCCTCTGCAAGTCTCACATCCATGGGAGCTCTCTTCTATTACAGTAAGTTGTCTTTGCCAGTCGATCAAAAAGAAAATCAAGAGACAGACTATGGCTGTAAAAAAAATGCCAGCAGTTGATGGAGTGTAATCAAGTGTAGCTGATAGAGTACCAGTAGCTTGCTATGCATTCTTCCCTTAAACCAAGACACTGCTAATGGTTCAGGTGTAACAGGGAGGAGTTTAAAAACCTCTTTTATTAGCCAGCTTAGCCAGTAGCTGTAAAAAGCTAGTGGTCCAGAATGGGGACTCTGATTGCATTTGGGTTAGGGGAGGCTCCCTCTTCCCAGGAAGCTCCATGGGGCCAGGTGTCTCAGAAATACTGCTCCTCCTTTGTCACAGATGTGCCCTTACACACAGTCTTCAGCTATGTGTCTTCAGTGAATATTTCACACCTGGGTCTTTTCTCAATGGGGAAGACTGAAAAGTGGTATTTTTGGGATGCAGCTTGAAAATGTACTATATTACAGGCGGGTAGTAGGATATATATGAGCACAAAATTTGTAAACCAATCCCAAAATAGGCATTTACACAAATCAGTGCGTGGTGCATCTATACTCCTCAGGACAGGTTTCTGTTTCTCCTTGGCTTTCTCCTGCTTGGCTTGACAAAGGGTGAGGGCAGGAAAAGAGCAGAGCAAGAGAAGCTAGTGATGTACAAGAGTCATGCTGCTTGCATCATCTAAATGTTTTTGGATGGGATGGAAGATGAAGGTATCTCCTGCCATTGCAATGCTGAACTAAGCAAACAGAGAAGCCTTTCTGCCTGGGCAGAACTGGATATTTAAAACTGTCATTGCACAAGTCCATTCTGAAATATTATGTTATCTGTTTCTGACGTTGTTATGTTCAGGCCTACCAATTTTCTCAGTTAATTGGGTAAAAATTCATAATTTCTGTCCATTATTGTGTTAGTTTGTATGTTGGAAGGGATGAATACAAATAAATGCATGACTGTAATCTCAATTAATTGCTGGAGACTCAAGAAAGCTTTAAAGACACATAGAGGATTCTGAAGACTGTCCTGAAAGGAACTTGATGCCATTGATCTGATTTAGTCATAAATGGCTGGGAAGATTTGCAGTAAAAGCAATATTCTTCCTACAATTTCAGTATTTTATGCTCAGACTTGTCTTGAAGATAATTTGAGAATAAACTTGACATTTATGGAAAATATTCAGGCAGTAACTGAATAATTTTGATTTGGAAAAAGAGATCCTTTCAGAGTGTTGTATCATGTGTTGTGTGTCATGTCCCTTCTCCCCCTCCCCCTCTTCAAATGCCATAACATTTTAATCTTCATTATTTTTATACCTGGAAGAGATATTGGAAACCTCAGAGAACATAATGATTGATATTTTTACTGATCAACTTAGAGTCCAGGAATCTTGAAATCAACCTAGAAAACAGGAGATACAATATTGTGCTTCCTGCAAGATGGTTTTCTAGTTTTACTTCTCTCTCACCAACCTTAATGATTTAAATCAAAATTTTAATACAACTTTATTGTTAATTGCTCTTGCAAGAGGGTGACTGTTTTATTCTGTTGTGACTTTTGGGAGACTAACTGAGATACTGACTGAGCCTCGCTGGCTTGCCTTGGCAGGGAATTTGTTAGCTCTCTCCAAAGGAAGTAAGGCAGTTTTTCTCAGATATCTGAGAATGCAGCCAGAAAAGGGGAGATGGAATGAGCTGGAGTTCATTGTTCATTTCTGTTTAACTTTCTGCTAACACAAGTTTCCAGTAATGGATGAATTCTGATCCAGAATGGCCCATGTTGACACTTTGAAGACATTTCTGTTCAGAATCTGAATTTATCACTGCCTTTAATATCTTTTTTGATTTTTAAAGATTTTAAATTATATTTTCCTCATAGGTTAATTGTGTTCTCTAAGGCTTTAACTCTGCAGTTTCCATCAGTACTAAGAGGCACCATAAAGTCACTGATTACCGTAACCCACACTGTCATTTGTTCAAAACCCAAACTCAAACTAAAGATGACAAAAATGCTTTCACATATTAACACGTTGCATGCTGGTTGTACCTGCACACTTCCATTCCTCTGCTTGTGACTATATTTTCAAAACCTGAACAGTGGTTTAATCTTATGGCTGACACAGTACCCTGACAATATATGCCCTCTGTGCCCTTGTGTAATTACAGGCTTTGCAAATGTTTCCCCATGCTTTTTCAGGAAAGTGGAAAACTGGTATGTTTTCTCTCATTTTCAGGATTGTTTTGCTTTAAGAAGTGCAGATCGGCCTAGCCTCAGTGTATGTAACTGTCTTGAAGTGAACAGAGTTAGCTTATTTCACACAAGCTGAAACTCTAGCCCTGTATTTTAATTCACCTGGTCACTAGACTCCTGTGAATATTTAGTGGCCTTTACTTCATCATGCATCTAGTTTAGTAAATCTCATATGTTCCAGGGTAGGTCTTTGCATGTGGTGACAGTGCATAGAGCACAGTTCAGGAAGTGGTATGCAACAGATGCACACACACACACAAATCTTTTCACTGTAATAAGTTTGGTGCTGGTCTACACATGCCTGTTGTGGGAACATCCTGGGAACTGGTGTATTCCAAACAGGGCTGCAATGGGCCCCACCTGGAGCCTTTGGTCAGCACTGGATGGGGGCGAGGGAGGAATGCAGAATGATGTCTCCTTTTTTTATTGCTATAGTCTCAGCTGGTCCAGTTGTTGGCTTTGATATTGGTCTTACATTACCGCAATGTTACTACCCTGGGCTGAGAAGATTGTATTGAAATGATCCTCCAAGGGCTACTTGAAATAGTCTTTTGGTCATTTCATCTCTGTAGCTTGACGTTAGAGGCCTGCACCATTTCAGAAAAAAAGCATGAGCTGCCACTGTCAGTTACTAACCTAAAATTGTTAAATCAAAAGCAAAGTATGTAGACTGACGGGATGTTCATTGTCAGATGAAATGAGATAAACCAAATCTGACACTGGTATAAATTGGCCTGGTGCTGGCAAAGTCAATGGAAGTTGGCCTGCTTATTCCAGTAATATATTTGGCTCAGTGCCTTGGTCTTGCCTCACAGGGCACTGGTAGCACTAAAAACTGCTACGTTTTAAAGAATAGTGGTTATATACAAAAGTAGAAAATAAATTGCTGAAAACATGTTGTCACCAAATGGCGCAGAAAACAGAACAGAGAAAGAATATTAACATTGATTTGTAATAGTTGGTAAAATCAAAAATATATTGATTCATGGCAATTAAGAAAAAAATTCAGTGGATTAAAGCGTTGTCACAGGATAACAGTCTCCCATTGACAGAAAAATTCTGTGGATTTTTGCTTTGAAGAAACATTAACCAGTAGCAAAATACTTAAACCATTATTTAGTTTCTACCATATCGAGGAATTAATCAACTAAAAAACAAACAAACCAAACTTACTGGTGCTGGAATGGTGGAGATGTAACAGCTAAACCAAAGACCAACCTTTTAGTTGAAAAATCATGTTTTGTCTGCTTGGAGTTCAAACCTTGCTCACAGTGAAAGCAAGGCAAGATGAGAGCCAAGGACAGAAAAATGCAGTTCGGAAACTTGTGAAAAAATAGAAACCAGCTTAAAACTAACACAGTTCTGAAGTCTTGTTTGTTTGTTTGCTTGTTTCCTAAATGGCAGGAGGATTTTGTTTTGCAGTAATATGTTGAAAATTGTATCAGTTTGTCTGCGCATCCAACCTTGCTCTTCCTTTTCACATATGCCATCAGTATGGCAGGCATAAAAAAAAATAGCAACATTTGACTTTTCCTTTGTATAGTATATCCAAGAAGGAGTACATAAAATTATTTTAGATCGATCTAATTTTAGTAACTATCAGATAAAACTTATAGATATTGTGTGAATAGTTGCCGCAACACGGGCAATCTAAACTCATACCTACAAAGGTACTTAGGTCCCTAGCCCTTCAGGTGCCAAAACACAGATCTTCATATTCCCTGCTTTGCTGCTGCCTGATTTAGAAGGCACTCATTTTCTGCCAGGATGGTTCTCAAGGAACACTGATTTCTGCCAGGAGGAATGTACAGAACCCCATAAATTCTGATGTTGGCCAGAATTTCATAGAATCATAGAATGGTTTAGGTTGGAAGGGGCCTTGAAGATCATCTAGTTCCAACCCCCCTGCCACAGGCAGGGACACCTCCCACTAGACCAGGTTGCTCAAAGCCCTATCCAGCCTGGCCTTGAACACTTCCAAGGATGGGTCATCCACAGCTTCTCTGGGCAATGTGTTCCAGTGTATCATCGCCCTCACAGTGAAGAATTTCTTCCTCATATCTAATCTAAATCTCCCCTCTTCCAGTTTAAAACTGTTACCCCTCATCCTATCACTACACTCCCTAATAAAGAGTCCCTCCCGTCTTCCTCTTCAGAAAATTTTGGAATAAGCCTTACAGATTGTACACTGTGCTTGCCCAACATCCTAGCAAAGCCAGAGAAAAGTTGTCATACCAGTGGGGAGATAGCAGTGTGTCGATAACTCTGCCAGAATTGGCAGACACTTCGCCTCTCTTCCTCTTTCTATGGAGACTTTTCCTCTGTTGAGAATAGTAATTACCCAGTGAGACAAAAAGAAGTTTTTAGATTGATAGTGAGAAGGAAAGGAAGGAGAGTGACTCTAAAATTGTTAACAGGGTATTCACCCATGAGGCCGGGTTTTCTAGCCTCCGTTCCAACTAATATGTAAATATTTTACATAAGGGGAAACTTCTTCCACAGAAATGACTGAGCAGAAACCCTTTCAAAACACCCAACAACAAGCTGTTTCGTCGTTCCTCAGCACATGAACATGTGTTTCTGGCTCCTAAATGAGAATAGGAAGGACGAGAATCCCTTCTACACATCCCACCTAAGTACTTTAACTCTCAGACACCATGTGAAAAAGGAGGGAGAGCTGACCTGAATGAGGAGCGGACTCTCTGATTATGAATCTCAAGTCGGTAGAAGTGCTAAGCTTGCACTGGTGAGCTGTAAACCTCTTCTCAATGTGTAGGCATTGCTGACTCAGCACACTGATCTCTGTGCACGCCTTTTTTCAGGTATCTTTTTCTGCCCTTTGAACAGTGAAGTCTAGCCATCTTATGTAAGAGCTTAGATGGCATTACATTTTATGGCTTTCCTGACTAAAATCTTCCATATTACCTAAATTCTTACTGTAGATCTGGGCCTGAGATAAATTAGCTGGCTCAAACACTGCTTTATCCATATAAAAGATCCAACTGGGATTTTAGATAGCCATTGAATTAATTCAGTACAAATTAATATGCATAACATGAGAAAAAATATTATGCACATATTATTCTGTGTATGTCTGTTACTCTAAAATATATAGTTGTTTTTCAGTTGTAATTTTAAATTCTCAACTTTAATGTTGCTGTGCAAGACAGAAGTATTAAAAAGCCACATTTTTAAAAAGACTATGGTAGTTACAGTTCACTTATGTACAAATCTATATCTACCATATAGAAGGCACAGGTATACATGACGAATGATCTGGCAGAAATTAAGATATAAATAATATTTTGTTTTCTTCATAACTCGAATAACTTGTTCTAATACCATACACACTGTAAACAGTTTAAAATACAGTTTTTAAATGTATACAGAGATCTTTCTCCTCTGTGTTTCCATATACATTCATGAATAGAACTGTGAATAAAGTTCATAACAAAGTTAAGTTCCAAGTCAGCAAAAAATTAAACTCTCTCGAGTCTATTCTCTGTGCTGCTACTGCATTAACAATGGTATGCTCATTTAGCATTTAACTGACGATTGTACTTGACATTATGTACGAAAAGCTCTAATCATGAAAGCTTGAGTAATCTAAAACCCATCCCTGACAAGATTTCACTGCTGGAAGTCTAATTTCAAAATGTCAGCCAAGGCTGAGGAGCCGTATATCGCATGCTCATTAAATGTAATAAATCCATCACAAACTTTCAAAATCTGCTATAATCTTGCCTGTAACCCTGGAATGAATGTGAGACCATACAATAATGAAAAAATGTTGCCTTTCATGCTATGTGGTATATGAAAATGAGGCTTAATAAGGCTAACAGCTTTCATCTGCTTAATTGTATAGCCAAGCTTTATCTTTCTGTGAATTAAATGATACTTTTCAACTGTTTAAGTGACTGGAAATCTATAAGACCTCTGGCTTAAAATGCAGCTCTGAAAATTCACTTTTTCTGAGTATATTTCTTCACCTCACGGTATGTCGTAAGTACATCACAAGGGAAGAGTATAGACATCTTAAACAGTGTGACCTCTTCTTTTTCATTTAAATGAAACTTGACACTGTGGTTAATAATCCAAACAAATCTGACATATATGTTAAATGTATGATTTCAGAGGTCTTATTTTGTTATAAAATGTGTATAGAGACCAGTGTTAGAAAATAGCCCTCTTAAGATAAGCATGAAGACCAGTCAGTATGAAAAATGATGCACCTACAGTTAGTTCCTCCATGTGGCAGGGAGCAGCGCTGTGCAGCCATCCCAGGGCATCCCTGGGTGTGCCACCCCATTGCTGGGAGCAGTGGGGCCGTAGAAGCACCGCACTCCCACCATCTACTGAAGTCTTTGACCGAGGACCAGCCTAACTGTTGCTGAAGGAGTGCAGCTGACGTCTATTTAAGTAGGCTTGAAAATTCTCTAAACATATGATTACATCCTATTACAATCAACAGCACATTCCTGCTATGGAATGATAATTAATATCAACACTTTCATGCACAAATGCTTGGTACGTTATAATCTTTGTTTAGGAAGGTGTTACTGACAGGCAGTTTGGTTTCATGCAGAATCAGAAAGGGAAAACATTTTTTAAAATTTAAATTATCTCAAGACAGCATTTGAATTCCACAGATGTTGCTTTGTATAAATTAGTCCTGAGTTTTACTTTCCACTGGTTTCAGAAAAGCAGAAGACTCCTCACCACATTTGAACCTGAAGACCTGTAGTACAAAACTTGACAGTGGGAACTTACGAATTTATCCCTTTGTCACCCAGAGCCTGGCTCCCAGAGGGAAAAAAATGCAGTGTTAGGCATTTTTTGTTAGGAGGCTGGCTCTGTCATTGTAGGTTAGATGTGCTCTCAGAACACAGAACATATTAGCTTCATATTAGCTTCAGAGCTGGTACTCAGGGGAATATCTGGTTTCTGTATCATACACGGATTTGGAGGCAAGTGACATGCTGAGCAGTTGAGCTTCACAGAGATGGGTGCATTTTGCAGCAAGTCTGAAATTGTATTCTGGAAGTCTTGAGATTCAAAGTATCTTTTTTTAAAAAAAAAAAAAAAAAAAAACAAAACCCTAAAGGTATCTGGATTTCATTTCTGAATATACTGCAGTTACTTGGTCCTTGAGTCCTCCCGCAAAGAGCAAAACCATGAAGCTACTAGAGATGGCACAGAATTCTCACTGACTTCATTAAGTCTAGAATACTGCATTTTGAATGACATTTCACACATATCATTGGGGTGATACCCCATGGAAATATGCTTAATGCTTAAAATATAAACAATTTTAAAGCCTATGCATCTGTAATACCTTCGACTGCTTTAAGTTAAACTGCTACAATGTAGTGATGACTAATGTGCTTGCATATTAGTATTTTCAAGAAAAGGATATTAGTACTGTCTTATTAACGGAAGTCTCTGGTTAAATGCTAAATATTGTGCTAAACCCCATAGTCAGATTTAGAACTCAAACAATTCTTTCTACCCTAAAGATAGAGAAGGTACTGAAAATCAGTCTAAATTAAGTCCTCTATGGCACAAGAACTTGTGCTTATACGTGGCAAGATCGGTAGCTGAAGAGCCGCAAGGTTAAAGTTAAATCAGTTTAATATTACATTGCAAATTTATACTAATGTTTCTGATCAAATATTAAGTTTCGTGCTGATCTGGAAGAATCTAGAGGCATAAAGAAAGTGGCACAGTCACTCATGAGAGCACAACCTGTCACTTCTTTTTGTAAAATGATTGGAACACCCACTGTCCCCTGGGAGCCTGTAGGCAAATCAACCCCACTAGCTCCTTAAAAATGTTAACATGGCAGCCTTGTCAGTATTGTGATTGCTCACAGAAAAACTTAATAGAATGAGTAATAAATTCAGCTGGATATAATGTCATGACTACTTAACATAAGACATGACTTGATTCTTAGCTCACTGAAAAGCAACTGTATCATTGCGCAAAATAAGATCCAATTCAAGCAGCTTGCTCATGGACCCATAACACGTTCACAGCTTCTTACTGCCATAAAAGCTGCTGATACTTACATCTAACAAAAACTAAAATGCCACAAATGTGAAACAAGTGATACAGGAAATCACATGATGTAAAGAACCAGAAGTCAAATATGCAAAAAAATATCCAATGTGCTTTCACAGTAAAGACTTCACCTATTGCTGTCAGCCTCATTAAAGGGCTAAATATTATTTTGAACTCTGAAATATTTCAGAAGGAAGGCTTCTAATTAATCGAATTGTTCAAATTGATAAATATTAACTTACCTAAAATGAGACTAAAGAATATATAAATGATATTATGCGTTGATATCTATTAGAATATTGTAATATAAAAAAAAGTTTTGGATGTATTCTTTTGTTTTCAGAAGAATATAGCCACTTAAATATTTTTCAAACGTACTTTCAAATAAAGAAAAAATAAAAAATAGCATATTACCTTTTGATTCAGCAGCATACCTTGTGGGTTCCTCATGACTTTGAGCTCAGACATTCTCCCGAATTTCATTATCTATGTATCTATCACATTGCCTTTGTTTTCATCATTTGCTTGTATTGGAGATGTGTCAATAAGATGTTGCATTTCGACTTACAAATTTTGAGGCTGGTAGATTTAACCACTAATGGGCTGTATTCTACTCTTATACATACTTGTAGATCCCATCATAATCAAAGGAAGTTGTGTATTTGAAAGTCAAAATTAATATATTCCGATTTGAAAAACCGTGTGCGTATCAGCATACACACACACTCATGCATATATGCACACTCTTATGCATACATGCACAAAGAAAGGTCCTATAGAACTTCATGGAGTTCTTTAGAATTTATTCCAAACTGCTCTGGAATTCTATATTTTCAAGAGATGCATTGAATATTCTCCAAAAATCTAAAACAATGATAGCGTATTTGAATGAAATATACAGGACTTTTCCATAAGGGTGTTTAGTATGTGAACCATGAATTATCATTCAGGGACAATTATTTAAAAGCTAACTGATTCACAGAGC
This sequence comes from Ibidorhyncha struthersii, assembly GCA_013398815.1. Taxonomy (NCBI): domain Eukaryota; kingdom Metazoa; phylum Chordata; class Aves; order Charadriiformes; family Charadriidae; genus Ibidorhyncha; species Ibidorhyncha struthersii. The sequence continues at coordinate 317,375 of VZSZ01003997.1, forward strand.
TGGGTGATAATGGTTATTTTAGCTTTTTTACAATGCCACAATCATTACGACAAAAGGCCTGTCTTAAAGGGAATTACTGCACAGGTCCCAGAGCTTTGGTGGGACTTAAAAGAACTGACTTCAGAATTAGGGTCTAATTCAGTTGCAGTACTATCATCTATCAAATTCTGTTGATTAAATGTCCTGTTTATTATAGCTGTATAACTGTATAATCTTTTCATTTCAAATCCACTGTGCAACTCAATATATTGAAAACTGTCCCCATCGTAAAAGATGGCTTAAAAATAATTAAAAGAAAAATTATAGGGATTGTTATATGCAAGGCAAAGAAGGGTATCCCACAAGTAAACAGGTTAATGCTATGAAAAATAGAAATTTTGCTTCTCTGTTGGATCTATCACAATTAACCTTTGATGACATTACCTAAAAGTATTTTGAATGCATGGCATGTTATTGTTTTGCAGGCATAGTCAATACAAACAGGTGTTCTTTGGATAGGTCCTACGTGAAACACCTTAGTCCCGTCCCACCGATATTTGTAAAACTCCTTGGGCCTTTCTCCACTCTGGTGCCAACACATACTGCTGAATAAAAATCCATCATTTCCAAAGCACTGCAGGGTTTTAAGCTTAATTTCAAAGCACTGCAGGATTTTAGGCTGCACAGCCCCCATTATAATCTGGGGCCATTGTGCAGCTTAGAAAGCACTGTATGAAAAATCTACCCCTAAATGAGAGTTGGGAGGGAATGAATCCCATATTTGGAATTATAGAAACCAAAAGAACAGCACCCATTCTATTGCTCTTTGACAAGCAGCTAGAAGAAATGAAGAGGGATATATTTGCTGGCATATTTGAGCTACTTTGTGCTAAGCACTTGACACAAAGCAATTGTAAACTAATGGCTTAACCAGGCAGCAGAGGGTTTATGGACTGTTTGCATTTTGAAAGGAATGCAGAGGAGCCGAACTAGACTTCAGGCTTGATTTTCACTGTTTTTAACTTTACCTAGTGACTCTGTGTGCTGAGTGTGATGGTTTTCAAGTAGTTTTGCTGTTACACTATACCTGCCATTTTGCGAGGGTTTACTGGCTGCAGGTACAAGCCGATTGACAACCCAGCCCTGTTTAATGTTTTTCACCTAGCCCATATTTTAAGATGGATTTTAAAAGGCAGATTTTAGTAAACATAGATACAGTACTAGATACAGGGAAGTGACATGATGTTCTGAGCATCAATCTAATGTTCTCAGTCTCTGACAGCACAGAGATAAAAAAAGGCCTAAGATCAGCCTGGGAGGTGGGTGTGTAATAATCTGTTTATTTATTTACTGAGTTCAATTTTCTCAGTTTAAAATGTTTAATTCCTTTAATGGACAAAAAGAACAGTTTTACAAAGGTAGATTTGATTTTTAAAAGGTAACTTTAGTCATAAATTAATAAAAAAATGCCTGGCCTACTTTAAAAGATGACAGAGTAGCTCAAGGTACAAGTATAGCATGGGAGATAGGGACGTTCAGCTTGCCTAAGGAAAAAAAAAGCTACATAGTGTGATTTCCTATAATAGCATAAAGCGACACAGGAAGAGAGCAATCACATGGCAGAATGGATGGTTTTGTGAAGGGACTTCAGACCACTGGGGTCTCTTCCACCCTGGCATGAGGCAGATTCTCTGTGCCATTGGGCTGTCAGAGTGTCAATGGTGCATTGGATTGCTGCCTGGTTTAGGATATAAGCCCCCAGTTAGGGCTACTGAATTTTGAGTGGAAGCCTCTTTAATAATAACTCCCCAATATGTAAAAAAAATCATTGCATAGTATAATTCTATGAGAAATATATAGTAATATAATTTCTATTCCCCACTGTCTTTTGAGCTATAGTTCAATAACAAAAAGAAAACTGAAGCATTTCTTATTGAGAAGCACTGCAATGAAGAGCTGCTTGCACACAATGTATGTCCCACTGGTACATGATGAGAGTCTTACTGAGCTATCACATCTCATAACCACATCTTCCTTCATTTCTCTTTTTTTCTGTCTATGAGGCAGAGCTACTGCATTCAAGTGTTATAAATGAGCTTGAAATGTTCAGTTTATCCTCCTTGAGAAAGGGAATTTGATAATTTGAAGGCAACAACAAAATAGAGGATAGCCATTACTGTAAAGAGATTATCTGTTGAGAAGCTTGACAGTCAATGCAGAGAATCTCAACAGAGTGAAAAAGTGGACATGAAGTGTAGAGGGACAAAGCGAGCAAGGATACCTCTGCCTCTCAGGAAACAAAAGAGAGGCAGAAGAGAAGGGGAAAAAAATAGATCAGAGAAGGACTTTTCCTTCTAACATGTACATCATTGAGGAAGTTGTTTCTGTCAGACTCCAGGCTGGAGCATTTGGGCAAACCCTCCAACAGTCCAGGAGCATGGTGGGTTCCGATGTAAGAAATGATCTGGAAACAAAACCTGCCTGACTGGCCAGAGCCACGAAAGATTTGAGTACTGTGGTTGGATGCCACTTCTCTTTCTTATGAGTTTCAGTGCCTTGCCATCACCAGAAAATTGTTCTGCACTGAAATTCAAATACCGAAGAAAACCTACATGATCGGAAAGTAATGTCTGCATCCTGTAAGCTGTCTTCTCTATTAGAAAGTGAAGACCTGTGTAGAAGTCCCTGAATTCCTAAGTGTTGGCTTTGATCATAATATTGGATGACAAAGGCACACAAAAACTATATCAGGGAAGCCAAACAAAGAAAAAGGTGAGGAAAGCCAGACCAAAAGTAGATGATCACAAATCATGAAAGCAAGGCAAGCAATGAATGATGAAAAGAAATGAAGGGAAGAAAAAAAAAGAAAGCAGAACTGATGAGGAGACTATGCAATGACCATTTTACTTTCATAGAATGATAGAATTGTTTAGGTTGGAAAAGACTTCTAAGATCATCAGGTCCAACCTTTAACCTAGCACTGCCAAGTCCACCACTAAACCACATCCTTAAGCACCACATCTACATGTCTTTTAAATATCTCCAGGGATGGTGACTCAACAGCTTTCCTGGGAAGCCTGTTCCAATGCTTGACAACTCTTTAAGTGCAGAAATTTTTCCTAATATCCAATCTAAACCTGCCCTGGTGCAACTTGAGGCCATTTCTTCTTATCCTATCACTTGTTACTTGGGAGAAGAGACCAACCCCGACCTCATTACAACCTCCTTTCAGGTAGTTGTAGAGAGCAATAAGGTCTCCCCTTTCTTAATTTTTAATTTGAAAACAGATTTATTTATTTTTTTCCACATGAAGGCCTGAAGGGGAAATCTCCACTCACTACTAACACTTCTTGCAAGAACGAGACAGAAAAGTAAAATGCAGCTTTCAAAACTAGGACCTTTCCCTCCCCATGCCACACAGCAAGGGCTGTGTAAAGCCGTTCTTTGCTCCCACCTGAAGACAGCCTCGCTGGAACATTCTCCCTCTCTCCTCCTTTCTGACAGTCAGTGGCAGAAATAATTACTATGGAGCTCAAGATGCACCTTACTCCTGCCCAACAAGCAACATGCACTTTTCACAGTAATTAGGAAGTGAAATAATTTTACTGTGATCCTCTTCTTCACAAAGCCACCAGTACCACAGCTCTGTTTTCACAAGGAGGATTTTGCCTTGGACCAAGATTTGGTGTTCAACAAGAGAAGAATGGGTAGCTGTCTTATCTACTGAACGTCTTGGTTTGCTGTTCTCCACTCCAGCTCTCTCTGCCCTGGAAGGCACTGCATATAATTAAAGACAGAGTAACTGTCTTGCTGGTAAGACATTGTCTTAGTTTTTAGCAATTTCTTTCTTCCTAATTAGAAATCATTAGCATATATAAACATTCTTTTGCCATAGTGCTTTGAACTCGGTTCCAATTTAGAGTTGGTTATTTTGAAAGGTAAATAACCATAAAAATACTAAGTAAAATGCAACATTAGACATAAAGCTCAAAGAAACATAGATGTTTACCATACAGCTTCAGATTGAAAGCAAATGCTACTGTATTGTTTTCAGCATGCGTGACAACAAATTGTTCCTAAGTAACATAATTATCATTGACTGAGCCTAGGCATTTTATTATATACAAATTATGACTTATTAAATAATGTATTAGTAGCATTTAAAGGAAATAAAATCTCTTCGGTTATTTTAAATCATTAACCAAACAGCTAACCACATGATTAACCCCTGGCTTTATGTCTCACTGAGTCTCATATTAAAAATTTAATGTATATGGGATGCAAACAGTTCCCATGTAAAACAGTATGTACTAAGAGACTATCTGTAGGAAAAAAATAGTATTTCAGTGGGAGGAGATGGATTGTTATCTGGCACATAGCTATCTGCGTGGAACACACTAAAATCAGTGAATATCTAAGACAGAGCAGGGAGTATCTTAGGGAAAGTAAGAAATGTGCTCCACTCATTGGGATCATATTGCGTGGCTTCTAACTCGTAACTCCTCCGGGAAGTTGTTTCTGTCAGACTCCAGGTTGAAGGATTTGGGCAGACCCTCCAACAGTCCAGGAAAATGGTGGGCTCCTATGTAAGAAATGATCTGGAAACAAAACCTGCCCAACTGACCAGAGCCATGAAAGACCTGAGTACTGTAGCTGGGTGCCACCTCTATTTCTTATCAGTTTCAGTGCCTTTCCATCACCAGAAAATTGTTCTACATTGGAATTCAAATACTGAAGGAAACCTGCGTGATCAGAAAGTAAAGCTTGCATCCTGTAAGCTGTCTTCTCTATCTGAAAATGGAAAAGGCCTGTGTAGAAGTCCCTGAATTCCCAGACGCTCGCTTTGATGATAATACTGTTATTTGTACCTGTCTGTATATGGAGTATAAGTTGTGGCCTTTCTTTTCTGGTAAGCGTTTAACTGGTATAGGAACTTTTGAGTTCTACACATTTAACTGACCTAACCTGCTCAACATGTGGAATGTTCAATGGGTCACACTTCCAGACCAGTCAGAAGCTTCTGCTAATGCAAAAAAATAAATTAATTCTTTGGTTGCACCCATATGTGACTGTAATCAACAAGAGCAAAATTTGTCCCCTTCACAGCACTGCTGCTTCCAGTACATCTCTTCCCTGTAGGCTATACTACTCTCACTTTTGCTGCTGGGTGGAAACACAGCTTCTTTTTTTTGCACTATTTTACCTGACAGAGTTTCACGTCCAGCCTTCCTCATAAAATCCATTGTTTCTGCATACCAATTAACATTTCTATGGTTAAAATGCTCAGAAATGGAGGCTAAACTGTCTCACTATAGCTGAAGCTGTCCTCACCTCTTTCCCTCCCTCCATGCTTCTGCAGTAGAGCTGGCGGATCTCGATGTGCTGACATTGAGAACAGAGCACAAAGCTGATACATTTACTCAAGCTTTTCCCTATGGGAGGGGCGAGTGTGAAATAAGTTGAGGCTCTGACTGAAGGGAGAAATAAAAAAATAAATGTTTATATCTGTTAATAAATCAAATTGAAAATGTGTTGATGTTGGAAATACTCCCAGAGCCTTAATGATAGGTTTATTTTTATCAACAACAACAATAATTAATAATTAATGCTACATGTCTCTCAGACGCATCTTGGCAACTCAAATTAGCAAGTATAAAATGTTAAGTTCTAAATTATATACTTAGCATATACTCCTCCTACAAAATCTCCCAGACTATATCCATGTCCATCACGCCCTGGATGACGTGATACAGTGAAATTACTTTTGGAAAGTTTATATGTATTCTCTCTGCTCCTCTGCCAGGAATTCCCTTAGAGGATGCTCTGTGACCTGCACAGATCAGATAACTTTGCCTGCAGAGTCTACCACTGAAATCAGTGCCATCCTCTGTACACACAGCAGCGTTGCTAAACCGATTGCACTGACAGGTTTAGATCATTGTGGGGTTGCAATCTTCCCTTCCAGATGCCAGAAGGCACAAGATTTTTTTTATTGTTTTTTTACTGTATTTAGAAACTGGGTAATGTTTTATTATAGATCTATCCTTACACTTTAAAAGCTACTTAAAACAAAAGTTGCTGGTAGGCCATGGTGAGAAAACCAGACTGTCATAGAGGACTATTGCGCATATGAGCCTAACAAGAAGTTTAGAGAAGAAATAAGCTGGGGAGTCTACTAAAAGACTACTTGTTTTGTGCATTCATAACCATCCACTTTTTATTCCCTTTTCTTCAGCATCACTTAGACAAATTCCTTCCAGAAGTTTAAGCTTTCATAGCACACTAGCAGAATTCTGTTCACCAGTTTTTAGGGGAGACAAGTGAATCCAAGTGACCCAAACCAGTCCTTCTAGGTGACACACAATGACAGGTTTAAACATAGAGAACAGAAGGGCCATGAGCTGAGATTAGCAAATCCCATATGAATTCATATTATTTAACACTAATACTGTGTAACACTGAGGCATACTAATGGCCAGCTGTGCTGGGTGCAATATACACATAACCTAAATGAAAACCCTTCAAAATGCTTCTTTGACAAAGAAACCTCAAAATGCTGCTTTGGCTCTGCTTTGCTTATTATAACTATTCACTGAAGTATTGAAACTTCAGTGAACTGAGATCTCCAGGGGGTCAAACACACAATCAAGTCATCATGGCATAACAAGTGTCGGCTAAGCTATATCAACTTGTGTGCATGTTCCTACTCATGGCAACTGCAAGGCAACACAATTTGACTTAGTTTTGATTCATTTCAGGCTGTGCATTTGCTGTGCATTTGCTACTGGCAAAACGTGTGAACAGGGATTAATGCCACAACTCAAAATCTTGAAAGCAACTGACAAACAATATCCTACAATTAAAAAGACATGTTTGATTGTTTAGCGGTTACCACTTAACTAGGACAGACATGTTCTTTAGTTAGTTATGGAATGTGATTGAGTCTTCTCATGAAAGTTTAAATCTGACTAGAACATATTTTCACTGGTATTAGATCCTGTTATTGAGTCTTCTTTCCAAAACAAAGAATCCTTTAGAAACAAACGGGAACAAACACTTGATGGGGTTTAAACTCTTACAAGTTGGTTTCCGGAGAGATTTTATGGTTTATGAGCAGCTACAAGAGACAAACTGAGTCTAGCAGCCATTCTTGTCCATCATTAATGCTGCCTTGATACTGAGGTCTAACTATGATTCCTAGCAAAACAATTTTTCTTTCATTGTAGTACAACTGCAGTGCCCTGTGAGATCACTCAGTTCAGTGAAATGTTATTACTATTCTGTATTTACTTTAAAAGATAAGCAGTAGCAAAATGAAGGTTTTATAGCAATAATTAAATTGCCAACACTCAAGCCCGAATTCTGATTGACTGGACATAAGAGGATATACAGTAAAATACAGACACTTGAAAGCCCTCTTATATTTAAGTGTAAATTCTCAATGCAAATAACAACAGCTTTACAATTAATCCCATCTTTTTAAAACCCACGTTTCAATAGCTGTAGGTTCTGACACATTGGGCTTTGTTGTCCTGTATGGTTCAGTTAAGCTTGTTAAGGAAGCTTAACTTCATTCTAAGCCGTCACCTAACTTTAAGTGGTATTTAAATAATAATAAATCCATTTAGATTTCCTAGCTTAAACAAAATATTATTAAATGAATTATTTAGCAAATATAAGATAGGTTGAAGATGTTACCTTTTATGAAATAAAGAGCATAGACCACAAATTATATGCCATGCTACTAATTAGAGACAGATAGTAATCACTTACTAATGGAACAACATTTTGTGCCAACCTTATTCATACTTCCTTCCAACTGCTGGACTTCTTGTGCCAGATATATTTCAGTTTTCTTCAGAAGAGAGAGATACTAACATGTTTTCCATCCTGTTTTTAAACCCAGAAGTCTAGTGCAAATTGAACTTTCTTGACATTTCAGAAATTCTATCAGTTTTAACAGCTTGAGGCCTTTTTATTACAAACATGTACATTACCCTGCAGGGTTCTGGAAATCTTACAATTACATTCATTAAAATGTCCATGATTATAGCCAAATGCATGCTTCATAAATTTACCTTTACAGTTTTCTTTCAACAATTATCCTCAGCATAATTTATTAAATTTCACAAAGTACCTACATGTTCATCCACAATGTCAGTTTTATATAAATTTTGACAAAGCCATCAAAAGAGAAAAACACTGTTACTGTCAAATTTTCCAGTACCAAGTTTGATGTCTATGGTGTGACTCACTGAGACTCAACATAATAAGCATGTATGTCCATGAAAACAAATATAAAAAGATCATGTTTCAGCAGTGGTCTAAAATTAGTGGCACTATCCTAGAATACCAGGCAGGAAGGGACCTCAAGGATCATCTGGTCCAACTGGCACTACATGCATTTTACGCTAGCATCAAGAGGATCTCTGGGTACATAATTTTGAGTCCCTAATCATACCTAGGAGACCCTTTATTTGACAAGCTGAGCATCCCTCTCTTGACAAAGTCTGGCTGTAATCCAGAACACCTAACATCGCTTTTTCTCATGATGTAATAGATATGTTCAGATCACACTTAGTGAATGCTGACTTCAACGGGTTCAGCACACAGTGACCACAGTTTTTTTCTCAGAAAGAAAAAGCAGAAAAGATCAGAATTTGTTTGATCATCCTTGGCTTTTCATCCAATTGTTGATCTCTCTCTAGAACAGAGATTTGCATGCTGCTTGTCCCACTTCCCATGAACTTTCACCTACCATCACCCTGTAGAAGACCTAGAATGTGGAAATGGGAGCAGACTCGTATGCTTTTCCTCTTGAAACCTGCCTACTTGTAGCCAGGCAAACAAGATTCCTAGGGAATGAAAGAATGAAACTTGAGATCCAGTCTCATCCCACATTATTATTTTTTTCTTCTCCAAAGGCAGACCAATATAAAATGAATAAACAGGTCTGGACATAGGCACTGGAACCCTGACCTTAATCTTAGCACCTGAGAACAATTATCATGTTATGGGAGGTTTATTTTGGCCATGACTTAAAATCAATCACAAATTAAACAATCTAAGCGGGTACAGGGTAGGTTAACTCACAGTTGCCCGGGGCAGAGCATCCTGTGCTTCTGGAGTGGTTGGCTTTGGCTGCTGTTCAAACAGCATCCTGGATGAGTTTGATTGAATCTAGCAAAACATCATTCACTTTTTTTTTTTTCAGTTGCTGCAAAAGCAAGAGGGACTCCAGCATAAAAAGGGAACTGATTCACTTTCAAGATCTGTTTTCAGAACTGAGTGTACTTCAGCCATAAGTAAAAAACACAAACCTCACAATTAATTTTCATACTGACTCTTAAATCACCTCTGAGCCTGATTTTCCCAACTTCTATGTGATACTATTTCTAACACTTTAAAATAAAAGTAAACGTAGGGCTAGAGAACACTTTCATGTATGAGAATCACAGGACTGAGCCCCATAGCTTTTACAGAGTGAAGTACATAGTGTTAAGGCAAGAATACTCATTTTACAGCTTCTGATCAGACCAGTCTGAAAATCAGACCAATTCAATATCCTTTTCCCTTATAATGCTCACATTGACTTGACTGCAAGATATAGGGGCCTAAAAACTCTGACCTAGGAGAATACAAAAAAAAAAAAAAGTAGAACTGTACAAATGAACTTCACAGTGCATGTCAAGGTTAAACCATACCATATGTTCCTGAAAATACTCATACACAACAGGGAATTGTAGGGAAGTATAAATAAAATCCAGTACAATAGGTAGATAATCTTTCACACAAAATTTACACTATTTTTCCTTAAATGATAGTCTTCTAAAAGATTTTGTGTATTCTAACGTGTTTTATTTTGTTATACAGAAAGAGTAATGATGTAGTAATTATTGTAGTAGGGCATAAGACTTACAGTGCATTTTTCTCAGAGTTGTATTTTTTAATGTATTATTTTACCAGAGAGCTATACAAAAAATACCTTACTGTGTTTCTGCATCTGTTCTGGTTTATGTGACAAATGGATTCTATGTCTACATTCTCACAAATGGTAATCCACATCATAGGAAAATCCATGTAGGAAATTCAACTTTCATACTAGAATGAAAATAACCAAGTAGCTGAATGCTGATTTTTAGTGTTGCTTTTGTTATCATTATTACTTAAACCTGTTAGTCTTGTGAAGTTTATTCCTACTGTATCTTCATTTAAAAATCCTTTTTACCATTATACTTAGAATTTTTTATGGTTTCCTCTTTCTTAAAACTAAATGAGAGACGTGCACATTTAACTGTTTGTAGGTTGATCTACTTCCCACTGACTGCTTTTTTATTTCCACTGAAATTCAACAAATAAGCAAAAGAGAAGTAGAAAAAAGGTGTGAAGCCCAGAATAGCTGCTTGAGTCATCAACAGATTGTCTGAAATAATTCAAACAGGTGTCTGTGAGAGAATGAGCTATTTTCCTCAGGGCCGAGGGGGTGAACTTTAGAAGAGAAAAAAACTACTCTAAACAGGTCCTGAAGAACAAGGAGGGAAAACCCCACCATTTAGGAAGAGTAGGACAGCAGAGGGTTACCTTATGGAAGTCTGAGCTATTTTTCTTTTGTGCTAAGGCAGGACAGCAGAGGCACGTATGCCAGCACCAAGTCCAGCACCACAACCACAGAGGAGGGAGTAGACTACACCTGTGCAACATTCCTCAGCACATGCGTGCAATGTGTGGTTGTGTGGGTGGGCAGCAGAAGACCCTCACCAGCTGAGAGACACTAAAGCTGGCACCAGTGTGAGTCATGGGTCAGACACAGTCTAAGTCTTTCATGGATAAACCCTGGTAAATTTTGGATTCCCAAACCAACATCACTTTTGCTTTTCAAAATGAAGCTCATTAAAATGAGCTCCAACAAAGTCTCTCACAATATTATTGTGAGAATATTCTTGAGTAGACAAAAACTAGTTGGATGGTTGGCTTAGAGTGTAATAACTAATGATGGGTGGCAATTTACCTGGAAGCAGATAACAAGCAGAATACTACATGGGTCTATCCAGGGACCTATGTTTAATGTCAATGACCTGGAGAAGGCAGTGGAGTGATTGTTCATATAGATAGATAACATTGTAGATAACACCAAGCTGGGGGGACCAGTCTCCATGCTCAAGGGTGTGGCTGAGATCTAGAGAGATCTATACAGGTTGGAGGGATGGGCAATGAACTGAATATGAGTCAGCAGTGTCCCCTGGCAACACAGACAGTTGACAACATCTGGGGCTGGCATCAAGAGAAGCACAGCCAGTAGGTTGAGGGATGGATTGTCCTCCTCTGCTCAGTGCTCATTGGACCATATCTAGAATACTGTGTCCAATTGAGTTACCCAATGCATGGAAGACATGGAAATTAGAGTGAGTTTAGCAGAGGCCACCAAGACGCTTGGGGACTGGAACACTTGCCTTGTGAAGAGAGGTTAAGGAAGGTGGGCTTCTTCAGTCTGGAGAAGACATGGCTTCAGGGGCATCTAACAGCAGCCTGTCAGTGTCTATAGAGGTCATTGAGAAGATGAAGGCAAGCTCTTCACACTGATGTGTGGTGGGATGACAAGGGACAGTAGGCATACACTGAAACAAGAGGTCCAGACCAACTATATGGAAAAAACTTTTTAACCATGAGGACAGTCAAGCAATGGAACAAGTTTTCCAAGGAGGTTGTGTGGTTTCCAAACGTGGGGGTTTTCAAGACTTCACTATATAAAGCCCTGAGCAACCTGTTCTGACCCTACAGCTGACCCTGCCTTTAGAGTGAGGTTGGACCAGATGATCTTCCAACATGAACAATTCTGTGATTCTAAAATAGTTCACAGAGCTCGTAAAAAGTTTCTGGGGATTGGAGGCAGAGAACACATGCTGCTAATATCTACCCAATTTATTCCCTGTAACCCACTTACAATCAAAATGTCTGTTTTGTTTAGAAATAGCAAACTGAATGATAAAGTTGATGTATTTTGAGAAACAGACTGGCAAGCACTTTTGAGAAGAATTTTACCTTCTCCTCTGAGGCAGGTAACAGTAGCATGAATGACAATGTTTACTGATCTCGGGTAAGAAAGATCTGCTCCCAGAGGTTCTCTTGAGAATCTAAAAGCAGGTAGTTAATTCAGCTGATGTTAACGGGTTTTGTCAGAATTTGGCATGGTAAAACAGTGTTGCTTAAACAGACCTACTCCTGCAATAGTTGTTCAGTTAAGTGGGCTCTTCTCCAGTTAATTGTTTCTGAGTTCCCGAATACACAGCAGGCAGATGTGTGTGATGCAGTGCACTCTGACTGTTGACCTATTTATTGGTGTGTTTCTGTGATGGCTGACCCATACCAGAGGCTCTGTGGCTCGGCTGTTCACAAAGCTGTTACACAAAGAAAGAGGTGACATTCAGCAGAGTAGGTGTTAATTTGAACGTTGGGTACTGGCAAAAATTGAAGGACATATTTTGCTGGGCTACAGTTGCTTAAATGGGGGATATTCCCCTGAAGTTCTCTAGGCAAGACACAAAAAACAGAGTGCTGCTGCCTGAGATACTAAATTCCCTACTTCCTCTTTGATTTTCTAACACAACCTTAATGCTGTGTTAGCATCATTTCTCTGTTTGTTCCATCTGCTCTTAGGTCTCCCCCGCTGTTTCCTAGGAGATATATTGCCATGATGCCTGCATCTGTAAGGCAGTGGCAGATATGGGGCAAGAGCCACATGGTTAGCGGCATTAGTATCACCTGAACGTTTGCAGGGTTCTCAGGGGATCCCGCCACCCACCATTTCTCAAAACCTGAGGGAGACCTAGTTCCACAGTCAGCTGCTTCAGAGTGCTGTGGCAATGGGATGTTGTGGCTTCTCAACTCCTTTCCACTTCTATTTGCTTCTTTCAGCCTAGAAGCTCTATTTTTTTTTAAAAAAAAGAAAAACTAAAATGGGGTTATTTTTGCCCAGTCAGTATATTTAGTGAACATTTTAATCTTATTATGTAAAAAACTGTATAGGTTTTCTGCTTTTTACAATGCGTTTAGCAAAACTAGTGATTGTTTATGTTATGTGCTTTAGACGGTCAGGATATTCCTTTTTCATATCCTTTCAGGTATGGTCTAAGAGACCAATTCCAAAATGTAATAGTAAGCATAATAAACTGGACATTGCAATGAAACAAGAATGACACAGAATATCAGTGTTGCTAAATCTTGCCTTGTGCCCTAACATCTTCCCTGGTCTTCCCTTGGTAGACACACACAAACCTGACTATGGCTAACAAAATGTACAGGGTCTTACGACATATCTAGAAATTCTAAAATTTCTCACAAGTGACCCAAACTCCAGCAACAAACTCTTAAGTACACTCAGAGACACCTAACTTAAAAAATAATTAACTTTTGCCCATATGTATAATTTATTTTAAATTATATTCAGCTTTGTTTTCTTCACAGGAAAAATAGGTAAACAAGATTTTTTTACATCAAACAGTTAATGTGTTTTTATTTAGCCAGAATTGTGAAAAAAACAAAGTATTTTCTGAATGTATGCAAAAGGAAAGACAATTTATGAAAAAATACACATAATATTAATCAATAACTTATTTGGGGTAGAGGATCTATTCATTAAATGGGATCAGAAGCATAGTAAAGATTTATAGCTTAAGCGTTAAAGGTCCACGTGTAGAAGAAATGCAACCATTTTTCTTGATGGCAAGAAGAACATTAGGAAACATAATATAGCAAGAGTTACATTGCAGTGAAACCTACAAATCACTGATGGATATTTCCTCTAAGAAAACTGTCAGTCTCTTCAAAGTAAATACATAATGCTTTTGTAGATGTTAGGGACATCTCATAGTATTTGTGAAATAACAGATATTTAAGCAATTAGGTTATACATGACAAGTGTTACCCTTTCTTAATTAGGAGACTTAATTTCAATGTTACAACTAATTTCAGCTGTTAAAGGGCTATCTCCAGTGTATCAATTGCATATCGTCAAATTTAAATATGATTATGTGGCTAACATTTAATACTGAAAAGAAAACAAGAGGCAGAAAGAAATACCGAAGTAAATTAATATGCTTCTCATACCTAGTATAACACTGAGCGTATTTAAACAAGATACTTAATTAATTTCATAATATTCTTGTAAATTCAGCCTTCAGTGACCTGTATTTCAAAACAGGATCTGACAAAACAGAAATCTCTTACACAGTCAAACATTAAGAAGGCTTTGAATAAAGTTCTGCATTTTGAGAGGTTTGGGGAAACATCCTGAAAAAAGCAGAACATTTCTCATCCGTGTCCTTCAATAAAATGCACAACGCGTTTGGCTAAGAAGGAATAAAGGAGCAAGATTTCTCTGTTGACAAAAGGCTTTTTTGCTATCCCAATCCAAATCTTCCGAGAGAAACCATAGTCCCCCTCCAAGCACCCCATCATGAGCTATTCTAAAACAAGCCAAAAAGCCCCATGACCTAGACCTCTGGTCTAATGTTGGTATCCTCAAGTTACTGAAACTGGAGAAAAATTCACTTTTAAACAGGGAATATTATAACGGAAAAGCTATGGTAGCTTGAAAGAATTTAAACTACTTCTACGTGTCCTTGTAAATATTTAGTCCATTTCTGCCTGTGAGAAACACCATGGTCTTTTTTACTGAAAAAAGGCAGAACTTAGAGAGTGCGATATTAAAACTCACTTAGACTTCACTAAAAGAAGCTTTTGTAAAAACATCAAGGATGTATTCAACCTTCAAAGAGTAGAGCTAAACCTAACATGCTAAGTGTCTATGATTCACATAAACCAGAAAGAAAATAACAGAAAACCTGCACTTATCAAGACCCAGAGACTTAATATTTTTTATTTGACACAGATATCAACGGGTGTACTAAAATGAACCACAGAAATTTCCTGGAGATTGAATAGAATTGAAATGAATAGAAGGAGTTAGTGCAGTGTTTAATACCAATAGAGAAAACTGCAAACTGCAAACAGACTGACAATATGCTGTTTGTTATAAATACGTCTTCGGTATGCTTAATTTACACACTATTCAACTTTAAACTGGAATTCAGCTTTGACAACATTTACAAGCACCTATTCTCAAAGGGAATATAAAAATATAGAGCTGGGGATGACTTAAACTCAGAAGCAAAACCAAACTAAAGTATTAGAAACCAACTAAAGGGGCATTCTTCAATGTTGTATCATCAGCATCATATGGACAATAACTGGGTGCTCCAATAATATGAGAATACTATGGACATAAGAATGAGAATGGAACAGAGTAAATAAACTCTCAAACTTGGCATGTCATATTTCTCAAATTTTCTCCAATACAGTAAAAAACCCGACCTTGTTATAAAACACCATCTCAACCTTTATTCAGGAAACAATTTCTGCTGACTTGAATATTACGTTGTCTTCATAAAATATTCCCAAGATTTCTCCCAAAATTTTCAAACAAACACTAAAAACTCAGATGGTTTGATTTCTTGTAAATAATAAAATCTCAGAAACAAGTTTAAAATTTTTTTCATCTTAAACCATAGGGAGGGATGTATTTTTCTTTCTAAAGTTCCCATTTACAGATTTAATTTTGCTGCTCAGCAAAATGAAAACATGATTTTTCCTACACCTGTCAGTACTGTAACCCAGATTTATGGACTAAATATCAAACACTGGCTTCTTCTGGTCATATATGATCTTTGAAAATAAAAAAATCAGAATTTGAATTCAATCACATCTGATGCCAAAACACTTCCCTACTTATAAACAAACTGAAGGCACACCTTTAGCTTTTGCTAAACTCTGTCTTTAGCAGCCTCTTAGAGCTACAATATATTCGCATATCAGTGGACATAGTGATAAAAAGACTTTAGGTCTGTAACAAGGAATATCTTCCTCGGTACAAAAAATGTATTCTGCCTTTGATCCATTAGAGGTACTCCCTGGCTAGAAGCTCCCGGGTGGTACATGTATCAAAAGCAAGAAGTGGACTCAAAAAGAAGACAAGTGTAGTAAAAAGTGATACTTTAGAGTAATTTTTCAGGCCATCTATGCAAAATGTAAATTTTGGGATGTGTTGTTTTTTCTGTCAATTATTTCCTCTGAACATCTCCATTTTTAGGATCTCCTGTTCTCAGAAATCAGTCAATATCTTTACTTTCAGGAGTTCAGGAAGCAGAAGTGAGGGAGCTCAAGGAGATTAAGATTCAAAGAAAGGAACTGGATAAAGGGCGTGTTTTAGTTCAGAGTTCCCCGAGTCAAGCATCAGAGAAAGGCTGCCAACATACCTGGGGAGCATGTTATCAAACACAGTCCTTCTGATGCCCTCAAACCTTGATTCCACAGTGGCAATATACACAAGAACTTTCAGCTACTGAACCATATTTCTTCTTGAAATACATAATAAAATAGTATATATGACTATGCATGTTAGTGCTGAAACTCTAGAGAGGCTTAATCCTTCTTCTGCACTCTGGTACTCTGATGTTACTTGCCCATTTCTGACTTTTTTCCCCCTGAATAAAACCTGCAAGAGTCACATGGGTTTCTTCTGCAAATCCATATTTTTTTCGTTTAAACCTCTACATACTTTCAAAACTTTAAAGCATATTAATACCTTAATTTTAATGATTTTGTTAAATTATGTGTTGGAAATGACTATGTTTAGTTTGGGAATGTTTTACAAAGTACAGCTGTGTGACTCGCATTAAATTTATGAGACTTCTGGCAGCTAAATTTCTAAGCACTCTTTAGAAAAGAATAAATTATTAATTATAGGTGTGTCGTAGAAACACTAGTTATCCTTTAGCAGATGATGAACATATTTCATTAGACATTGGAAAAATTAAGATGAGCAGTGCACTAAGTAGTTTAACACAATGGAATAAAGAATTACTTCACAGATACTCGCTCACTGCAAAACTAACAGCATTCTCTCACGTACTGCCCTCTTCACCAATTACATCCTATTTTCTATTTCAAGCTATCATGTAGCCATAATTAATTTTAAACAACCATTTATTGTCACTTCTGAAAGTTGCCTAGCATCACTAGGCACTGGGTGATGCCGTAAAACACTGACACAGCCCTGCTCTGCAGGAGAGGGACAAATAATGACTATGTTCAGAAAGAGTCTGAGAACACATTAGTGATAAATCAGCACTAGTATCACTAAGTAAGGTATGCAGGGTTATTACTTTCTTATAGCTACATCAGTCAGAGATTTAACAGTTCTATAGCTTGTTATGACGTCTGTTTCTGCACATTTTCAAGAGTACTACTCTAACTTCTAAGCAATTTCTACTTGCCTTTCGAGTACCAGTGTGTTAATAAAAAGACAAAAACACTGTAGCACAATCCTATTACAACTATTATAATGAACCAGAAATTGTGCTTTTGATGTTGAGTCTTTGAACTTTTTTGCTTTGAAATTTAGTTATAATACATACAAGTCTACCACAGAGAACACAGCTTATCCAGAGGGAACAATACCAAAAGGGAATTTTGGAAAAAAAACACGACGAAAGACAGTAAACATTTTCCCTTGTCTGTTAATATTTTACCAAAAATGCTAAGTCCTATGAGTATAGGACTAAATGGATGTAATTATTTTAAGCTGAACACAAATAAAACAAAGGTATCAATATTTAAGTGCAAATTTAATACAACCCATCATCATACCTTGTTATGCGTCTGAGTTTGTCCAACCAGGATAAGGATATTTGATGAGATAATAGACAGGCAGAAATTGATTAGAATTATTGACCTCTCAGATCTGATGTACCTGTTCAAATAAACAAAGAGAGGGTACAACTTTTCTAAAAGGAAAACAACTAGTAAGTCATACAAAGCTTTGATGCAATTCTTGCATTAAATATTGGAGATACTCTGAAAGGTAAGCACTCTCTTTCAAGTGCTCAAAAGAGTATCGGGGAGCTACCACATTACAAACATAGGAACTATGATATTTTGACAGATACTCTGCAATTCCCTCTTAGTATCTTGGCATATTTTAAAAATAATCTATCAATGCTTCTTTTAAAAACTGCTGGCAACACTGTTCTAACACCATTCTGACAATAGCAGGCTTGCATGAATTCATGTCAGGAACTTCTTATGCTCTCTGCTCATCCCTGGGAATATCCACAGCTGGCACAGACCACTCACAATAACTAACTTCAGCAAAAATATGGTGATTTACAAAAACAGAAAATCTGGTCCACGATGCATAAATAAGATGCAGATTGGTTGATGATACTATGGCAGTACATTTTGAAAGACCTTCTTGGGATAACGATAACATTAATCTTGAAGTTCCACCACATTTACGAAATAATTTGTATGAAGAAACAATAATACCGTAATATCTTCATTTTCATAAGACCTTATGCCAAAAAATAGCTAAGTTTGTACAGAAAGATTAAATTATAGCAGTGAGCATCACACAGTCTCTCTTGCAAACTTATCATATTCATTTTACAAATATGTTTAAGATGAAGAAGTGAAATACTCTTATCAGCTATTTCCTTACAAGATGCAAATGTTTTCATTTTTCTATATACAGCCTTTCACATGCTACAGGACAGAAAGAGAATGATTATGGTTTCAAGTGAAGTACCTTACTAATCTAATTTTCATAGGTGTTAACAGAGTAAATGTTGACTACTAAAGTAAATGAAAGTTAAGGGTGCTCAGTTCCTCTGAAGACCATGCCATATCTTTATATATTTTATGACTATATGCTTCTCACTGGAGCTTAGTTAATATTGATGTCTCCTCCTGAGCTGTACGCCCATAGCTGACACTCTGAGGAGGTCATAACAGAGGGTGCTGAACCCACGAGAAATGCTGAGCTTTGGATATGAAATGAATTGTAATCCTTTTTGCTCAGCTATCAATTAAGTAATACAGCATTACATTTTTCAGTTAAGAAGACAGAACAACCCTGATACTACAATCCACATTTTTCCTTAAAATGTAACAATGTTGTTCAGCTTAGTTCTATGTGTTTGCAAACAAAAGAGTTTAGACAGAAAGTCTAGTCCCTTTGTCTAAACAGTCAGTACGCTGCTACTTTCTAACTTGTTAACTATTGATTCACCTGGGCCAGTTCCCAACACTGAGTATCTATGGACTATAAAGGATCTTAGCGGTTGAGTAAATACAGTACAAGCAGGAGCTCATAGCATTGACTTAAGCTGGGAAGGTTTTAGTTTTTCTGCCAGCTCACTATTGATGATGGNGGAAGGGAAGGGAAGGCAAGGCAAGGCAAGGCAAGGCAAGGCAAGGCAAGGCAAGGCAAGGCAAGGCAAGGCTGAATATTTGACTGACACTGAATTTATTTTTCCGTTGGAATTTTCAGTCAGGGGGATCAAATCAATCAACCATAAAAGAATGCTCACACAGGCCTTCTTCAGACCAGAATACCTCTACCTTGTATCACTTATAAACAGGCCCTGACATTTGAAGGGAACGTGGGTGTTCCAAAATATAAATACAGATATAGGGTCAAAATAACAAATTTCTCCCTGCTCCTAGGTTTATAAAAATAAGCATATATATGTATAAGTTTCAGTGTCTATCTTCCCCCTACAGTTGATTACTGTGTGCTCTTGCGAACGGTGTTGAAGGCAAATTTTAATAATTCAAATGACAGGCCATTCGTCATAATACTTTCAAAATATCTCACTGACAGAACATGGAGATCTATATGAGTTATTTTTTCTTCAGCTGGATGCAAAACCCACATTAGGTCCGTAACACATCACATACATTTTTTTTCTCAGCTTGGAAATTACCATAATCATAGGATCATAGAATCACAGAATCATAAAAACATGGCATCATGACATCATAGCGTCATAGAATGGTTTGGGTCAGAAGGGACTCTTAAATATCATCTAGTTCCAGCCCCCCTGCCATGCGCAGGGGTGCCTCCCACTACACCAGGTTGCTCAAAGCCCCATCCAACCTGTCCTTGAACACTTCCAAGGATGGGCCATCCACAACTTCTCTGGGCAAACTGTTCCAGTGCCTCACTACCCTCATAGTAATTTTTTTTTTCCTTATATTTAATCTAAGCAATGGAGAAGACCAGTTCCACTGAGCACGACAGCATTTCCATCCAAGTGCTAAAAATATCAGGGAGTACAAAAATAACAGTATAATTCTTCAGATGGGAATTATATCCTGAAATACTCTCATTCTTAGTTTTCACAGACAAGAACTGATAATTGTTATACTCTTTTTATTATAAATTATGTAACTAGATATTCTGTATTTATTTTATATATGTCTAATCCTGTGAGTTTCTGTGGCTGCATAAGAGAGTGAAAGAGAAAAGCGTGTAAAATTATCAAGCTGCTTCTAAAATTAAAATTCTATTGGTTGATTTAACATTACTCTAAAAATTGTTATTTTCTCCTTGTGTTTCTTCTTACTTGCTCAAGAAACTATTTTTCTTTTATTACGGGAAAAAGTTAAATGAGAACTTTAAAAAAAAATTACTACTTCACGTGACTTTTCCTCTTTTCTATTTCTTCTGCAATAACACAGCATGCTATTTCCCATCACCTCTCAAATTAATTTTCTCCATAAATATCTATTGCACTTTTCAGTCAATCAAATATTTTAATATAGTAAACTCAGGATGGAAAGAAAGTCTATTACTGGAATGTACTACCACACTATTTGAGACTACAAATGTTGTGGTCTTCATTGAAACTTCTAACAGAAGTGGATAAACTCAAAGTCAGTTGACTGAACCTCCCTAAATCTGCAATTTCTCATATGGCACTTGATATGCCATTTTTATCACATAGAAGTTTTGTTTTCAAATGTAAATGGAGGGAAAGCATTCCAAGGTATAGGCCAGAAGCCTCACACAAAATATATAACATAGAAGAATCCTGTGAAATATTTATTAGCACTATGAATACCCTACTGAAAGAGCAATACCGTTCACACTCAAGAAGGGAAAGAGAAGAGCGGGCTATACCATAACCAGTAGGCCAAGAGAGTGAAACTAATCAATCACGTCAACCAATTCAGGAGTCAAAACATGCACTACATTTTGCTTTTTTTTTTTTCTTTTCCAAATAATAAATGTTGCATCTAACCTGCTCTTTAAATTTTATTTCAACTAAATATAACTATGTATTCACATTCCTCTTTGTCAATCTATTACATACCTCCATAGCGCTGCATAGACAACTGCTAGGGTGATCAAGGCCAAGCATGAAAGACCACTGCCTACTATTAAGGTCACTGAGGGTGTACCAGATGATTCCATGATCTGTAGGTTACAACAGACAACCATGAAGGAAACCATCCTCCAGCAATTAAAACAACAAGTCAAAAGACAAAAAAAGCAATAAAATAAAAATGATAAAAGCAGCCATGCCGTCACAGATAATTTCAGTAATATTACTTATGAAGCAGAAATCAACTTAATTCCAAAACTGATCCATACATAACTCTGAGATCTGTTCAATTACTGCTACATTCCTCAGAGGCCTTTGAGCTTTAAAACTCCTTATAATACCTGCACGATATTTTGAAAAATAAAATAGTAATATTACAATGTAATAGCAGACTATGATGTTACCACAAGTTTCAACTACAGCCCAGTTAAAATTCATTGAAATACATATTTCTCTTGAGAAACAGCAATATTTAGAATTGTGTATTAAATGAACAGCTTAGTTTCACTGTAATATATTAAAGATTATGCAGTAGTTATTTCCAGAATTTGGTTCATGCTTGTTGCAGAATTACCAAACTTTCTGACTTTTAATAACTTTGACTTCAATCCACTATTCTCACACACTTAATTTCCTTGGGCCTCTGATTGTCTAGAAGGAATGGCAAGATATCTATGGCAACAATATCATAAGCCTTCTGTAAAGAAGACGGAAATTTAGAATTATTTCATTTGTACTCTGGGCATTAATAAAAAATGAAAATAAATAAATGACCTTGAAAACAAACTAGCTTTCCCAGCTGTAAAAGAAACTATTATCATCAGATATCAGGTAAGGTTTTTCTTCCGTGTGCATATGTGCTCATGTTCTGAAACAGACATGGTATTTGCTAATACAAATGGAAAAAATTTAGATCTAAAAGTTTTCCTGGTTTACTAAAATGCTTTTTAAAGCCTCAGGGTTGTATTGTAAATTACATGTTATCAAGATATCTTTTGTCACTCAAATAGGAGATAAGACATATACTTTTAGGCCAGATCTGAGGCAGAAAGTAGCATTTTATTTCGACCACTTTCTTCAAAACTGATCTACTTTGCTATTAAAAAGAATCTGATCATATGCTTCCAAAACCAGGAAAATGAAATTTTTCCTTAGCAGGATAACTTCACAAATATTTGCCTTTTAGCTATTTTTACACTCAATAATACTGGGAGTGTCTGCTTATACACCTAATGTCCCCTCTTTCTCATGAAAACTTGACTATTTTCTTACACCATATCAACAGACTACATAGAAAATCTGTGCTGAAAATGTCCAATGCAGATCTGCAATCTGTTTAACTACAGTATCTAGGGGTTTCCTACCAAGAGCAGTAATAAAGCCCTGTACATTCCCTTGGAATGGCTTGCAACCTTTAAAAAGCTTGTTAAGTTGATAATTGTTCAATGCAAAAGTTTCCAACACATTTGCATCACAATTAGAAGGCTTTCTCTGAAAAATTCAGAGTTGGAGAACCATGCACATTTCACCAGGAATTAGTTGTATGACAGAATCCGGAATTCATTGCTCTGAGACACTGTAGACACCAGGAGACTAACATTTGCCTACCTGCAGTATTAAACAATTCCTCAATGCAACGTCTGAAATATACCTGAGAGGAAAGCTCGACCAGCT